>JAEQBH010000367.1:600000-944162 GCA_016808115.1 Tetrastigma voinierianum | reverse complement strand
GCTCATATGTTGTTTCTCTGCTTAGTAAATGTGGGTTTTCAATGTCATGTGGATTCAGCTTGGAGCGTCTCCACAAAGGACAATTCAATTAGGCTTAGGACTCCACTTCACATACACGCTACCCTACTCCCAACTTGTTTGGGTATCAAAGTCCATAACTTTCAATCTGTTGTCTCAGTAATGAAGTAGCCATTCAGTGTCTGATCTAAAGAAATAGCCTCGCAGTTTTCAGCTTTTGAATGTTCTTATTTACAGGTGCAGTTAGAATTCCCTAAGGTGACTTTAGTTGTCACTCTATAGCCTCCCAGGCAAATCCTATAGTCACTCCTTACACCTTCCAGGAATTAATACTACTCTACTACTGCCCATGGCTGTAACTTCCTGCCATATGTTTTTGTTTGAATATGCCCACCTATATAACATGTCGTTCCTTGAAACATCATTGGATGACCAAAGGGGCCAATGGGGTCCCATGCTCTTTCTTCACAATCCCAACTTTTGAAACTCCTTTCCCAATTCTAACCCACCCAGTAAATGGTGGGTTTCATGCTCAAATAGTACCATAATTCTTATTGGTCTTTCCAACTATGGTTTTAATATGACTTTGATGGTCATGGAAAAGGGCCCTCTTTGAGATCCCATTCATGCAAGACAACCTCACATGGAGTCCTTCTTGTGGCATCAATGTCCTACTTCGTTAACTTCAACTCACAAAAATGGGGAGAATATGATTGTGATATCCCGTATTGATTGCATAGGAAAAATTTCTAAAGTTATACATGGGTAAGGATTAATTCTTTTCTAAATCATATATACATGTGTAATTTAAAGTCGTAAGAATAGTTTAGTTTCAATATATAGGTATTAAATAAACAAAAACATATCATTCAAAATTCAATCATCTACGCTTGTTTCTTGGTTTATTTTATAAAATCGCTTTTAAGAATAATTTTAAAACATGTATAACACCATATCGTTTCTTATTCTCTAATTCTAGTGGTTTTTGATACTTAAAAAACGAAACCAAACGCATTCTCAATAGCTTTCCTGGGTTTACTGTTCATAACAAAAATAAGTGAAAAAGCCAAACAATAGACCTTTAATTACTATCATTCTTAGATCATGGGAAACAAATATTCAATTTTCAGCATCATCAATCTAACTTTTATAAGCAACAAATGTGCTTTAAATCATAGTTCCTTAAGTACGATCGAGGTGATAGCTTTTCAGTTGGGTGCGTGAGGGTTATGCGAATCCGAGTCATGTCAAAGAGATTGCAGGCCACAAGTTTTAGCTATCCCAACGGTACGATTGCATACTAAAGGCATATGACCCTCCAAAAATCATTGATAGGTATGGTGCATTTACTTTGTTGTTTGTGGTCCTTTTTGTTGCATTTTGCAGTGAAACTCGTCCATGCACTTAGGTTGGTTGGAAAAGTAAGTAATATTGTTTGAGTCTTTGGTGTTGTCATTCTATGCTTCCTCTGCTTCAAGCTCTTCCCCATCTGCTTTACTTTCTAGAAAAAATATGCTTTCTAGATCTTATGTTTCAAACTCAGAAAACTTGGAGTACTACAAATGAATGAAAGTCATAGCTTAATGCATAATTGAGGGGACCATGACCAGAGATTAGGATTCGTAATCCCCCCTGTGATGGGAAAATTTATTCTTTGGAGAAAAGCATCACCAATAAACCCAAAATCAATCATACTAGATCACCAAAATAAATAACATAAGAATACGCAGAAGAAATAAAATTTTAGAAATTCATGATATTGATAATTGATTGCTTTCTAGTGTGTGGCTTTACTTTAAAGATCAAATTAGAATAATAGTTATATGTGACACTTAAAAGTGTATATATATAACTTAAGGTTATTTGTTGTTGTAAGATGACTCCATTTATGGAGAAAAATGGGTAAAATGCCATAGTGAGCAAAGCTTAGCAAGGGGAGCATGAGCACATAGAATGAAGCGAGAAAAGCCCTTATGTCATTTTCACGTACGAAATTAATATGTTGGGTGGCTCTTGGGGATGTGGTATAGCTTCACACGATATTAAATCTGCCAATTCTTACGATATGGCATTGTATAGATATTTTTCAGACTTCATTTAGCTCATACACAGCAAGCGCTCCCAAAACTCAACTGGATTACCCGTCAACTCATTGAACACTAAGAACGTTTGAGCTGACCAGACATTTTCACTGTACCGGCAGAGTCTCCTTTCACGAAGATTTACCCAAATACAATGTTCTCGGTGATAAAACCCGTCCTAAACAAATTCAATATAACGTGTCTACAATAAACGGCCACGCTCATAAACCAATACTCATAACAACGTATATATATATATCCAACTATCCAACCATACCAAGAGCTCAAAGTTTATTTTATATAACACATATATATTAAAATTAGAGAATTTAATACATGAATACACATCATAACCCAAAACCACAACCCGGGCCTCTTCTAGTCCCGCCCCAGACGAGCCGTTCCTCGCACGCTCCCCATTGCATCAGAAATAGCATCCCCGACAGTAAGGAGATAATGCCTGCAGCGAATCACCCTGGGGTTTACTACTCTCCACCTAAGGCATAGCACGTCTAAAATAAACACATTCAAGAAATGTAATGATCCTACTCAACGTCTAACCTATCATCCTCGCACCGAGCTCACTGACTCTCCCACTCCGCCAAGCCAATGCGATAGAAAATCCACTAAAACAAAGTTATTTGTTTATATTTGCGTCTACCCTCCGATCTAAGTAATGCACCATTCGACAAGAATGAATGACCAATCCGACGATAGTCATCCTGACTGGTTCCAAACACGATCGGATATTTTTTTGCTGCACTACCCTCCGACTGTGGTATCAATCAAATGCTCCAACGATTGATATTTTTGGGATTTCGACTAATCCATCATTATTATTATTTTACAACCCTCCGAGATATTTTACATTTACTTAGTCTACCCTCCGAAACGCTTCTTCTTAAGAAACTACTCCATGACTCACTCTATCTCTGTTCAGCGCATACGAAATGACGCGATGCCATTTCAATAACTCATAACACATGTGCAGTAATATATCACCGCTATTATTCACATAATTTAAATCACACAATCACGCATGAATTACGCATTTATCGACATCAAAATTAAATTTCATACGCTTAACATCAAATAATACAATTATACTTGAATTAATGGACTAAACATATTAATTCATAAAATTATTTTAGAACACTATTCCTAGGAATAGTGAAACCCTCGCTTACTCATTCCCGAAAATCACTAATCGTCTGCTCACTTTACGAACCTGCTCTTACACGGCCATTTCCTGCCCATATTAGCTTCACCAAAGCGGTATACACTTATTCCGATAAATTGCTCATATAAAACACCCAATCGCACTCCAAATACCAATGGATCGACTTCAAAAAATTGCCTAAAAAAATTCCACAATTCGTCCTACGCTTTCAGACTCAACAAATTACTCATCACTCATAAACCAACCTGTAAACATCAAAAAATACTTAAACAAAGTCAGAAAACCCACAGAGAACCCCACTCCCAAATGAGTTTGTCAAAATCCTCAACCGTGTCCACGCCGCCAGAAATACCCACGTATAGCTCTTTCCTTCTTCATCCTCCTCAAGACTGTCGACGGCCGATTCGCCTGATTTCAGAGAATGGAGGTCCTTCTCTCTCTTAAACCTCCCAGATTTTTAATGCTTTTCATTGGCCTCCAAAACCGGTCCCTGCATCTTTTGCTCCTTTTCACCTCACTGAGATAGCGTTATTCTAATTAATCTGTTTTTTCCGTCCAAACAATCCCACACTCAAGTATGTCCCTATTTTCCCAATGGGCCAGACATCTCAAGACCATCTCATCCATTTCACTCTTCATTTCTTTACTATACCACTTGCATGACATGAAAGACGTTGTTATATGCGACTTCGGTCGCATCAAAACGCTTTACCAAGATTCAACCAACGCCTGTAAAACATGTAAATCTGAATTGCTCGACCGATGAAATTACATGTCGCCGACTGCGAGACGATCTAACTATGTAACTGCTTTTTCTACATGAGATCAGAGAACAATTACTTAATTTTTTAACCTAATTACTTATTTTACCATTTTTCCAATTTAAATTTTTGCTTCACATTCTCCCCTCCAAATGACTTCTCATTCCTAAATCTGACAATCATAATCACTCACATGCATACGTAACGGCACTCCCACCACGCATTTAAACCAGTCATTTCAAATGCTAAACCACTTAAACCACATACCTTCATCCTTAAGCACAGTGGATAGTGGCCCGCATCGTGTCCTCGTTCCCACGCTTGCCTCCTCCTCCATAAAGGTCCCATAGCACTCATCTCAAATTTCACGGCTCAAGGCCGCAAAACCCCGATCACTTATTATCCAGGTAAACACATACCGGTCCCTCCCTCAAAGGTCCCATCATTATTAATCTCAATCTTATCCTAATCCACCTCACGAGCCTCGATCTCGAGTATATCTGAGTACTGGTGACGTGAAATACCTCGTGACACTCGACATGTCGGGCGGTAGCTTCAACCCAGACAAGAATAACGCCTATCCTCTCGAGTATCTCGAAGTTCAACGAATCCCCAGAATAACTTCCCACGTCACGAACCACCATCATCTCTCAGAATCACCTCAAGGAAACGTGGATAACCAACCCTCAACCCAGAGTCGACGCCGTGGCATCCCAGATAGCTCTTCCCGCTTCGCCTGAGAGCCGTGAGAGACGTCTGTCGTATCAAGCTCACCTTCTCAGGTGTCTCTAATCGATCAAGCACCAAGTACAGCTCCTTCCACCTCTCATCCAACATAAATCTGCAATCTGCATATTCTCCACACTGCCTCATATGGTGCCATCCGACACAGCCTGATGAATCATGAAAGATAAAGGCTAATCCCACCAAGGTGCTCCTCTACCCCTTACGAATCTAGAAGTATGTGCTCGCAACGCAATTTCAACACTGTGATATAAATCCAGCACAACGGTAACCCTACATAACCCTTACTTTTAGGTAAACGCCGACCTTCCCAAGGTCACAATCACGACAATCCAACGGACCAATAACCTAGTCCATGTCATGTATGACATCCATATATCGAGCCCTTGCCTGGCCAACACCCAATGCAATTCCAAAGCGCAGATCCAAATCTCGAAATAATTCCCGACTTCGCCACTCAATCCTAAGTCTACTTGATAACCTCGACCGTGTTTTCTCCCGATTAACTCCTAACTCTTCTGGCCTCAGCACTCTCCAGCCCCACATTCACATGTAGTCTTCTGTGGATATCTCCTCAGCCTCACACCCTAATTCATGATTCTCACCCAGTGGATTGAATGCCCCTTATCAAGTTACCAACACACTCTAATTACTCCTTCATCTACACGAATAGAACTATGAGTCTTCATTAGACATAGTCCTAAAGACAAACTCAACCCACACTCACCAAGAGTGGTGAATGACCGTACCGTGCACCCACACCCGACTCGACGTGATGTTATTGTGCACAAGAAAGCCAGATGCCATACTGTGACACCTAATCCCGGGGTCCACCATGAGAGAATCCCAGACTCCCACTCATAACCCCACCTATCGTCAATCCTCACCCATCCTGAAGAACATCTATTCCCGCTTCTCTAAAGGCTCCTAACCTCTAAGCCCAAATCCAAGGTCGTGGCCTGCATGACAACCCTGGTTTATGGTCTCAATTACTACAACAACCCAAGGTACTACTAACTCATCCATAAGCTTCGACATCAACAAACCAGTCAGGTTCATCACCCTAAGGTCCACTTCACGCCCATTTTCAACTCCTCGATCACCTCATTCCTCACCGTTCTACTCTCCAAGCCCATTCAGGCCGCTGGAAAGTGCTTCAAGACCTCGAAACCGAACCGGTTCCTCTCGACCAGCCAGGTGTGTGGAGAAATTGAACCAGATACCATGTTCTACAACTAACCCGGACCGCACACCCCAAAGCCCCTGGATCCTTTCGCTCGGGCAATCCCGCTCCCACAGGCCCAATCCCGGCCTCGTCCCGAACCCCGCAGGAAGCGGTCTTCGCTCTCTTTCCCCAACTCTCAGAAGGCGTCTGATCCTTCACCAATGACCGCATCCCGAGTGCTCCGAGCATCCTCGATTCTTTTCTACGGTCAAAAGGTCACCAACCATGGAGTCCATGTCCCGTAGGCGAAATCCCACAATTCTGCCCCGAATGACAACTTCAAATCCCATTCGTATCTCCGTAATACCCCACTTAAACCTAAGAAAACCACGTATCTAAAAAGATTGACATCACCCTCCTTAACCCATCACCGCTCAACCTTCTGGGCTGGACCGACACTCCTCGATGTCGATAACCACGCTGCCCAAAATCTCACCAAGCAGTTCAAAACTCGTGACTTAACAATCCTAACAGACATCCGATGGTCTCTTAACCTTAAACAATCCTCAAGTGATACTCATGCTCCACTGACCGAGTGGATCAAGATGTCATCTATGAAGACTACGATAAACCGATCTAGGGATAAGGTCAACACCCTACGATGAGGTCCATGAACACCGGCAAAGATTGTCGATCCAGCGGCATTACTGTGAAACCCGTGCCTATAACAACGCAGTCCGAACGTTGTCTTTTAGTGGATGTTCGCCTCCCTAACCCTCACCGATGTTAACCATAAGGTTCATCTTCGAGTGTGCATCGCTCCTCTCAATCGATCAAATAAATCATCAATCCTGAATGGTGCCCGATTTCGATCAGCAACCCGTTCAACTCCGTTTAATCAATGCCGAAGGGTCTCAGCCCTTTTTCAAATAACCTGAGCGCCCATGGTGAAGTGCTTCGTCTAATGAACCTCATTCGTAACCCTCAGAGCCGGACTCGAGTTCCTGCCAACTCAACCGGTGCCATCCTATGGAGTCATAGAGATTGGCAGCACCTCGTGGTGTAACCCACCCAAGTCTACACCCTCTCGGGAGGTAGTCCGTAGCTCATCTCGGAAAACATCCACATACTCGATACTGTACTTTAGGTGACGAAGCCCGGTCTTTTCTCACTCTGTAAGGCTCAAGCAAATTCACCCGCAACTATCCTCGCTAGTCTGATTCTGTATAACGTCTCGGGGGCAAAATGTCATGCTCATCCCTCAAATACCACACAGCACTCATCTCCACAGGCAGCGTGTAACCCTCCTACGCCACAATCGATAACAAACCCCCAGAAGCCGTCGTACCAACCATCCCTTGGGATGACATCAACTCGGGAGCATGTCCAGAAACCTCAGTCCACCGCGAAAGTAGAGTCCCCGAGATCTCCAACTCGCAACCACGACCTATCATACCTATTCTCGCCCTAATATCTAAGGGAGAACTCACATACAAAGGCTCCTCTAAGGTCTCAAGAGGTCCTCACATTTCCCACCATACTCGTGGTCTTCATTCTCTGTACCGGAACGCAGCCTGGGCCTATCCCGGTAAGGTCAGAGAAAATCTAGCCTCTAACACCTTCTCGATCTCAGACAAATCCAATGGTCTCGCACCATTCCGATCTCCTCCCCCGTGAATGCCTGAGATGATGCGCCCCTCAAACCCTCCGGAGGCTACTAGGATCTTCTCCCGTCTACCCGCTATACCGGGCCTCCCAGAAGGAGAAGTGCCACTGTAGAATACCTATGCCCTAGTAAAGCCTCGCCGATCAAACACCTGGTGCCTCGACCAGCACCCGTGGACGCCTTCACGCCCGTCCCTACTAGCCATCTCCACGATTTCAATGGCAACAGTTAATCATTTACCTCATTTCACTAATACAAGAACGCACACGCCAATTAATAATACTCACAACCATGAACTGAATCACCATCTTGCGGTGCTAAATTCCAACCACTCATTTATTTATTTCAATAAGGTTCTAAGCTTTCTTTACTCATTTCAAGATCCAAATCTCAAGGTCATAGTTCCTAACCCAGCATTCAATTCTTTTTCCTATACAGTTAATAGCCATGCACCATGCATATAGCTCTACGCAACAACCGCGCAATCACAATTCAAATTATGAACACAATACAAGATTCTGGGCGCTCAAGCACACCCTGACACTTGCTCGCACACATAAATCAATGTATATACATCAGTTCTTAGATTACGCATAATGCAAGGCAATCAATTATGCCTTTAAATATCGTTTTCAACAAAATTTTATTTTCTAAAATTTCATTTTTTGGAAAATTTCATTTTTGAAAATTTTTATTTTTCAAAATTTTGTCTAATTTTATTTTTGATTTGATTATTTTTATTTAATTTACAAATTTTTTCATTTCAACCATTTAGTAATTAAAAAATGACATACACCTAATTCCCATTTTCCATAATACTGTAAATAAACTTATAAAAATTTATTTTACTCCCATTTTCTTCCACTTGCTAAACTTGTAAAACCTAGAAATTTATTTTCTTCTACTCATAACCAAATAAATTTATGTTCTATTTTCTTAATTTCTTTTTCCAGCTTTACACTCAGAAAAAATTCTTCCACCTTATTTATTTATTTATTTTTCATTTCAATAAACCAAATAAATTGCTTAAAATTTATTTTTTTATTTTTTTCATTTAATTCGAAAATGGTCCACTTCAAAGCTCCTCTATAACACTTTAACCCAGCAACTCACTTATTAAAATTCGATTTCATTATTCAACACTCAAATAAATTTCTAAAAATTTATTTCTTTTATTTTATTCTTCCGCTTTACTCACTATAAAATCTAAAGTTTATGGTGCTAATCACTAAGCACACAACATTTCTCATTAACACATACTCCACAGAGAGAATCATCATTCACACAACAAATTCACATCAATCACACAAACACACCAAACACATGACTAGTTGTCCTATTTTGTCTCCGTGATTTCCTGTAATCTCATACCAGAACCAGAATACTTAAACCAAATCTAAGTGTGATGTTCTTACCCGACTACGGCCTAGCTCTCCAAATCCCCTGAACTTCAGGTTTCCATATACCTATACTCTACATCAAACCACCCAAGTTAAGGACATTGATACCCAAACTCGAGCTCCGCAAGATTCGTATACCTAAGCTCGATACTGTGCCGCTGACGCCCAAAATCCTCAAAACCGCTGATCATCATCAACCTGCTGTAAACACCTCAGCGTGTGGAATGCTTCCGTGACCCATACTTCATTGTAATCAAGTAGTCTCCAGACAAGGAGCTCTACCCAACACAACACTCAAGATAAAACCCGTCCCAAACAAATTCACTTAACAAACACGACAAAACGCCACTGTGCTCAAACCAATACTATAACAATGTGTATATATATATATATCCAACTATCCAACCATAGTTCAAGAGTTCAAAGTTTACTTATACAACACATAGGTTAAAATTGTAGAATTCTAATACATGTATCACATCATAACCCAAAACCACAATCCCAATGAACCTACCTCTAGATCGAGCCGTCCCTCGCACGCGCCCCCTGCACTGTAAAATAGTATTCCCATTGCGCGAAACACGCCGCTGAATCACTCCTAAGGGCTACTTCCACCCAAGCCGTAGCGCAATGTCTAAAATAAACACACATTCAAGAAATGTACGATCCTACTAATGTCTAACTCATCATCTCGCACCGAGTCCTCACCGACCCTTCACACTCGCTAATCCTCATGAGAAAATCCACTTCAAACAAAGCTTATTTGCTTATATTTCAGGGTCTACCTCCGATCTAAGTAGTTGACTGTTCCATGTTATATTTGGGTGGACTATCCTCCGTATATCAATCTCCACATTCCGACGACATGTTCTCTGCATATTCACCTCCCATCACCGTCCTGGCCTCCCACGATTGAGCACTGCAGTACATCATCCCACAGTTTGACTGTTACTTACACTCCCATGTCTTGCTCCACATCCTCCAAACCACAAAACCACTCTCACACCATTCTATCTTCTAGGTGAGCCTCTAGCACAGATATAAATGTGACAAGGACAATATTTCAATAACTTTGAAAATATATGCAAAGAGATTAGTCATACAGAGTTCATGAGCACTTAAATCATACCATGTTATGTAATTACGCGATTCATCACACTCAAACAATGAAGACGCTTAACGATCAAACACTAAGCAATTATACTTGAATTACTGACCAAACATAAATTCACAAAATTATGTTTTGCGAACACTATTCCTGTGAATACCGAAACCCTGCCACTAGTCTCTAAAATCACTAAACCGTCTGGCTCACTTTACGAACTCCTGTTTCACGGCCATTTCCCACTTTATACACACTGGGAAAGACACTTATTCCATAAATTATCACATAAACACCCAAATCAGTCCCCAAATGCTCACCACCACCAAAACACCAAAAAGTACTCCCAATTCAAAACCCATGTTTCAGGATCGATCAAACTGTCATACCAAACCAACCAACATCAAAACACTTAAATAGTTATAAAACCCAAAGAGCAGTAGAAACCCCACCTCAAGGAGCTCACAAACTCCTCAACACCACAGAGTCACCCGTGAAAAAGAAATCTTCCTTCGTCTCCAAGACCGCATTCATTGATCACCCGACTTCAGGTAAAGAGCTCCTTCTCTCTAAAACTCCATTTTACGTTTTCGCCGTCCAACCGTCCCATCTTTTTGCTCCCTTTCACTTTGAAGGAGATAGGTACCATTCACTAATTTGTCTTTCTCAACTTAAACAATTCCATTAATACCCATTATGTCCCTATTTTTCCAAATTACATCCTAAGACTATCTCCTACGTCCATTTCATCATTTCACCATGCACCTACTCATGACATGAGTTCGTTGTTATAAGGTGACTTTCACGTGATCGAAATCATCTACTGCTGATCCAACCACTCATGCTCGAAAAACGCCAGTAGAATTCGACCGTCCCTGACTACGAATTTACGTATACGAGATTACGAGACGATTCTAATCTAAGTAATCCGTTGTCATCCGAGATCTAGAGAATAAATTACTTAATTTAACCTAAATTCTCTACCATTTGCCATTTTTCCGTAAATTAATTTCTTACTCATGATTATTATTATAAATATCTTCCTTTAACCCTATCCATATATAGTGAAAGCTCTAATCAGATACTCTGTATAGACACTATGAAACCACATGGGTCCAAAATATTCTTCTTTCATTTTTCTTTCAATTTTATCACTATTTGAATCATTTATATTCTGTGGTATATGTTGATTTTGAGCAAATAAAGTGTGGTAGTGACATCTCTGTGGAATAACTAAAGGTTGAGGGATTACTTCACAGTCATATTTTACAAGTTTCAAAGCACTTATTTAAGTACAACTGACCTAAATGTGAATATGAAAAAAAGTGTCAACTTAATCTGCTACCTACATATATGTCCCCAAAAAATAGCAAAAACCTCGTTACCTATAGATGCTTCCAAAGAATATAAAGAAACCAAATAAATACTTCACTGAATAGGTAATCTTCCACATGACTAACTTATTTAACTACTTCCACTTCAATCTACTCAACTCCATGTCAACAACCTGTGACATGTCATTCAACACTCCTTGTCCTGTCGAGACCAAGCCTTTACCTCAAGAACTCATGTCTAGCTGTGGGAAGTGTCTTAGTTAAGATATCAGCATTCTAACTTTCTATTTTGCAGTAGACTAATTGTATTTATCCCTCCTTCTATACTTCTTAGAAATAGTTTCACTTGAAATGTTTTGTTTCACATGGAATGCTGGATTATTTCAGAACAAAATTCAGCTTCATTGGTTTCACGAGTATCAAAGCCTTCACTCCATAAACAATTCAAACACCACTCCTAATCCAGAGCTCGATTCACGTTAAGTACAAAGAGAAAGCCAACCACATATTCCCAAGTCTGACAAGTGGTCGAAGCATGACTTCTATTGGGAACAATGAAAAAATAGCATAAACCAGTTTCAAAACAATAACCCAGCTAGCCTTCCATGTCATCAACACAAATTTCGCCAATTACTATCTCATCGAATAAATCGTTGAGAGTGAAATTTTGATCCTGATTAAAACTCTCATACCATAGTCAATTGTGACTTGACATATCTAATTCTTGTCCCAGTGAATTTAACAAGATAGTTTTACTGTATCTTCGAGAGTTGTCCTACAACATTCATAATATCTGGTCTAGTTGTCAAAGACATCAAAGCACCCTATAATGGTCCTCTGTGAAAGCCTCTCTTACTCGCTTGTACCCATCTTCTTTTGCAAAAACTTTCATTCGATTCATCGAGTTTATACTCTTCAATCTCGAACTTTTCAGATTTCCTCAGTATATAGTTTGATGCCGACATACGTACATCCATTCCGCATTTGTCAAACATCGCATGCCAAGAAAGAATGTTATTTCCCAAAGAGTAGCTCATCTCAAAACATCCTTCATTTTCTTGAAATTGTTAATCAGCTCATACTGTCCATCATGCAGATCATCAACGTGATAAAGATACCAAGTGTTCTATCACAAACCTTCTCGGCATAGTAATCACTTCCTAGGCTTTTGTGTGCTCAGTTCAACAAACATGAATCAACTGCCAAAAATGTCAAGTCTGCTTTAAACCATACAAGTCTTTTCAACAAATATATCTTTCTCCATCTTCAATTAATAAATGTCTGGGATCGCTTCCACAAAATTTCTTTCCTCCAAGATCCATTCAAGAAGGCCGCATTTGAGATCCATCATGTGTAGAGTTCCACTCTTGGTTTAAAGAGCCAAAGAACATTTCCATAGTGTCCACCCAAGACCTAAAGTAAAGTCTCAAAGAAATCAACTCCAAACATCCGAGCTATCCTTCGACAAACTAGCTGCTCTTGCTCGCATGTAACCATCATAATCGAAGCCTTGGCCTCTATAAACCCACTGAATTCAATTTCCCTTCAGGTGTCGGGTTTGTCCATTAGCTCCCAAGTGTGGTTTGTTTTCAATCATCTTAAGCTCCTCCTTCATTGCATCAATCCATTTTTTATCACCAATCCTCACATATACTCCTCGTACATGATCTATTATAGCAACATCGCACCTTCGAGATATGTCGTAGAATGCTCAGTTCTCTCCGCACAAGTTTATCACCAAATATCGATGAGTCTTCCTCCCTGTAAACTCAAGGTCCTTTTAGAACTCAAGATTCTTCTTTAAACTCAGCTTCCATCAGCCTCCAATCAGAATGTCCAAAGAGAAGACCAGATGTATTGCAAGTACCAAATTTCAAAATTTTTCTTGCATCTTCTCATGCAACAAAACACCTACAGCCCCATATGTTCCTATTTTTTCCTTCCACCATCCATTATGTCGAGGGGTATAAGGTGTTCTAACTTGAGTCATCGTCATGATCCTCACAAAATTTGTTAAATTTCTCCGAGGTGCATTAAGTTCCATTATCAGACCTGATCACTTGCATTTTACATTTGCTTTGATTTTCAGCCCAAGCTTTAGACTTCCGAAAAATGTCAGCAACTTCATATTTAAAGTTCATGAAATAAATCCAAAGACATTCTCAGCAGATCATCAATAAAATCAATATAGAACTTACCACCGCTATTCAAAGATGTGTTCTCGAGGTCCTCCTCATCAACGGTATTAATCAGAATTTCGAGAGCCCCAGCCTTGTTTTCAGGAAAGGAGTCTTGTTTTGCTTTCGTACTCAACAGATACACAGTACAGGAGGCTTCACCCTAATTCAAGCAAGCTTCTAAGATAATTTTCATATGTTGAAGGGCGACATGATGAAAGTGCCCTCAAAACGATATGCCAAGCCATCAGACGCTTTCTTCTTGTGAATTGCACCGCTTCTTTTCGTATCAAACTAAGCAAAGCTTTGCCTCTATTCGACTATAAATACCTCTTCGCCTCAGATCACAAGCATGTAATGATCATTCTCAAACAAGACTCTTCTAGCCTTTTCCAACAATTAACCAACACTCAATTGATTTCGATTTGTAATGTGAGGAAATTGTTGTTATTGTTTATACACTTCAACCTAGTACATCTCCAATGCAAACAATCCGTTCTTTCATGTTTCATCGCAAGATATGCTCCATTTCCAATTCTAACTTTGGAAGTAACAGCTGTCAAGTTTCTGAAAAGAGTCTTCATCATAAGTCATATGTGAGCCTGCATAACCACTCGTCTCTATAAGCTGTTTTCGTGGGGAGTCACAAAAAGCATGATACCAAATGTTGTCATCTTAAAAGTTCTTCCATAATAAGCCTCGCTTCTCCTCGTCACGAGATTTGCATATCCTTTCCACATGCCCTAGTTGACCACACTTGTGACATTTTACATTCGGCCTCCACCAACACCTTTTTTGTGGATGATTGGATTTTTTACAATAAGGACGTGGTGGAAAATTTTGAGTGTTGTTGATGCTATTATTGTTGCTTTGCATCTCTTTCTTGTACTAAGATATGGCCTAAACAAAACCCTCCACTGATCCTCTTGTCTTCACACGCTCCTTTGTTCGCAGCTAGGTAATGCATCTCAAAACTCTACCAAGGTAATACTGACACATCTTTCAGCTCAGACATGCCATTATAATCTTCAAACTTTTCAGGAACTGTTATAAAAATTTTATGAACTATTCTAGAATCAAAAAAGTCAGTATCAAGAAGTCTTACTTTGTTAACAATACTGAGAAGTGTTTGAGTAATCCTTGATTGTTTCTAATTCTTTCATCCTTTGCATCTCAAAATCTCTATAACCAGTTCAGTAATCAGATACCTTGACTCAAGCTCATTTCCTTCATTCCTTCAAGAAGTTCCATATTTCATTTTTTTTGTTTTCAGTGTCATGATTTTGATGAAAATTGTAGATGAGACAACTGCAAACATGCTTGCCTCATTTCCTTGAAGTTCTCTCATTATGCAGTTTTATCTAAGCCATAGTTGGATTGTCTAATAGGAGGAACTCATATTCACTAACAGCTTCCTCATTAAATCACTAGTAAGATCAAATAGCTTCCATACGGACAGCCCACACTTGATAATTTATTCCATCAAACATTAGAGGTGTCAGTGCATTCAGTGAAGCTTCTGAGGTCATTCTGGATATTGTTTATAGATGGTGGTGTACAGGCTCACTCACCTCACAGGTTACTCAAGAACGTAGCTCCAAAACCATTATGTTGGTTTTGATAGAAACAAAGCATAGACACTCTCAAAAAGCAACTGAACTTTGAGGGATTAAAAGTCATATTTATTAAGCTTCAAAGCACTTATTTATACAGCTAGCTTAAAACAGAAAAAAAATAAAAAAAATGCAACTTAATCTGCTACTTGCAAATAACCTCAAAAAATAGCAACGAACCTGCTACCTACAGACGCTTCCTAAAGAATATAAACAAACCAACAAATACTTCATAATGAATAGGCAAATCTTCCGCATGACTAACTTGTTTGACTACATACACTTCAATCTACTCAACTCCATGTCAGCATCTCCTAGGACATGTCATTCAAAAAAAAAAAAATTATATATATATATATATATATATATATATATATATATATAAGCTTCATAACTTTGGATCAAAGATCCAACAGTACCCTAACTTAATCTTACTTTGGGATCAACAAATTCTTCAATTCATGAGAATCCGAGGGAAAACTAAACCATAATTATGAAACATTTTTATTCAAGGTAGCCAATGGTGGAGCCACGTAAGGCCTAAGGGCATATCCCTGAATTTTTTTTTGCAAAATAGAGTCAAACTCCTATGTTATGCCCCCTTGAAACTTCAAGATCCATACTATGCTACAACAGCACGTCGATCAAATTTATGTCCCCAAGATTAAACTTAGCTCCGCACCGATACAGGCCAAACACTCCCCTGCTGTACTATCTGCCGAAATAAAATGCCAATCACTGTATATGATCTGCCTAGGACAGCTGCATTTGCTTAATATGAAAGAATGAACAGTGCTTCAACTATAGTTGGTAGTTGATATCAATTTTCGACGTCTTAATGATTCTACCGCACCCAGTACTGTTTTGACGCACTACCTCTCGGGGCCATGTTCCTCACATAGAGGCTGGATCTAAGTCTTCTTAATTGGTTTCCTTAATTTCCTAGTGATGATCTGCCGATGAACTTTGAATTTGACTGCAACAAATGGAGATTTTTAAGGACAGTCAAGAGACCAGATTCATCACACAGGGGTTGTGGACCGCAGATGCTGGTTTATTTCAAAGAGTACAGCGGCAACGTTGTCAAGACAACTGGGGTTTTGATTAGAAGTTGAAATTCATGAGTTTCGATTCATACTTAATTTGTTCAACAATTCACGTTAATGATCTTTAACATGAAATTATTTTTCGTGGCTTGAATCATTTGGGCGTCATTTTCTATGTGTCCCGCTTTGTGCAATCATCCATTGAAAAAAATGGGGTTGTCATTGTCTCTCATTTTCGTTGGGCGACCATCAACTTCAAGGTTCCGTTTCCAACCGGCTGAAAAGTATTACAGAAAGATAAAAAATAGGATGGAGAATTTTTCATGTGTGGAAAATATAAAAGAAAATTAAATATAATTAAATTTTTTTTAAATTTTTATATATTTTAAAATTTTTTGGTCTTTATATAATATATAAAATAAGAATGAACTCAATAAATATATGTAATTAATTTCATTTAAATTTAAACCTCTTTTTTTCCACCAAATTTTCTTTTTTCCAATTTTGTATTTTTTCTATTTCATTTCCCAAGATTTTCTCAAAGTTTAAAAATGTAATCCTAATTATTCGAATTCTAAACTCTTTTCCTCCAAATTTTCTTTTTTCCACTTTTTTGTATTTTTCTTTCTATTTCATTTCCTGGCTTGCCTTTCAAAGTTTCAAATAGAATCCTGCGATTTCATACTCCTAGTCCTTATTACCTAGGGTTTGTTTTTCAATGATAACGGTCTAATTAAGATATACTCAAACTTTTAATTTAAAAGTTCATGAGATTAGCCCATGTGGTGCAAATATAATGCTCCAACACTCATATAAATAACAGATACAAAGTTGAGATTATTTCTATATACAAGACGAAAAAGGATATACAATCAATGCTGTTGAAATGAAAGGCAAATGGAAGTAAGAGACGAGAATGGAAGCTGAAAATCATGGAGGAATTGAACCGACAAGCATGTTTGGTGAGTCAATGAAAGCACTAGTAATACTAGATGAGTGTTTGACGTGGGATGCTATTTAGCTTTATTTTACTTATGGATGGAAGTCTTTGCCTGCCCATTAGGGTTAGTGGTGATGAGTATTGATGAGATATACCATGTTTTAGGACATTTTAGATTGAAAAGGAAAGCTAATGACTATAAATATATCTTTTTTAATTATTAAAATATCTTTTTGAAAACAACAACATCATCATTAACAACAATAACAAACAAACAACAACAAACATCATGGTTAATAAATGTGGTTAAACCAACTGCAACCCAATCTAGAGAATCAGTCCGTTATCGATAATACACAGCATTAAAACAAATATATTTAACGAAAGCAAATGGTCACGCACCCACCAACGCCCACCACACCAGTCTCATTAAGATATTTTAAGGATCCAATCGCCGAATACAAATAAACAAGACACAAAGACGACGCATAACCGCGCACGCGATACGGCGCGCGACAATAATCACACGCGTGACCGCCGCCATTTCCACTAAATCACGAAAAACGCCGCACCAACTGTACGGCCACCTATTTTATCAGAAAGAAAACGAAAGAGCAGATATGGCACTTCAAGTCACACGATTAAAATAATCACCCTCCGTCTGTATAAGAAAGCAGAAAGAAGTTGTTAAAACACAGTTTTTTTGTATATTAAACATAAAATATTAAAAATATAAAACATTGATTATTATAGGATAATCACATAATGTTCCTGTTGGTGTACTAAAGTGGAGTTGATTAGAGAAAGATATCTTAACGTACTAATTACAGATCAAGTTGGATGCCAATTGCATTTTTTTTTTATCAGAACTGATGACAGGCCCAATCATCTTGTTTGGATCCATTGAAACGAAGCCATTGAAACCTCTAAACTTACATATATCAACTAAACACCACAGCTTCTCCACCAAATTCTTGGGCTACAAATACAGTCTTGTGACAGACTAACCTCAACATGATATCGTTATTGCTCTAACTCAAAGTACTTCTAAAAGTATTTTTCAAAGCCATCCTAAAAAGCTCATCTTTGACATCTAAACGTTATAAGATTTCTTTTATATCGACGGTTCTCAAGCATCTTGTTAATCCATCCCTACCATTTGAGCAAAGTTAAAAGAAATATTATTTAAAAATGTATTTAAATGAATCACCTATCAAAAACAGACATACTAGATATACTACGCCAGTCATTTTTAAAATTTTAAAAGTTTTGAAACTTATTTTTCTTTTTAAAATATTTAATTTTATTTTTGTACTCTATATCAAAAAATCAGAATTTTGTGAAACTAACTTAATTAAAAACGATTTTAACCCACCTCTTCAACTTAAGGACACTAATCTTTCGAGATGCTACAGATGCCATATATATAGATCATTAACCAAAGCCGTAGCTTAACTAATAAGCTTCATAATTTTCATGTTTTCTTACTGTAATTATTGATAAAATTTAAAATAAATTTTTAATAATAATAAATTATTTTTAAGGATTTAATATTACTAATTAAATAAATTTCTAATAAATTAAAATAAAAATTAAATTTCATAATTTATTAATTTAAAATACATAATCAAATATGATTTAAAATCAAATAATGTATTAATTTAAGATATTGGATTTATGGTACTATGAAATCATTCATTGATTAGCATTTTAATAAGTCATCAAACTAATATTATATTCTCAAGTTTCCATATTAAGAGTTTTTACTATTGTAAGACATATGTTTATAATTTCATGTTAAAAAGTATCAATATTTATACACAACATAAAATAAAAATAAAACATTTTGAAATTAGTTAATGAAGTTAATTAGAAAATCTCAATACAAAATATGACTATCAATAGGTCAAGTAAAGTAACAAAAATTACCCCTCAACATTTATATAACAAAACATATATAATCTCAAATACCACAAGGAGAAAACCTATGTATAACTGGTACTCTCTTCCTTTTGTCTCCCTCTCTAATCAGAATGAGATACATGTGATGGAATCGAACAAAGGCATGAGATATCAATCTAGTCGACGTAGTCCACGTCTACCTCCTAACATCAGAATCTAGCCACTAATGTGATACGATACTTATAAGGCGATGACTGGGCGTAGTGTCCGAAAAGGTCGGCGTCGACTGGGGAAAGCGAATCTAAAAGGTGACTGTGAGGTCAGATCAAAAGGTAAAAGGTCGCACGATGGCGTGGTTTAAGATGAAGGTCATCAAAGGTGAGTTTGAAAAGGTAGGCAACTGCACCGAAAAGGTAGGAGGTCACATTGATGGTGGGTCTGAAAAGACAAGAGGTTGCATTGATGGTGGAAGACGATAATCCTCTCGAATAATGTGTAGAACATTCGTCGCCATGTGAATAATATCAACTATACTTGTAACATCCCGAAAATTATCCTAACAGTTTTCGGACTTGTTTAGGGTATATTAAAAGCTAAATGGAATTTTTCGGAATAAAATAAGAGAACCGAAATGAATATTAGAGATATGTGTAAAGTGGTAATTTTACCACTCTGAGGGACCTAAAGGCACAGAATTAAAAAAGTTACGCAATTATGGAAATCAAGAAAATTCTGCGGGTCAAATTAGAATATGGCATGTTGAATTTCAAAAGGAAGAATCCAAGGACTTAAAGGCAATAAAGAAAAGAACCCAAAATGGTTTTATTTAAAGGCCAAACATGGCTTCAACAACGCATGGATAAGACCAAAATTTAACTGATTTCAAGGAGAAACCGTGAGAGAAGAGAAGAGAAGAGGAAGAGAAGCAGGGAAGATGAAGGGGAGAAGTTCACAAAACCAAATTAAGGTATGGAAACCAACCTCGATTATGATTCATTTATTCTTATATTGACATTTGGTTTTCAGATGATTATTATCTCGCCCAAACTCAGAAGCTCTCATGGCGCTTCATCACAAACCTGTCAATTACAGCAAGGTGGATAAAACCTAAATAAGACAAGAAGCACATGAAAACCTCTGAGATTTACCCACAAGCCTAATTCACTGAAAGTGCTGTGACAAACCCATTAATCTACATGTTGGGGTGGTTATAAATACAGCGATCCATATTATATATTGGAGATTAATTCATTTATGTATTTTTGTTACATAAGAAGAGTTATGATTCTATAGAAAAGAGATTTCAAGATGAATATGAAAAATGGTTTTTTATTTTACAGCTGATGAGTTTAATCTTAAAATACTTAGAAAAACTATAAAACATACATTCTGGTGCATTTTCTGATATACCTTACACCTTGAACATGTACTTATTACGTTAGGTTCTCGGTCATTTGGGGCCAACATGTACCCCAAGACATGCAAGGCATCGGTACATGTGACGCTCTCATTTCCCTCGTTCGACCACTAGATTTTGTACCATAACTCGCTTCATTTATTATCCGATTTTTGAGTTATTCAAGTGGCCAATTAAAATTAGACTCAAGAGGAACCAAACATGTAGCCACTTTATCTTAATTGGACTCTAAGTTGCCCACAAATTCACTCAAAGTGGGGCCATGTGCAAGCCAATTCCCGCATCGCTTGATTTCAGAGTACCGAAGTTGTTTCTGGACATTTCGAGTTTCTAAGTGTTCGAATTGGTATCCCCATTGAGTAGAACCCTTAGCACCTTAGCTTTAAATGAGTACATAGATCTAGTGTCAAATATGAGGTTAAAACCTGGAAAAATGATAATACAAACTGTCCCTAGTGTAATTCTATGAATGAATAGTCAAGTACAGTGCCATAACTTTATTTCAGAGATCATCAGGATTGATTCCAATTCCTAAGAAAATAGATTCATAGTGAACAAGAATACATGAATGATGTGAATAAAGTATCTCTATATGATATATATGAAATGCCATATGTAAGAGGCATGAAATAAAGGAAAGTATAGAGTTTAATATATAATATTGTCACGAAATACGACTGATATGCGAAATACGAAAAACTAACTAAATATGAAATACGAACATGAAATGGAAATATGTCATAAACACATAATGTGGTTAGAAGGCACTCTCTAATCATGCTCTTCAGACATTAGTACTTCAGATTTCCGATTAGTACTTCGTACCTTCACAAGGCTTCAAGACTTCGCCATAGCTACTAAGACCAAGATCGCATCATACCTTCTCGTACTTATCAGGCTATGTCCTACTCATTCCGTGACATCGGTCTGTGCAATCAAACGCTTATACGATAAGACTCGAATAAAGAGTAAGAGAAAGATCTGGTCGTACCTCAGACTGCTTTGTAAAGACCTACGTACCCCTCGTATACGAGTAATCTCCGTAGTACCCACGTACCTCGTAGATCTAAAATAAGTATAAGTTATGTAATATAAGTATAAGTCCAACAGACTCCAACAGTACTGTGATAATGAATCAGAAAATGACGGGTACTTTATACTAATAAACTCAGAATTCTACTGAGTCCCGAATGAACATAAGCCCGTTATAAGTATAAGTCCTGAATAAGAATAAGCTCTGTAACTCCTACGGGAGTCCTGAATGATAATAAGCCTGTTATAAGTATAAGTTCTAAATAAGAATAAGCTCAGAATCCTACTTGAGTCCCGAATGAACATACGTCTCGTTATAAGTATAATTTCGCATAAGAAGAAACTCAGAATTCCTACTTCGAGATCCGACAAGTATAAGTCCAGAATACCTAAGGGTACTCTCAGACAAGAAATAAGTATATGTAATTGTTATGATCTGTACCCGCTATGACTAATGTCCATAATTGGACATGTATCTCAGATAAGTCCGATTGTTCGACTTATCGTACCTACGGGTACCTTCGCATAAGAATAAGTTCCGTAAGACAAGTATAAGTTCTGTAATACACGTATAAGATTCGAAATACAAGTATGTGCTCCGAAATACCAGTATAAGTTCCGTAAGACCAGTATAGTTCCGTAAGACAAGTATAAGTTCCGTAATATATAAGATCCGAATACGTATGTGCTCGAAATACCAAAGATAAGTTCCAGAAGACTAAAGATAAGTTCCGTAAGACAAGTATAAGTTCTGTAATATACGTATAAGATCTGAAATACAAGTATGTGCTCCGAAATACCAGTATAAGTTCCATAAGACCAACATAAGTTCTGTAAGACAAGTATAAGTTCCATAATATACATATAAGATCTGAAATACCAAGATGGTTCAAATACAAGTATACGCCGATATTATAAGTGTAAGTTCCAGAATACACGTGAGGCATCCGAAAAGACAAGCATTAAGCTCCGCAATACAAGTATAATATCCCGTAGTGACAAATCGGCGATGCCCTCGTGAGTACAGAGCAGTTCGTAGGGTACCTACTTCGTACCCAAGAAAAGGTCTAAGCCTCAGAACCCGACGAGAGATCCGATAAGCATCACCCGAGAGGAGTCTCGGGCCATATGTCCTTCGGGGAGATCCGAATAAGCATACATCCGAGCAAGCATAAGTGTGTGTCCTACGAGACAAGCATAAGTATATGCATAAGTCGCACCGCTTATAAGGAATCCGAATAAGTATAAATATGTGTCCCACTGAGATAAGTATAAATACGTATCCTACGGGAGATAAGCATCGCTCCAGTTCAAGTATATGTTCTTCGGGTGATCCTCGACAATTATAAGTCCAGACAAGTATCATGATAAGTTCCAATATATATGCTTCATTCGAGACTCGACAAGTATACGTCCTGACACGGCATAAGTATATGTGTCCTACGGAGATTGGAATAAGAATATCCACATTAGTATAAGATCTGTACAAGTATAAGTTTGTTATAAGTATAAGTTCAAGATCAGATACGAGATATCTGAAATGAAGATAAGTTTATTACAAGGATAATTATACATGTAAATGTGTGTTATATGAATTCAAGGAATTTTGATATTCAAGCTGCTATATGTTTTTTATGATTCAGTATAAATGCATGGGTATCCATATAAGTTATAAGATATGTTTCCTACTAAGCGTAAAGCTTAGCATGGGTTTTTAATCCGTGTAGGTACAGGAGAAGACGCCGCAACATCCGCATGCACCGCTAAATACATTAGTAGGGGTTCATCACAATAGGTTCCATGCTCTGATTTGTAAATGTAAAAGTACAGTTTTTGAATATGTAATTGGGACTCAGTATATATGTATATAATGTTTTGATTCTGTTATAAGATGTGGGCCATACCCACAGGTACCAGTTCGTCTTTTAAAAAAAAAAAAAAATCAAGTAAAGAGTCCCAGTATATGGTCTCGCACCTCGAACTTGGTTTGGATCCGCCAATCGGGTCGGACCGAGAATTGGGGTGTGACAATACTATTGTGACAAGAATCACCGTTAGAGTCCACTAATGCATGACGTCCTCAATATATGATCGATGTCATGGTTTCAACCTGCCACACAAAATAATTTGTAATTTATTTGTTAAAATAAATAATATATGCAATACATATATAACATTAAAGTATTACAAACCAACTGGGTAGTAGATAAGGCAGTAGCCTGGTATCGCATAGGTCTAACGCTATCCATGGGAGTGATAAAACGACGTGTGATATGACGATACCATATCATGTATGGAGCATGGTAGTCTATGTGAGGCTCTATATGATATGAAGTGACAATACGCTCCATCCTAGCATTCCATAATTCCACATAGTGTTCATAATGCAACCTCCAATCATGTTGAGGTCAACTGCGTCGATCTATGGAGTAAAGCTCAATATCTATGGAGCATGCCTGGAACACCCTCGTATAAGTCCAAATTGTCAGAACACACGCCTCGTGACGATGCCACTCAACAATATCAAAAAATATTAGTGGCAACATCATTCGCCAAATATCTTGATCAACTAAACAAATCTCTGGTAGTGAGGCTAGTACATCGTCTATGTAAGGCTGCTACAATACCTATTATATTCAAACCTTAGCATGTATATAATAAGTTTAACCATCATATTAATATGACTTCAATATCATAATTATTAACATCTTTATAAAATTAGTATTTAGTACAAACCTGAGAGGATCGTTGTCTATCAAACTCATCTTTGTATGTGATCAAGACAAAATGAGGAGTGTCTACACGGGACAATGGAACCCTCCACCTACTCCCTAATGCATTTTTCGAAAGTCCATCATCTATAAATCTTGGTATGTAGCGATGTCATCTACTAGGACGACCCACATGTAATCGCTCCCATGACCATAACTGGAAATTAAAACAAAATTATATTTAAATGATAAGAAATGATGAAAAAATTACTAATAAGATTAGTAATTATACATGTAACAATTGTAATGGTCCCGCAATAGTTTCCGTACTATCTAGGCTTGCTCGACATAACTCTCTATAAAGATATTAATTCTCAGACTTCCCCAACTATATTGTATACCATGAAAATTTCGAAATATGGGTACAATTGCTAATTGGACTTGAAGACCCATCTTATCTTGGAATAATGAACTACCCAATAGTAATAGAAGCTCTCGCATGACGTTGTAAGGTGACTTCATCTGAAGCCCTCGGAGGTAAGTATGAGAAATGGGTAGCAATAAAACGTACTCTACTAGATGCTCCACGAATATCAATCTCTGTTGGTCGAATACCTAATAATTCCTCACAAATTGCTTGCCAATCAATATCCGTAGTACCAGTGATTGGAAGACCATGCACACGCAATCCAAATAAGATAGCAATATCTTGCAATGTCACTGTCATCTCACCAACTGGCATGTGGAATGTATGTATCTCTAGGCGCCATCTCTCTACTAGTGCGGTAATCAATGGCCAATCAAGCTTAAGGTATAAAATTCGGACTACACGATATATGGTCGAACACGATCATCCAATTTCCAATCTCGAAGGAACTTGTGTCAACAAGTCAAAATCTGATCGATATCCGAAACACTAGATATGGTAGATGATCGATGTCAATGTTGAAGGCTGAGCATGGATGCATCCTCAGGGTCAGCACGAGTAGGAAATGATTGGGTGTCCATTGCCTCATGTTAACAAAAAAAAAAAATCTAAAATTTCCAAGTTATTTGATATAAAAAAAAAATTTAGCAGCATCTCCCCTTAAAATAAAAGATTCTAAACTTTCCAAAGAACTCCGATATGCATGTAAAGATGATATTTTATTAACGAACAACAAATTCTAACAAACAAATATCATTAAAGTGTTCAATAAGGTGTTAACACATATAGTTTATAAAAATATGTTTAAGTAACCTAAATTTCAGCAGCATCTCCCCTAAAAATGGGAGATTCCAAAGTTTCCAACTAACCTGATATAAACAAGTATGAATAAGTCATCAACAAATAATAATTTTTAACAAACAAACGTCATTAAAAAAAACAAACAAACATCATTAAAGTATTCAATATGCGTTCATTACATATAGATTATAACAATGTCTTAAAACTAATGGAAGATAAAAATAACAATACAATAAGATGTTCAATATAGTGCATCAACTCCTATCATGTGTTCCTCTAAGGACAAGAACGCCGATCGTGATCCAATTGCTTGCATAGTCCATGTTTGTTGAGTTTTCGCCTTTTTATCCATCCTACAGAAGATGACTGATTTTGGTCCACCGGTTGCACCCTTCATTGAATCATATGTTAGTCTTGTAACACCCCAAACTATACCTTAGTAGTTTTATAGGGTATAAGGGAAGTCAAATTTGTGTTTTTTATAAATTTAATAGTTAAGTGTGAAAAATGATATAATCATAATTATTAAATAAGTCAAAAGGATAATAGTAATTTGTCAATTTAGGGTCTTAAGGGACATTAAGATAAAAGGTTATATGTTATTGTAGAATTTTGATAAGTTGATTGTCAAATTGAATAAAGATGGAGGACTAAAGAACAAAGGAAAAAACTTGAGCCAATTGCATGAAGATAACAACTTGTCTTCTAGAAGGAAATTATCCATTTTGGCTTAGATATGTTTGGCATTTGATGGGGGGTTTGGAAGAACCTACTTTGGTTTGCTCTTCTCCTTTTAAGCTCTCCCTTGTTCATGTAAAGAGGAGGAAAAAGGAAGTGAAGGGAAGGAAGAGTAAGGAAAGCTAGGTTTTAAGTTTTCAAGACAATCCAGTGTTAGGAAAAACTTAACTCTCCCTTGTGATTTGTGTGTTTTTGTTGGTTTGAGCTGGCTCGAGGTTGGCTTTGATCTTGTTTTCACTGGTAGAATTGTCCGTTGATAAGGACCAAAATGTGTAAAGAGACATGTAGGTCTAGGGAATGCTGCTATCCAAATTTCCTTAAAATATATGTTTTTGTTTTGGCTATAACTTGGCCCACAGACCTCCAATTTGGATTATTCAAGTTGGAGATGAAACTTAAGAGACATACCTACAAAGTTTTAGTAGAGACTAAGATTTAAATCCTACTCTAAAAACCCTGAAAATGAGTTTTACAGTAAGATATTGATTTTGTCCCACGGAGTAGTCTATGCTGTTTGGACCATATCAATATACTGATCCAAATGATGTGAATCAAAATCCTACTTAAACTAGACACCTAGGAGAGTAACTTTCATGAAGAAAGTACAATCACATTTTGTCTCTATTGTTCTTAGAAATTCGTCAAATTGAGAACACAATACTGTCCTTAGAAACTATTCAGGAGTAGTCTAGAATGTTTTGGTCATATCTCCTAATTTAAAGGTCCAAATGACCTGATCTATGAGCCTTTGGAAACTTAAGACATAGGTGAAAATTTTGTTAGAAGATCACTTTGTCTAAAAGCCTTATTTACTTAGTCAAATTTGTTGTTGGAAATGGACTTGAGATGTGTTAGTTAATATTTCAGAGTCGCGACGCTTGGATGATGATACTAGGAAATGAATAAAGGATCCGTATATGTATATAAAATACATGTTATTAATTACCACATAAAACGTATGTGACATGAACATTTCAGTATGCATGAGGAAAATATAGTCATAAGAATTGACTAAGAGTATAACATGAATGTTATTAAGACCAGTATAAAATGCTCCGAAACACATATAATTGTATGCCTACTTAAGACTGGATAGTGAATAAATAGGGACTAGTGCTATTCATCACTCTTGTTTCGTGCTAATTAGCATGTCTGTTCAGTGCTATTCAACACTCTTGTTTTGTTGGAGCCATTAAGTGAACTCCGTTTACGGCCACTTCATGTTCAGACCGTACGATACCCCACGGGCATCTATCGTACTACGTCCCTCGTTTATTCATTTCCTTTAATTGTTTATAAGCAAACATTTATATGAAATGTATCTGAATAATGAACGATGAACACAAAAGTAATCAGCTCGAATGCTAAGGCAAACCTCTTTCTGTACTATAGTGTACCTATGGGTACCTTTTGTTATGAAATTTCTATTATGTACTCCTACAGGAGAGATGAATATTATGATATGTGATATATTTATACATGCATGTATATTGTAATTAAGGATCACTGTAAGTAGTCATATATGTTATTTTGTTTTTCCGCTAAGCTAGAAGCTTAACATGGGTGTTTCATCAAGATAGTTCAAGATACCGCCATGACATCCCGCACACGCTGCAACATAACATAAGGAGTCCTCCTTACGTAGATCCTTGATTTTTCAGAATAGAAATGTAAATGTAATATTTTGTTATAGTGAAACTTCCTGTATGAATAATAGTGAGCTGTGGTGACTCCAAGCATATATGAACAAGACATTTTAAACACCACTATAGTGGTAGTTTTACAAGGTTATGATTTGTAGTCAAGAATTTTCATAATTCTAGCTTTTTGAAACAAATTTATGTTACTTATGAATTTATGCTTGAGATGGTCTCAACAATGCCAAAATCGCCACTGCATCGCCTTGCGGGTCCCACTACCCGCCGCACTGTGGGAAGGGGGCTGTTTAGTGGTATTAGAGTCGGGTGTAGGCGTTTCTGGAAAACTATTAGGTTAAAAATGTACCTACATAGTATTGTGTTGACCTAATGTGGATGTCCTTGTTTGTATATTGACTAGAATGGACCAATCCTAAGAAGTTGTGGAGGAAACAACCTAAAGCATCAATCCTATGGACCTTAATCCATCTGTCTCTGGTCCCTCTAAGCCGACTAGAGGTGAACATAACATTCATGTCGTGTCAACCAAAGAGTTGATAAAGAGTTCTCAAGATATGGAAAGGGTCTTAGATCGACTCACGGTGCCTAGAGCTCCGATTTACTCTATAAGAAAGCATGGAATAGAATAATTCCATGGTACAAGTCTAGAAGAGTCAGATAAAGCTGAGTTTTGGCTTGGGAAACTACAAAGGGCTCTGGACAAAGTGAAATGTCCCCCTGAGCAAATGGCCAAATGTGCGGTCTCACTTCTGCAAGATGTACCTTATGATTGGAAAGTTAGTTCTAAGAAATCCATTGCTTCCAGACCCAATTACATGAGAATTCTTTGTCCAAGAGTTTCAGACAAAGTATGTCACTCGATGATTACAGAGATACCAAGTGGAAGCAATTCTTGAATCTAAAATGTGTGTATCCGACATAAAGGGTGGAGTATGAGAAAGAGTTCAAATTTAATTTCAATGGCATGCACTGTGAACTAGTTTCACTGAACCTTCCTCGATTTAAACTGTTTGAGGATGACCTAAAGGAGTCTATAAAAAGGTACCTCATAGTTGTTACATCATTGCAAGTGGTGAAATTTCTATCAACTAGTGCAAGCAGCTATGAAAATTGAGAAATCTGAAATGATGAATCAGGAAAGAAATTCAGAGAGGAAGTTCTGTAGAGGTTGTCCTTCCTCAGGTAATAGAAAGTCTCAAGTTGAATCACTACATAGTTCTGCTACTAAAGGTAAAAGGCAAGGACTTACAATGACATCGAGTTCCGGCAGGGGCACTTCAATCGGACAAGGTGAAAGACTTGAATGCCTGCACAAGCACAAATATCATTCTGGTACTTGTAGGCGGATACTAGGGGGTGTTTCCGATGTGGAAGCACATACCATCTTTACTAAATGTCCGCTGATCCGAACTTCAGAAGTCCCTGGAGGAAGTAGCAGAGAAGAATCAAATGTACCTACACCAACTCGTGATAAGGGTAGAGGGCGAGGTAGTTTAGGGCAACATAGAAGAGGTATTGCATCAAAAACAACAAATCGCCCTATTGCTACAATCCCAACTCGAGCCTATGATATGAGGGCTCGTGAAGATCAGGATGCACAAGGGGTTATGTAACACCCCAAATTATACCCTAACAGTTTTATAACATGTTTTGGGTATAATAAACGTAAAGGTATATTTATTCGGAATAAAATAAAGATAAAAACAAAAGTAGGAATATGCATAAGTTAAATTACAAATAATGAGAAGAAAGATTTGAAATTTATTAGAAAAAATATTATAAAATTGATTTGCAAATATTATAAGATTTAGATACAAAGTAAAATAAAAAGGGGATAAGATCAATTAAGGATAAGACCCGAAAAATATCTTATTTTGGTCTTGGAAAAAAAGGAGAGCAAATACGAAGAAAAGAAGAAGAAGAAGAAGAAGAAGATTACAGGTATGGAATTTGAGTATGGGTACGGATACATGTCTTGGGTTGTATGGAACTGTGAATATTTGTATGAATATACATGTCTTGGGTTTGGAAACTCCCAATCTCATTTCTTGTTAGGATTAAGTTGAGAAGAGCTCTAAGGATCCTAGATATGTGCTTTAGGAAAGTGCAGTTGCAAGTTGAACCCGAAAATTCCCTATTTAGCCGGACGCCGACGAGTTTTGAGGTCAGAAGTAAAGGAATATGGAAGTAAGTCCTTCTGATAAATTGTAGCCACATCAATTAACTTGATGTTAGGCACCACAATTTCTCGATTTGGACCTCTGTAGACTAAGTTATAGTCAGCACTGCGAGGAATTCATTAGCTAAATCTGGTGAGGGTCCAGTTCTGCCAATTCGGGTCAACTAGCCGGACCTTAGAACGAGTTTTTGAACAAGATATAAAGAGAATTTGGAAGTAAGTCCTTCTTAGAAATTGTAACCACATCAATGAACTTGATGTTAGGATTTTGAATTTCTTAATTCGGACTTCAGGTAAAATGAGTTATAGTGCTTTTCTCTGAGCAGTCGAATGGGTGCGAGTCGACCATAGGGTCGTCTGTGGGGTCGTCGGGCCTTTGTAAGTCGTCGGGTCTGAAGGAATCGTCGCATGGGGGTCGTCGAGGGCCTTTGTGGGGTCGTCGGGTCTGAAGAGGTCGTCCTGTAAGAGTCGTCAGGTCGCATGAGGTCGTCGAGGACACAGCGTAAGTCGTCGAGATCTGTAGAGGTCATCCAGGATCTGAAGAGCTCAGGCTCATCCAGTATTGCGCATGACCTCTAACCCGGAAGGTCATATCTCCCACCGTCTGAACTCCGATTTGGGTGTTCTTAGACTCTATGGAAAGCCCATTGAGTCAAAATCCATCCATATACCTGAGAGATTGTGGATGTCAGACCAAGGTGTATTAAGACCGAGGCTGTCGACCAGTCGCAGTGTTCGTCCAGTCCAGTCGAATTTCGTCGAGGCCCATTGCGTAACGCCACGACGGAAGTCATATCTCCTTCGTTTGAACTCCGATTTGGGTGTTCTTAGACTCTATGGAAAGCCCATTGAGTCAAGAATTCATCAATAGACAGCTTGATAAGATTGGAACTCATATTAGTTCCAGAAAACACGGAAAACAGTAGGCAGTACAGGTAACCATAGTTATTTGTATTATGAACGCCTATTATGAATTCATAAATAGCTCATAAGTATCACGATTAAGCATAGTTATTTATGCATATAATGAAGTATGAAAAATGTAAAGATATGAATAACTGATTGTATATATATCTCATATGATTCAGAATGACAATAATTATTCGGGAATATGAAATATATGCGAGCAATAAAATCGTATTGATTATGTAGCTTAGGCACTTGGTAGGGATAGATGGGCGTGCCTATTAGGAAGAATAAATTACGCAGCATCTCCGAGTTATATTCGAATCGGAATTACCGTTTGGTCGATAGCGTAGATCGTTTGGATCGAATTATTTGCGAAAGGGTCACCACAGGCGCCTCAGGGCCCTCATGGATGATCCTTTGTCTTTCGAGCAGTGATGATACCTTCGGGTATATTATATTACGGCCTTATAGAGACCCTCATGGACCAGCATTTCCTCCCCGATGAATATATGGGCCCTCATGGATTATAGTTTCCACGTATCCACTTCTAAGGTTTATCACCGGACATGGAAACATGAAAGAAATAGCCAATTATATCACGAAAGGAAATGAAGAGAATATGGAAGCATAGCAACTGTATGTGATGATGAGTATCTGATTCTGAAACGAAAGTAAAAGTCTGAGATTACATGAAAAGTATACGGAAGATGATATAAAATGGCGGATTTATGATAAGTATATATATGAGAAATGACAAGAATCACATAGTATTATATGTGTTATGCATTTGTATAAAAGTGTGGTGACTCTTAATAAGTCATATTATTCCCACTAAGGCGTAAAGCTTAGCACGGGTGTTCAATCAGTGTAGGTACGAGAAGAGGGAAACGGAAGGGGCAAAGGACAATTCACATCGTGAGTCAAGGCCACCACGGTAATGGAACGCCTTTGGAAGACCTTTAGGTGTATTTTGTATATGACATTTTGTAAACCAATGTAAATATTGTAGATGTTGAACACTTCCATATATGGAGCTTATATATATTTTATGTCCGTGCTACGAGAATATAATACAAGTTAATTGTTTAACATTATATGAATATACGAGTGTAAAGGTTATAAGTATGATAAAGAGTGACCCTCACTTGACATCCTATGCAGGGATTGGGGCGACACGGTTCACCTAGTGGTATCAGGCATCCGGTTGGTTCGGTTGCGATGTCGGATCGGAGAAAGGAATTAATCCTGATTTAGTGGTATTAGAGCCTAGGTTTGGCGTTTTGGAAAAACCTAAGTTGGTGTGCGGAATGAAGTATATAAAATAGAAAGCCTTGTGTTTAGTAATGTGTGGGCTGATGTGGATGTCCTTGTGTTTTGTATAGATGGATCGTCCGAAAGAAGGCTCTTGAGAGTGTCGACCCGATGGAGCAGGGTTATCGGCCGAACCTTGAGTAATGTACCTAATGAACCCACGGAAGCCTTCTTTGAGAATATCGCAAGACATGGCTCGGGTTTGGATAGATTGACCTGCTCCTAAAGCTCCGACTAGACCTGATAAGAAGACATGGACGGAGGAATTCCATGGGTCGGCGTGGAAGAGTCGGCGAGATGCAGTTGAAAGCTAGATAGAGTATTAGAAGAGGTTAGATGTCCTCCGTCGAGAGAGCATCGTAATGCGGAGTCTCATGTGCGGGGTGGGGCATATGATTGGTGAAACTAATTTCAGATCCAGTTCAAGTCCTGACATGGGAATTCTTTGTCGAGGTAGGCCAAGTAATATTCTTGAGATGTATAGGGATTCAGTGGGAAGCAGGTTCTAAATTTGAAGCAAAGGAGCTTATCGGTGGCTGAATATGAAAAAGAATTTAGCCATCTTAAAGTAAATATCTGCAGAATTGGTCCTCAAAGACATTTCGGTGTAAACAGTGAGATGGGCGCATGATTCCATCAAAATTGTTGCTTTATGACTTCTCTCAAGCAGTGGATTTTTATCGGTTGGTCAGCTGCCCAGTAAAGTAGAGAAACTAAGCGAGCAACAAGAAGATTTCAGAAAAGTTTTCTAGAACTTCGTCCTCCTCGGGAAAAAATTTTAGAAAGTCTCGGTCTCAATCGAATATAGTTAAAGCCGGGGGTGAAGGCAAAGGGTCGATGTAACACGTGGTACGGGTAGAGGTGCCCCGGTTGGACGGGGAGAAATTCGAATGCCTCATTGCCAAAAAAAGGCATTTGGGAGTTTGCGGATATTGACGAGGTGTTTTTCGGTGTGGAAGCCCAGGCATTTGAAGGCCGCAGTGTCCACAGGAGTTAGGGGATAATAAAAGCCCGGCCGAGTGGCGGAGGAAGATCTGCGGCACCATGAGCTCGTGATCGTGGTAGGGGTCGTAGTGGCCCATCTCAGTATAGAGGACGAGGAGGCATAGTGTCGGAGGCTTGATGGGTCGTCACATGCACACGGCTTCCAGCACGAGCATATCTTATGAAGGCTCGTGAGGATCGAATCTCCACGAAGTTATAAGCGGGTATATTTTCTTTATATGATATAGAGATGCATGCATTAATTGATCTGGATCTACTCATTCATATGTGTGTGCATGGGGCATGTATTTGACAAAGTACCCGACAAGGAGAAATTAACTATGACATGCGGCATGTAACTAGTCGGATTTGGGGCACAGCGTTAGTGTGAATAAGCATATCTGAAATTGCCCCATTGTTATATAGCCAGAGTTTCTCAGATTGGTTGATAACCTTACCATTAGGAAGTTTGACTTGGATTCTAGGAATGGATTGGTTGTCTAAGCAGAAATTTATCGTGGATTGTGGACAAAAAGACGGTAGTGTTGATACTCTGACAAGCGGAGGTAATAGTCTGAGGCATTGGATCGAGTGTAATGTCACAATGTCATCTCCACTATCTGAGGATTAGGAGAATTATGAGGAAAGGATGTGAGACATTCTTGGCTTTAATACTTGACTCAAGAGAGGAATTCAGTTGATGTAGAAAGATCAGGCCTAGTAAAGGAATTTCCGGATGTATTCCACGAAGAGTTACCGGGTATTCCATGAGAGAGAGGTGGAACAGTAATAGAAATTGTACGAGGAGCAGTCCACATGTCAAAGGGCTGCCGTCTGGGATGAAACTCAGCCAATTTGAAAGAGTTAAAGGAATCAATTGCAAGAGCTTTTAGATAAAGTTGCTCCAGAAATGATGTGTCCCCCTTGAGTGCACATTTTATTTGTGAAAAGAAGATGGCACTACGGATGTGCATCGATTATCGTGATTAATAAGGTGACCAGTGAAAAACAAGTACCCGTTCAGGGAATTGAAGATCTTTTGATCGAGTTGAGAAAGAGGCGGGTGTCTTTCGAAGATAGACCTGCGATCCGAGTATTATCGAGTTGAGGGTAAAGGAAGGAGATGTGCGAAGGCGCATTTAGGGCAGATATGGTCATTATAAGGTTTTTGGTCATGCCATTTGGGTTAACTAATGCCGTGACATTCATGGATTTGATGAATAGGGTTCGGAATACTATGTGGATCAATTTGTTGTGGTTTTTATTGATGACATCTGAGTGTATTCTAAGGATGCACGGGAACATAGACAACACTGAGATAGTCTTAGAGCGTTAAGAGAAAGAAGTTATATCTTAAGCTCGCCAAATGTGATTTTTGGCTAAGGAAATGCGTTCTGGCGCTATTGTGTGTCTTTCTTTGAGGTATGGGGTGATCTGCTAAGATTGAAGCGGTTGTGAATTGGAAATCACCTCAAAATGTAGCGAGGTAGAGAAGTTTCTTAGGCTTAATAGGTTATTATAGAAGATTTGTGAGAGGCTTTTTCGGTCATAAGCTTCTCCAGCTCACCCGAGTTACTCGGGAAAGGAATAAAGTTTGAGTGGACGAATAAAATGTCATAATAGTTTGAACGGTTAGAAAGGGATCTTTGGTTGAAGCACAGTGTTGACCACGGCTACTTTCCGGGAAAGAGTATACCTTGTATAGTGATGCTTCATGCATTGGTTTAGGATGCGTGTTAATCTGAGATGGGAAAGTAGTGGCTTATGCGTCAGACCAGTTGAAGCCACATGAGACAGAAATATCCCCTCATGACCTAGAGTTAGGCTGCGGTGAGTGTTGCTTTAAAAATATGCGACCTACTTATACGGGAAAAGTGTAAATTTTATAGATCATAAGAGTCTCGAAGTACTTGCTAACCTTGAAGAGTTAAATTTGAGGCAATGGTGGTTAGAGTTTATTAAAGGATTAATTTGCATCATAGATTACCATCCACAGGAAAGGCTAATATAGTAGCCCAGATGCTTTAAGTAGAAAACTGAGTGGTATGATGTCCTTCTGATCTGATGATTGGAGATTAGGTGATGATGGAGCTATATTGGCTCGATTAGAGCATGGCCGTTTAAAAGCGAATGATTATAGATGCGCGAGAAAAATGATGAAGGATTACGAAGATTTACGAGATGGTTAGAATGGTGACAAGGCCAGGAGTTTTAGAGAAGAAATTTGGAAGTTTTGTATTTCCCGAGAATAGATTATGTGTGCGGATGATAAAAATTTAAGAAAAAGTTGCTATTTGAGGCTCATAATGCAATTATTTACCATGCATCCAAGGGAGAATAAGATGTACAGGGACTTGAAAGCGATTTTATTGGTGGAAAGGAATGAAAAGAGATGTATTTGAATATGTCTAAGTGTTTGACGTGTCGACAAAGTCAAAAATTTGAACACGAGTGTCAGCAGGGTTTGTTAAATCCTTGATTCCTCGATGGAAGTGGGATAACGTACCATGGATTTTGTGTCGGGTTTTCCCCTCACACAACAAAAACATGACTCTGTTTAGGTGATTGTAGATAGGCTCACAAAGTCGGCCCATTTTATACCAGTAAGGATTGACTATTCTATGGATCGACTAGCTGAGTTATATGTGGATGAGATTGTGCGTGCATGGTGTCTTGGGTTGTCTATTGTGTCGGATAGAATCAGAGATTTACGTCAATGAGTTACGGGAAGGGAGTGGTCGGCTTTAGGCACTAAGGCAGATTTTAATCTGACAATTCATCATGTAATGGATGAATGATCGAGAGAGATTGATTCAGGTGCTCGAAGATATGCTTCGAGGATGTGTCATGGAATTTTTAGGAAGTTGGGATAGGTATATTCCGGTGATGGAATTGCCTATAACAATAGTTTTCGATCAAGCATTGGTATGGCACCATATGGCTTTGTATGGTCGGAAATGTAGAACTCTGTGTGTTGGACCCGAATTGAATGGCGAAGCTGATAGGTCGGACATAGTAAAGTACGAAGAGAAAGTCTGAGTTATTCGGCGGAGGTTAAAGGCGGCTAGTGATCGACCAAAATTATGCTAACCTAAGAGGAGAGATATTGAATATAAAGTGGGGGACAAGGTCTTCTTGAGTATCACCATGGAGGAAAATTCTTAGGTTTGGTCGGAAAGGCAGAGCGAGTCCAGGGTTCGCGGTAGCAAGGATTTTGGAGCGTATTGGCCACAATGGCTTATCGATTGGCACTCCTCACGAGTTGGCTGATTACATGATGTGCTTCATGTGTCGATGCTTCGAATCTTAGCTCTACGAGTGGAGTCGCACATACTACGATCTGAAATACAAGTCTGAAGATTTGTCATATGATGAGGAGCGAGACCATTCGGCTCGAGAGGTGAAAGCAGATTCTGGAACAAACAAATGCATTGAGTGAAAGTTCTCTGGCAACACCATGGTAGAGAAGAAGCTACTTGGGGGCTGAAGCAACTATGAGAGCCACGATATCCATGACTCTTCGAATCGGGTATGAATTCGAGACTGAAATTCTTTTAAGGGAGAGTTGTAACACCCCAATTATCACCTAACAGGTTTATAACATGTTTGGGTATAATAAACGTAAAGGTATATGTATTCGGAATAAAATAAAGATAAAAACAAAAGTAGAAATATGCATAAGTTAAATTACAAATAATAAAGAAGATTTGAGGCTATTGTAAAAATATTATAAATTGATTTACAAATATTATAAGAGTTGGAGGACGAAGTAAAATAAAAGGGGATAAAGATCAAATAAGGATAAGACCAAAGAAATATCTTATTTTGGTCTTGGAAAAAGGAAGAGCAAAATCTGAAGAAAGAAGAAGAAGAAGAAGAAGAAGATTTCGGGTATGGAATTTGAGTATGGAGTACGGATACATGTCTTGGAGTTGTATGGAGCCTTGAATATTTGTACGAATATACATGTGGGTTTGGAAACTCCCAATCTCATTTTCTTATTAGGATTAAGTTGAGAAGATCTCTAAGGATCCTAGATATGTGTGCTTTAGGAAGGGTCTGGTGCAAGTTGAACGAGAAAATTCCACATTTTTTGATCATATCTGATGGCAGGACCTTAGAGCGAGTTTTGAGGTCAGTAAAGGGAATATGGAAGTAAGTCCTTCTAATAAATTGTAGCCACATCAATTAACTTGATGTTAGGCTTTTAATTTCTCAATTTGGACCTCTGTAAACTAAATTTATAGTCCTTTTACTGAGGTCAGCCCATTCATCTGGTAGGGTCGATTAACGATTAAGTCGACTAACCCAGACCAGCAAGACAAGTTTTGAACCATAAAATAAGAATTTGGAAGTAAGTCCCTCTTGGAAATTGTAGCCACATCGTAGACTTGATGTTGGGATTTTGAATTTCTTAATTCGGACTCGGTAGACCAAGTTATGGTCTTTTACTTTCACGAGCAGTCAAATGGGTGCGAGTCAGCCATAAGTCGTCTATTAGAAATTAAATCGAGAGCCTTTGTAAATTCGTCAGTCTGAAGAGGAGGTCGATCACTGTAGAGGTCGGTCAAACCTTTGTAAGTCGTCGGAGGTCTGAAAAGTCGTCTGTAAGTCGTCAGTCTGTAAGTCGTCGGGACTGTAGGGGTTGTCGAGATCCTGTAGAGGTCGTTTAGATCTGAAGAGAACCATTCGTCGAGTATTGCGCGTGACCTCTAACCCGGAAGGTCATATCTCCTTGATCACGAACTCCGATTTGGGTGTTCTTGGACTCTATGGAAAGCCCATTGAGTCAAGAATCCATCCATATACCTGAGGAGATTATTAGATGTCAGACCAAGGTGTAAGACCGAGCTCCTTCAGTACGCTCATCCCGATCCGAAAGTCGGTACCGTCAAGGTATTCCATGACTCAACTTCGGAAGGTCATATCTCCTTCGTTTGAACTCCGATTTGGGTGTTCTTGGACTCCTATGGAAAGCCCATTGAGTCAGAATTCATCAATAGATAACGATAAGATTGGAACTCATATTAGTTCAGAAAACACAGAAAACAGTAGACGGTACAGGTAACCATAGTTATTTGTATTATGAACGCCTAATATGAATTCATAAATAAGCTCATAAGTATACAGTGTAAGCATAGTTATTTATGCATATAATGAAGTATAGAAAAATGTAAAGATATGAATAAGCGATTGTATATATATCTCATATGATTACCGAATGACAATAATTATTCGGGAATATAAAAATATATCTTTGAACATAAAATAATATTGATTATGCGCTTAGAACACGGTAGAGGGATAGATGGGCATGCCTATTAGGAAGAATAAGTGCGCAGCATATCGATTATGTTCGAATCGGGACCGTTTAAGATTGATGACATAGATCCCGTTTGGATCGGGGTGGCCCCGAAAGGAGTCCTGCAACCTCCGGGCCCTGTGGATGATCTTGTCTCGAGCGGTGATGATACCTTCGGGTATATTACAGCGCCTCAGGGCCTCGTGGACCCTTTGTTTCCTCTGATGAATATAAGCGCCTTCGGGCCCTCATGGATTATAGTTTCCTGTATCCACTTCTAAGGTTTATCACGGACATGAAACATAAAAGAAATGACAGATATATGCAAAAATGAAGAGAATATGGGAAGCATAGCAGCTGTATGTGATGATAGTATCTGATTCACAAGAACAAAGAAGTAAAGAAATCACAATTACATGAAAAGTATGCGGAAGATGATATAAAATGAAGCGGATTTATGATAAGTATATATATGAGAAATGTGAGAATCTGTCTTGTTATATGTGTTATATGCATTTGTATAAAAGTGTGGTGACTCTTAATAGAAGTCATATTCCCAACTAGCGTAAAGCTTAGCGCGGGTGTTCAATCAGGTGTAGGTACGGAAAGAGAGGAAAAGCAGAGGGGCCCGGGACAATTCACATCGGCAATCAAAGGCCACCGCAATGATAGGTGCGGAAGACCTTTAAGGTGTTTGTATATGACATTTTGTAAACCAATGTAAATGTGTAGATGTTGAGCAACCTTATGGAGCTTGTATATATATTTTATGTCCATTTGCTACAGGAATATAATACAAGTTAATTATTTAACATTATATGAATATGCAAGTGTAAAGGTTATAAGTATGATAAAAGAAGTGACCCTCCGCCACGACATCACATCTTAGGGTTGGGGTGACACAGTTACCAGTGGTATCAGGCTTGTCCGAGTTTAGTTCGGACCTTGATCGGTCGGATCGGAGAAAAGGGTGTCCGCGAGGTTATATCGGGTAATTTCCTCTATAACTGCTTGAAAGGCATGCTTTGGTAGATCCGAGGCTACATACATTCTTATGTATGCACTGAACAATTGTGTGATAAATTGCCATTAGTAGAACCTTTAGCCTACGACATGCATGTTACCAATCCCCTAGGGCATAGTATTAGAGTCAACCAAGTGTATAAAATCTGTCCCCTAATGATCCATGATAGAGAGTTTTCGGTTGATATGATTACTTTACCTTTTCATGAGTATGATTTGATTATAGGGATGGATTGGTTATCCAAACATCGGGATATAGTTGATTGTGATAAGAAAACAGTAGTGCTTAAATATTCTGACCTGTTAGAGGTAACTGTACATGGTATCCTATCTGGACCAATGTCAAATGTAATTTTCGCTATGCAAGCGCGACGTTTTCTTCAAAAAGGTTGTGAAGCCTTTTTGGCTTGGTGCTTGATTCTAAGAGGGGACAGGTAAATATGGAAGATATTCTGGTGATAAAGGAATTCCCTTATGTGTTTCTTGAGGAATTACTAGGTTTACCACCCGAAAGAGAAGTAGATCTGCTATTGAAGTTTTACATGGAACAACTCCTATTTCTAGGGCACCCTACTGTATGGCTCCAACTGAACTAAAAGAGTTGAAGACTCAACTATAGGAGCTATTGGATAAGGGATTCGTTCGACATGGTGTTTCGCCCTAGGGTGGGCAGGTTTTGTTTGTTAAAAAGAAAGATGGCACTCTCCGGATGTGCATCGATTGTTGGTAAATAAATAAGGTAACAATGAAAAACAAATATTCGTTGCCGAAAATAGAAGATCTTTTGATCAATTGAAAGGAGCGAGTGTCTTTTCAAATATAGACTTGCTATCGAGATATTATCAATTTCGGGTGAAAGATGTTAAAGTTAAAGCTTGACTTTAGAGCAGGTGGTCATTATGAGTTTTTAGTAATGTCATTTGGGTTGACTAATGCACCGGCCGCATTCATGGACTTCATGAATAGGGTATTCCACCCTTATTTAGACTAGTTTGTAGTGGTATTCATAGATGACATCCTGGTGTATTCTAAGGATGCATAGGAATATGAACAACATTTGAAGATAGTGTTGCAGACCTTGAGAGAAAAACAGTTGTTTGCAAAGTTATGTAAGTGTGATTTTTGGTTTAAGGAAGTGTAATTCTTAAGCCATATTATGTCTGCAAAGGGTATTAGAGTTGACCCTAGTAAGATTGAAGCAATTGTAAGTTAGAAACCGCCTCGAAATGTAATATAGGTGAGAAGTTTCTTGGGTTTAGCTGGGTATTATCGATGGTTTGTAAAGGGATTCTCCATCATAGCCTCTACACTTACTAAGTTGCTCCGAAAAGGGGTGAAGTTTGAATGGGATGACAAATATCAGTCAAGTTTTGATCAATTAAAGAAAATATCGGTTGAAGCACCAGTGTTGATTCAGCCTACATTGGGTAGAGAATACACCATGTTTAGTGATATTTCAAGGATTAGTTTGGGATGTGTATTAATGGAAGATGGAAAAGTGGTGGCATATGCCTCAAGATAGATGAGACCGCATGAGCAGAATTATCCCACACATGATCTAAAGTTGGTAGCAGTAGTGTTCGATTTGAAAATATGGCGACACTATTTATATGATGAAAAATGTAGAATATTTATAGATCATAAGAGTCTTAAGTATCTATGAACTTAAAAGGAACTGAACTTGAGGCAATGTCGGTGGTTAGAGTTATTCAAAGACTATTATTGTATAGTTGATTACCACCCAGGAAAAGCTAATGTGGTGGCGGAATCCTTAAGTAGAAAAACTATTTCCTTTTTGTCCCTGGAATACTGTATATGAAGATTTGCATCTGATGGAGCCTTGTTAGATCAATTAAGAGCTATGCCTAATTTGAGGAAGATGATGATTGATGCTCAGAAAAATGATGTCAAGTTTTCAGTAAGTCTGATTAGTTAGAAGTGAGACAAGATGACGCTATTACATAGAAGGCGATGGGGTTTCTATTACAAGAACAAATTATGTGTCTTGAATGTTAGGAACGAAAGAAGTTAATGTATGAAAGCCACGTCTTAGTATTCACATTGCATCCTGCGAGGTAACAAGATGTACCAGGATTTGAAATCAGTATTATTGGTGGCGAGGGATGAAAAGGGATATAGTAGAGTATGTATCTAAATGTCTGACTTGTTAGCAAGTAAAAGCTGACCATCAAGTACTGTCTGATATGTTAAATATCATTCTAATTCCACAATGGAAATGGGACAACATTACTATGGATTTTGTATTTGGTTTTCCCCTCACCCAAAGGAAACATGATTCGGTTTAGGTAATCATCGATAGATTTACAAAGTCTGCTCACTTCTTACTAATCCGACTTTACTATTCTATGGATCCCGATTCATAATTTGTATGTGGCGAGATTATCCGTGCATGGGATACCACTTTGTCGATAGTGCTGACTACGATCCACGGGTTTACGTCGAGTTTTGGAAAGAATTCTGATCGGCACCAGGTACTCGACTAAATTTTAGTACAGTCTTCCATCCACAAACAGATGGACAATCTGAAAGAGTGATTCAAGTGTTAGAGGACATGCTTGGGGGTTGTGTTCTAGATTTTCTCAGAAGTTGGGATAGACATATTTCCCTTATGAAATTTTCCTAGAACAACAGTTATCAATCAAGTATTGGTATAGCCCCCTATGAAGCTTTATATGGCAGGAAATGCCGCTAGAACCCACATCTTTGAATGATTTGAACAGCGTAAAGTAATTGGTCCCCAACATAGTGAAAGAGACAGAAGAAAAGTTAGAGTTATTGACAAAGTTTAAGCTACTAGTGATAGACAAAATTAGTATGCGGATCTAAAAGAAAAGGCATGGGAGTATTTTAGAGTCGGAGATAAGGTCTTCTTGAAAGTATCAGTGGAGGGAAAGATACTTGATGCGGAAAGAAAATTCGAGTCTAAGGTTTATCGGACCTTGAGATTTTAGAAAGAATTGGACCGATCCTTATCGTTTGTCTCCCTCGAGTTAGCCCAGATCACATAATGTGTTCCATGTTTCAATGCTTCGGAATCTTATTTAATGAATTGCACATCTTCTTTAGTCTAAAGATATCTGAAGTCTCCAATCGGACTTCACTTATGATGAAGGGCAAGGGTCATTTCCTAGCTCGTGAAGTGAAACAATAGTGAAACAAATAAGTCAGCTGAGTAAAGTGCTTTGGCAACACCACGGAGGTGAGAAGCAACTTAGGAGTAGGAATCTGATGAGGACACAGTACATGACTCACGGTCGGTGTAAATTTCAAGGACGAAATTATTTTAAGGGGGAGAGAGTTGTAACTCCCCAAATTATACCCTAGTAGTTTTGTGACATGTTTAAGGTATAAGGGAAGTCAAATTTGTGTTTTTCGGGAATTTAATAGTTAAGTGTGAATAATGATATAACCGGAATTATTAAAGAAGTCAAAAGGATAATGGTAATTTGTCACTTTAGGGTCTTAAGGGACATTACGATAAAAGGTTATATGTTACTGTAGAATTTTGATAAGTTGATTTTCAAATTGAATAAAGATGGAGGACTAAAGCGAAGGAAAAACTTGTTTAATTGCATGAAGACAACAACTTGTCTTCTAGAAGGAGATTCTCCATTTTGAATAAGATATGTTTGGCATCCGATAGGGCGTTTGGAAGAACCCATTTTTTGGTTTGCTCTATCCCTTTTTGAGCTCTCCTTGTTCATGTAAAGCGGAGGAAAGGAAGGGAAAGAAGAAGAGAATGAAATGAAGAGAAGGAAAGCTAGGTTTGAGTTTTTTCAAGATAATCCAGGTTAGGAAAAAAATCCTAACTCTCCCTGTATTTGTGTTTTTGTTGGTTTGAGTTGGGTTTGAGGTTGGGTTTGATCTTGTTTTAGTTTTGGTTGGAGTGTATGCAGTGATGGAATGAAAAATGTGTAAGAGACATGTAGGTATTTTTAGAAGTCTTTGTCAAATTTCTAAAACCTGTGTTTTTGTTTTGACCATAACTTGGCCCACGGACCTCTAATTTGGATGATTTCAGTTGGATATGAAACCTAAGAGACATACCTACAAATTTTTAGCAAATATGGAGATTTAAATCCTGCTTTAAAAACCCTGAAAATGAGTTTTACAATAAGATACTTCTTCTGTCCCCTCTACAAGAGTAGTTCATGTTGTTTGGACCATATATTGGGTCCTACTAATCCAAATGATGTGAATCAAAATCCTATAGAAACTAGACACCCAAGAGAGTAAATTTCTTGAAGAAAGCACGGTCACATTATGTCTCTATTGTTCTTAGAAATTCATCGATTGAGAACAATCATCCTGCAAAGCCCCAGTAAGGGGAGCAATCGAAATGTTTTGGCCATATCTCCTAATTTAAAGGTCCAAATGACCTAATATGTGAGCCTTTGGAAACTTAAGACATAGGTGAAAATTTTGTTAGAAGATCACTTTGTCTAAAAACCTCGTTTACTAGGTCAAATTTGTAGTTGGAAATGGACTTAGGATGTGTTAGTTAATATTCCAGAGTCGCGACGCTTGGATGACGATACTAAGAAGTGAATAAAGGATCTGTATATGTATACAATATACATGTTATTAATTACTACATAGAACGTATGTGACATGAACATTTCGGTATGCATGAGGAAAATATAGTCATAACAATTGACTAAGAGTATAACATGAATGTTATTAAGACTGGTATTAAATGCTCTGAAACACATATAAGACCGGAAAATGAATAAATAGGAACTAGTGTTATTCAACACTTAGTTTAGTGTAATTAATACGTTCGTTTCATGCATCTTGTTGTGATATATTTGGATTATGGCATCATGCGTGGCAAATTAAGTGGACTCGTTCATGACTTCATGTTGTGCTATACGATACCTCCGGGTATCTATTGTATCATCTTGTTATTCATTTTTATTGGTTTATCACAAATTAACATTTATGTAAAATGTATCTGAATAATGAAACGATATGAGCCTTGAGTAATTAGCTCATATGCTAAAGGGCATACCTACGTTACGTCTTTGTAATGTACTTATAGTACCATACATTATGTACTCTTATGGGAGAGATGAATATTATGATATATGAAATATTTATACATGTATGTATACTGTAATTGAGGATCACTATACGTGGTCATATATGTTATTTGTTTTAGTTAATTTAGAAGCAACACGGGTGTTTCAATAAGGTGTGAGTTCTAAGAGATACGTCGAGGACATACGCACACGTCAGAAATTTAATACAACATTAGGAGTCCTCCTTATGTAGGTCCTTGATTTTTTTTTTTTATAATTATTATTATTTTTTGTAATAGAAATGTAAATGTAATATTTTGTTAGAGTGAAACTTGTATAAATAAAAGTAGTTAGAGACTCAAGCATATATTAACACAGGACATTTTAAACACCACTATAGTGGTAGTTTTACAAGGTTATGATTTATAGTCAAGAATTTTCATAATTCTAGCTTTTCGAAACAAATTTATGTCACTTATGAATCTATACTTGAGATGGTCCCAAATAATACCAATCGGAGTTAACGGGTATCACCTCTGAGTAGGTGTCCACTTACTTGTAGTAGTCGAGGGAAGGGTCTTCCACCACCAAATTCTTTGCCTCCATCATATTGAGATATCATTTACTCATCAAATATGGGATAAAACGAGAGTATAGATAAATAACATCGTGTGGTATAATAATTGTGCACAAATTGTCGAAAATCAATCGAACGACAATGACAAGTAGCAAGAATGTGTGAACTTGGGAATCCTAACAAATGAGTTTTGGTACATGTGCAAGACCTTGTTCAAAGGTTAACATGATAAGTGAAAGGTTTCTATTACAACTTCCAACAAAACGTCTTGTTTTAACATGAAAAAGTCCTTGCACATGATCATACATACAAAAGCACCTCATGTGAACCAGCCTTAACAACCTTAGCCTTTATTTTGGCGTAAATATATGGAGTGAATTCTTCACTAGAAGCAAGTCAGCTTTCACCATGCTCTTGTTTGATTGTGAAGTAGTTATTAACTTAGATAAAAGTGAATTTGACCAAAGTATGCGTTGGTAGTTCAAGCACCTTTGGGACGCCATTAAAAACAAACATGTTAGTTGTCATAATGACATATCTCCATCCTCCATCATGTGAGAGTGCCCATTTTTCAAGAGGAGTCTGCTCCAACCAATTTCTAGCATTAACATTTATCCATCCAATTGTATCCATGCGAGTACTAAATTTTTTAACTTTGCTCTCCATTGCAACCCTACACATGAGATCCTTTAAAGTCTTATCTTTGAATCTTGTGTTGAAGTTCTTTAGCTAAATAGCGCATACTAAATCTATGATAAGCATTAGGCTCATGCATCTTGAATAAGTGTCATTTGCGTGACTATGATGCTAGGATGATGATCGAATATCATACATAAGCCTTTCCTTTGTGTCACACACCAAACGATACATGCGAAAACCTGACTCGACTATACGTATTTTCACTCTCTGTAATGGCAAAAGTAAGAGGAAATAATTGATTATTACCATCATAACCCATAGCAATCATCAATGTCCCTTTATATTTTCCCATACATATATAATTTCATCGATACTAAGAAGTGATCGACAATTATGGAAGCGGCTACAATCGATGGAGAGAATGCCTAAAAACACGAAGAAAAATTTCTTCATTACAATGCAAGAAAAAAATGTGGTAACTCTGCATAAGACTTATACCAATCACCAAATAATCGAGTCATTGCTTTCCTTTTTGCTTTCATTGCTTTTTGATATGAAATATGACCCAGCAAATTGATACAAAAACAACATCTTGAATTGCAGCAACGGTAATGGTCATTTGTGTCTTCACCAATGTTTCAACCAACTTGGATACAAAGCTAGAATCCAACTGTGAATGATCTTGATTAATACATGGATTAACACATGAATGAGGACTCATATACTTTGTGATTTTAAACATGGTTGTATCTATCACGGCCATTGCCCTTGTCACCATTGACAATCCGATGCTCTTTTACATTTGAGAACCAATACACTTGCATTTGATTTATAAACATTAAACTCATGGTATGACCTTATGGAATACATCTTTACAACATGTTTGCAAATATGCCTTTGAAATGAAAGCGATTGACAACTCTCCATCGATATTTCCTAAAGTTGGGGTTTCCGTAGGTCTAATCACTTACAACCTGATTAATTGCCCATCCATATTAAAAAATTGTTGTGTAGGTGGCATATGGTATGAAACAGGTGTAATTGTTGGCTATACATTGTCATTGGAGATATTAACTTAGGTGTCATGTGGGGAGACAACTAGTGATGTATTTTCAACCCTAACTTCAACATTAAGATCATTTGACCTAGCACCAACTTCAAGGTTCACTTATCTTATACTTTCAGATTCCATAACTTGTTGGACCAGCATCAAATCAGAGCTTTCTCTTTGACCACAATATTCATTATCATTAGGCAAAACAACCTCATCAGTATGAATTACATCATGTATGTCATCTTCCTTATCTTCATCATTTTCCTCATCAACATCAATATTGTCTGTAGACAATTGTATGACATGATCATTTTCATTATTCAAATGGGGTGACTAGAAGTACGTTCTATGAATAATTCAACTGGCAAAACTTCATGCTTCGACGACACTGCTACCAAACGTGCTACTGTGTCAACACCAAAAATATCATATGCCATATTCAACAATTGCATAAATGTCTTTTGAACATGTACATCAATAGGTACAATCTCCACATCATTTCCAATATATCTCAAATTTGTTTCTGTCCTCAAAATTGTTCCATTCCAATAACATAATACTTCCATAGTAAGTCAGTCATATTGTCTTCCTGAATAATAATAAAATATCAACAATAAGCTTAATCAACAAACCAAAAATAAATAAATGAGCACTAACTTCTTTTAAAATATAACAAATTTTTAATATAATAATAATGCTTATAAATAGAAAGGTTGAAGGACTTGAAATAGCAGTTATATTTATAAAGTGTACGGAAAAAGAATTGAGTCACATCATTGAATGAAGACCCTTAATTATACTAATCCTATCCTTTCCCACTTTAATAAATTTTATTAGCTAACAAACAACCCTGAGGAAAAAGAAGTATTTTGTTGAAAATTGACTTTGAAATCAATTAATTTTCTAATCTCACACATAAGCTAAGTGAAATTTGGTGACAGTGAGAAAGACATCTTCCGTGCATGACACACCCCACCCCTTCCGGCGACGGGTGTGCGAGTGCTCCTCACAAAAATTTCCGACCATTATCTGCTGACTAGAAACTCCTGTGAAGCGAAGCCGTATTGCTTACTAAAAACTCGTATAAAATTTTTCTTTTATTTTATAACTTAGGATTTGGTAAAATCTTAGCAGTGGAAAAACCGTGACATATTGTTTGCATATAGAACAATTCAAATCATGTATACATCGATTTACTCTGAAATCGAATATAGCCTTGACATGCAACCACATTCTCTAGGCCTCTATGTACATACATATATTCCATTATACAAATTCAAAGTATATTCTTACATAATATTCCTAATTACAACACTTGCACAAATGTCAGGAGTAATCATATTATGCTCCAGCGTCTTGCGATACTGTGCACAAAAATAGTTTTTAAAATGAAAATAATAGGCTAGCAGGCTCGGTGAGTCATGTCTTTTTATAAAATGTTTCACTTTTCCGGAAAGCATCTCAAAAATGTAAAACTCTCTTTTACAAATATTTTCCAGAAGCTTTACTTTGTTTTGCTTGCTTTAAAAGTTTCTAAAACTTTTCTTTGCTTGCTTGCTTGCTTTTGTACTTGCTTGCTTTTAAAAGTTTATAAAACTTTTACTACTTGCTTGTTCTTTGCTTTGCTTTTCTTTAAAAGCTTGTAAAGCTCTTATTGCTTGCTTGCTTAGAAGGTTTATAAAACTTCTCAAAATTTCTTTTACTTGTTTGCTTTATCTTGCTTGAAAATTCTTTTAAAACCTTTCGCAGCCTTTTCTTTAAAAGTTCTCAAAACTTTTCATAAACGGGAGCACATTTCAATAGCATGCTTTGAAATAAAGCGGGCACAGGCTCAGCGGATTTTGCTAAATCCACGGGGCTTGGCTGTGATCGTTTGAAATCTAAACGGGGCTTGGCTCGGCCGTTTGTTTAAAACTCACGGAAGCACAGGCGTAGTGAACCCGATGGTTGATTTTTCAAAGCGCATATCATGCTTATAAAACATCGGCCAGCTGGAGGCTGTTTTTGCTTCTTTGTATCGCAGTGAATGGAGCGCAGACGTCGGTAGGTCGCGATTGGAAGGGCGCTGTCGCGTCGCCTTTTCGAGTGAATATGGTGGAATTGACCTCGTGTAAGCCATCACCCATAATTTAGTTAGAGCTCATAACCTTATACTCTGTACGTCTGACGGTCTCCTTTAAATGCATGATGTATGACTGGTTCTTGAGCCAGTAGTAATGCATTTATGAGATCTAACACCACCTGCGTCACGGCGTCACGGGAATACCTCTAGCAGGTTTGCTTACTTAGAGCCCAGGAAGGCTGTTTTTCGTAGTATTCTTTATTTGCTTCAACTAACTTTTGAAAGATGGTTTTACAATTTAAAACCATTTGCTTGCTTTCTTGCTTTAAAAATGGTTTAATTATTCAAAACCATTTGCTTACTTGCTTGCTTATTTGAAAAATGGTTTACTTATTCAAAACCATTCATTTACTTGCTTGCTTGCTTGAAAAATGGTTTACTTATTCAAAACCATTCATTTACTTGCTTGCTTGCTTGAAAAATGGTTTACTTATTCAAAACCATTCGTTTACTTGTTTGCTTATTTGAAAATGGTTTTACCATTTACAACCAACGCTTGCTTTTCAAAAATGGTTTAACTCAAAACCATTTGCTTGCTTTCTAATTCATTGCTTGCTTCTTGAAAATGGTTTGCAATCAAAACCATGAAATACCAGTGTAAAACAGTTTATAATAATAATAATACACTAGTATTTGGAAAATGAGTTTAGAACCTCCTCTTTGCTTATAAACTTGAGCCTGAGTTCCACACACTTTTCCCGCATTTGCTTTAACCTACACTCAATAGAATCTGTGAATATTAATTCAGCCGTATCGGCGGCTAAGATGCAGCTACGTTTCGTCGAGTTCAATCTTATTCGAGCACTATCTTGAATCATTTAATAAGGTTCCTAAACTATCGATTATACGAATCCGGGCTTAATTACATGAAAACATAGCATTAGGCATTTTGGGCACCACGTATGCAGAGTACACCCCGAACATGTACGGTACATGTTACTGTCCCTGATAGCATGTACGATTACATATTTGGACATGTCTGGGAGTACATGTTGGCTCCCAGTGGGGTGTCTTAGAATTTTTGTACAGTCTTCTGTCGCCTTGAGTACCCAGGACTTTGCTATTTTCCCACACTTTTGCTACCAATTCACTTCATACAACTTCTATAATTCCTAACACCTCAAGAATTATCATGGAATTCATCTTAAAACAACTCCACAACACTTGAATTGGTGCTATGGAACCTCAAACCTCAAAACCTTAGGTGAAAATCCAAGGAATTTACACCTAAGGTCCGCAATTCTTTATAAGCGCGCCAATTTGATGATTCGTGGTTATTTTCTCTCGGTGGGGTTTTCTTCATATCACTTGAAACGATTCAAGAGTTTATGTGTGCTCTTTGCACAAAACCTAAACCAAAGGAGGAACTAATCTCCATACCCAAAGCCCTAGGAATCCAAAGGACACATGATCCAAGACAAAACATACCTTGTTTTGGTCTTCTCCTCCTCCTTCTTCTTCCTCTTCTTCCTCTTCTTTTCTCCCTTCTTCTCCTCTCCTACGTAGGCCACAGCGAATGAAATGAGACCAAATGAAATTTTGGCTTTGTCTCATGGCCTTTAGTCACAACTTTCCTTAATTGCAAATAGATCCTTATCTCTTTAATATTGCAATTTAACTTATTTTATTTCTATTATGGCCCATCTCTACATGTTTAATGCTTTTCATATCCTTTTTGCTTAATGACAATTGTACCATTCTTTTATTACCACATTCCGGGTTTACTAAATTATCACTTCTCAATTTAGTCTCCAAAATACTACAATGTGACAACAGTGCTCTTATCTTGCCCATACGGGTATCGTACAGCATGCTCTCTCGGGACGGGGTGTTCTGATTGCACCCTCGAGCACCTTTCATTATGAAACAAATAAGGCTTTCAACGTTTCACAACTCTAAGGGTTTTTTTTTTGTTCATGTTTTTTAGAACAATTTTGAAAACACAAAAAAATATAAAAAAAAAAGTTCTCTAAAAACTCTTATTTGTTCTTTAAATTTAGAATTTTTCTATTTTTTTATTTATATTTTCGGAAAAAACAAGTTGGAAGCCCAAATATATTTTCACTTAGTTTTCTTGTTATATTTTTAGAACAAAAACAAATATGGAGCGACCAAGTAATATGGAAGTTATTGTTAGAATGGTCCATATATTTAAATTTTAAATTTTAAAAAATTTGAATCTATTCCATATATGGCATATCTTTATTCCATGTAGGGTATTGGCCATCCCTATAGCCAAACAAGGAGGAGTGTTGGATACCCTGCAACCAAAACGGGCCGGTGGCTGTGGCCAAGCGACCTTGCAGCCAATTAAAGTTCTTGTCTATCCACATGTCAAACGAGGGAGGTGCTTGATACCCTCCAACCAAACAAGGATTAATGATAGAGTGGATAGCAAAAACCAGATCAAGGCCTCACCTTAAATAGCCCATAATTTTATACCATCATAGGTTCAAAATTCAATCTAGACGTGAAGCCACAGTAGGGCTCAAATGTGGCCCAAGAATAATCCATCTTCTTCAACCTTCAGTCGGGTCACTCTAACCCGATTGGCAAAAAAAAAAAAAAAAAAAACCCTCCAAAAACTGCAATAGTTATTTCCCCATAAGCTCTGTTCCTTTCTATTTTCTTTACTCCAAAGCCTTTTACTTGCATTTGATATCATAAATTAAAAGCAAGTCGTTTTTTCTCCACAAAAGCAAGAAAGAAATGAATTTTATACTATGATTGAAGCATTGGATGCAACTAGTCCAACCTGAAATCTGAGCGAACTTGAAGGAAGAAACCATGGTGGCCCGCGCCAATAGTAGATCATATGCGGGGAGAGTCGGGTGTCGATGGATGAATCAGTGATCGACATGAGAGAATAAAAGAAACCTGAATCAACATCATTTGATGAAGGAATATCTTAAAGCCTAGACTTGAGAACCTAAAGGAGGGCAAGATGGGAGCAGAAAACCTAAAGGAGTGGGCAAAAGTTAGGGTTTATCGTGGAGGTGAGGGAAAGTTAAGAAGACAAACAAAAGGTAAAGTAAAAGGTTTTGCTTATGTGACAAGGGGTCAATTTGAAAAATAGTTTGAAATAATGATTCTTTACTTTAATAGATTTTTAGAAAGAGTCACTTTGACCCACAACTCCCAAAAATCATGTAGTATTTTATGTATCCAAAAAACCCGAAAAAAAAAAAACATTATTATCTAATCATTATTCTCCCAAAAAGGATTTCAAAATTATTTTACTCTTATTTGAATGATTCAAATCCAATGGTCATGATGAAATTTAGAAAAATAACAATCTCAAAAACAAGCAATTCCAACATCTAATCAAGAGCATCTTTAAAATATTTTTCCTTATTTTAACTTTAACTATAGTTATAATGTGCTTAAGTAGGTAAATAATTTTATAAAATAAAATATATTCAGGATTCAACCATAAAGTATGAATGTTATTTTCTTATAAGCAATACGAATATAAAAGAAATTACATATTAAGTGATGGTCACGTGCCAAGCACGTGGACTAAACCTAGTTTTCTTAAGATGAAGGGAATGGGAAAGACTTTTCCAAAATCACATCCTAATCCTAGCATGGGTTGGGATTAAATTAATAGGGTTTAAACCACATCCTAGTTCAATTATTTTATCAATGAAAGATGTTTAATTGTAGGCTCTCTTAGAGTCTAAATATTGTCAAGTGTTGTTATATTTTTCGGGAAAAATTGTTCATCTAAAAATGTTAGTTGTACTATTGATTCAAATATTTTGAGGTTAAATTTTTTATTCAAATATTTGAAGGTCAGAATTTGTTAGAGATGTTAGAAAAATTGCTTTTGAAATTGATTGTGGTTCTTCGTGTAACGGTTTTGGTGAGTTTTTTTTTTTAAAAAAAAACTCACCTTATGTTTTTAAATATTTCATACGTTTTAAAAAAAAACTCACCTTATGTTTTTAAATATTTCATACGACGTCGCTTTTGTACCTAACGCCAAAACGACGTCGTTCAAAAGAACAGGAAAGGAGTCGGAAACAGTGGGGAAAAATAAAGAGCGTGTTCCAGTTTTGCCGTTAGGCAGGTATATGTACCCTCCGCTTCACCAATCACCGCATTCCCTCCCTCGTATGGACCATCTCCAAGTTGATTCAGCGGCAGCCGCCGTCGATGACGACGATGTCGACGTTGCCACTACCGACAGTGCCCGCCGTGATGGTGATAAAAGTGCCGGTGGGAGCAGTGGCCGAGTCAAGGGTCCCTGGTCTCCGGAAGAAGACGCAATTCTCAGTCAATTCGTCAGCAAGTTCGGCGCCCGGAATTGGAGCTTGATCGCCCGCGGAATTTCCGGCCGTTCTGGAAAGTCTTGCCGGCTGCGTTGGTGTAACCAGCTCGACCCTTGCGTCAAGCGGAAGCCCTTTACTGGTAACCGCCATTTTCACTCAAATTCCGTTGTTCAGTTCTTGGTGGGAATTTCGATGAGGGTTTCGCATGATGTTACCTTTTGAAATCGTTTAGTTTTCTTTGTGTTCTTTTCTTGTTTTTCTTGATGGGTAGTGTTGATGTAGTGGTGTCAGCATGATTAATTTGATTAAAGTTGCTGCATTGCCATATTTGTTATTGGGATCAATTGGGTTTTATTTTCGTCCAGTCTGTGGAGTTCTGACTGTGGTTGAGATTGCTTGGACTTTTCAATATGTCTTCAGATTCCTTGTTTCAGCATCTTCCCAAAATTAATATTCAGGGGCCATTTATTTATTCATTTATTTTCTGATAGGCAATATTCGGTGGACATTTATGCTATGTTTTGGTGCGTCAGTGTATAAGGGGTTGCCTTTACTTTTTCTTTCATTATATTATTATGGCTATAGAATGGAATTCAGGTGGGGATGAGGGTGGAGGTGGGAATGTTTGGTACAATACCTATTCTGAAAATTAGGTTTCTTTTTGCTTTTTGTTCATGTTTTGAGTTTTATAAAAAGGCTGTCTTTGCTTTGGTGGGAAGGGGAATCTGGACAGGCCATGAGTTTCCAAGTTCAGAGATTAGATTGCTCATCATTGATTAATAGACATTTTTTGTTGGCAGTTCACTACATTGAGTTGAATGAAGCTCTTACTTACACAAGTGATTTGACTAGCAGGCAGTGAAACAAAGAAATAAAAAGATATTGAGATGTTTAACATTGTTTATCTTATATATTGCTGAGAAGCTAGTTTAATTTGAATAATTCAGGATTTTTTTATTTAGGCGATTTGAGTTGGAAATGTTACAGGTATTTCCTATTCCAGGGAAGTAGGTTTTTTTAAATGTCTAATGAGCTTTGTTATGGTTGTTAAGTTTGCACAAGAAAGTTAATTTAGTTGGAAGCTAAGGTATTACATCCTTCCCCTTTCATCCCTTGTTCAATTGTTTATTATGTAAAGGTCCATCAAGGTATATTAGAAATTCAGAATTGAATGAAAACTAACATTCTCACCTATCGTGGTAAAAAAGGTGACAAAGTAGGTGAATAAACTTACTGAAATAACTATTCGTCCACCATTATAGTTAAGGCTATCTCAAATTGAGACAGAGGTAAAGAATAGCCTCCATTGGAATTGCAAGCGAGTGCTTAAACTCAAAATCTGGAAGCAAATGCATTCAAGCATGGTTTAGTTGAAGGATTTGAGAATTGAACTCTGAAGAAAGAATGTTTGGGTGTTTAGTTCTTCAAAATCCCTGTTATTATGTTCCTATTTAGCATACTTGTCTCAAGAAATGATTTTTCTTTTCCTCCAGAAAAAAATGAAACAAACTTGTTAACCAGTTAGTCCTTTTTAAGACCTTGTTTTATATCACACAGCCAATCTCTAATCTCAAAGATAGAAGTTAGCAGGGAATGGATTGACAGGTGGCATAAAAGCTTTATAAATCCATGCATAGTATGAGCATGTACAAATTACAATGATAAAAGCTCCCACCTCTCTAGTCTTCTGAGAAAGAGCCCACCTCTTTTGTGTTGCTTGTATGGTTATTATATCTCATTTGAAACTTAACATAATTATTCTAATCCTTAGTTTAATTACTTTGATTGGGGAAGGTGATATTTTACTTTGAATCATGGTTGTTCACTTATATCTTAGATTCTACTGGATCCCCTCTGGTTTGTTTATTGAGAAATGTTTTAACTTCAAGAATGTGCACTATTTTCTTACCCACTATTGGATCTTGATTGTGGATATTATTTCTCACGATGCAACTGCACAGTATAAACAATAATCTGATTGATGAAGCTGTTGTTTATGGGGTTGAGACTTCTGAAAGTGTCATCTTCAAAACAGTTGTCTATGGTAGTGTTCCTTCGTATGGCTGAGCAGATAGGACATCAAGACACAGCAACATAGATGAAGGTTTTCAAAGGAATTTGAGTAACTGTGTTTTGCGTTTTAGGATAGAGTAAAATGAGAAAGAAGTAGGTTGAATAAATAAAAATCAGAAGGTCTATTTTAATAACAGGCTGTTTAATTAGATTTTCAAGGTTTGTAGATTTTTTTTTGTTGAAAATATTAAAAAAAAAAAAATTCCAGTGAACTTTTTTCACTTAAACTCAAGTCATATACTTGATGATTTGATGTTTCATATGTTTAGGATGTGTTGGTGTTGTTATTTTGTCTCATTTAAATGCAAGTCTATGGCAAAAAAAAAAAAATTCTTATTGGTTTTACAAGATATAGCATTCTAAGTGAACATGAAGGAACTGAAGCTGTTTCTTTTTCAAGTTATCTCATCGTAAATCAAAATACATATGCACTTAACTGTGAATTTCTCTCAATCTCTCTGTCTCTTTGAAATAGGATTATATTCAATCAAGGAGGTGCCCTAGATCAACTCAGTGACAATTATTCTTTTCGTGAACTGTAGGACCAATTCAAGTTTTTGGAAGATCTTCATATTATGTTCTATATGCACTTGAAATTGTGAAACTTGTAAGTTTAATATGAATATATCATGCGTTAACTTCCCTCTCTGCGTGCAGTCTCTCATACCCACAAGTGGAAGTCAAAATAAACCTAATAGCTCACATGAACTTTCGAATCGACAAATAGGGAATAAATTGTGGGAGGTGAAAGCCGAACCAGACCTACTACCAAACTAGGCTTTGATACCATGTTAAATTACCAACTCTCCTAAAAGATAAAGCTTGTAGGATTTTGGTTTTAATACGAATATCATGCCTTTACTTAGGTCCCTGTATAACCATCTAAGTTTTGTTTTTTGATGCATTTACTAGAAATGATATTAATGGAGATTCACTCTAAATTCCCATGCTTTTTTCTCTCTCTAATCTTGATTTTCCCACATGCTTGATGTTCCTTATCAGTGTCTAGCACAGCATATATCATTCTGTTCACTGTTGAATAGCATTGCTCACATATTCCTCAAATGATCTATTATTCACATATGCCTTTTAAACTAATAACTGGAAATTGACTCTCATAATATCTGAAACGTTTCGTTAGGACTTGTGTGTTGGTGTTGAAGTTGCACAAGCTTTACCCACTTTCCAACTCTAAAGATCTCCTATGCATGGGTTTCATATTCACGTTGGATAAGGTTTCTAGAGACAATAAAGCCTATTGGATTGATTATTTCGTGACAGTGGGTAGGTAAGCGTTAAGTGTTATTCAAACTGAAGATTTTAAGACTTCCATCAAACTTCTCTTTTTGGCTATAAATCATGGTCATTACTTCATATTTTTGGATGCCTTGAGAGAAAATTTTGACTTAGTTGAACCTTGGTTCCAAGTTTAAAGCATCCAGAGCAGGGGATTTCATTTCTCAAGGAGACTCATAATCGACTCAATTCCGGGCAGCTGGTTTCTCTCTAGAGGTCTCATTTTGGACTTTGGCAGAAATTAGAGTCTGAAGAGTAGTCTGGTCTGCTCAGCAAGTACCCATTTGGGTTTCCATGTTTTTAAACTTATTTAAATTCAAATTGCTGTGGAACAGTCAGGGGGTGACTGGCTCTGGTACAGACATTAATTTGATTTGGTTTTTGTGCCGTTGGTGCTCTCATTTGTATCACTCATTGGAATCTATTGGATGGTGACTCCACTGGTCATCCAGTTTGGAACTTGCAGAGCATTGGATGCTCAATTTTGTGGCTGTTGGGGACGTCATTAGCCCCACCTATTAAAGTTTGTTAGGCTCAGTTTTTGGGGGAAGAAAAATACTGATATCAAGCTTACAGCCTAGAGAGAGCATTTCATCGCATTAAAGTTCAGGGCGAGATTGAATGCACTAGAAATCATAACTACCCTTATTTGTATGTGAGTGCATTGGGTGGGTGCGTGGTGTACAAAAGAAGGTTTGGTTGGTGGATGCTTCACTATTGATTGCAGAAGCTTGGAAACCTCTGCTCTCATTTATTGTCTTGTACTCTCTCTATTGTATGTGTCTGGTTTTTAGCACTAAGGGTGTAATAATTGGGATTAACAATGGAAACCATTTATAATCAATGGATGAAAACCGGTGAGGTTGGCATGAGTAGATGCAGGTGTAGGACCAAACCACTACAAATTGTGGTTTTGTGTAGGCTCATTTCCTTGTTCATTCAAGCAGATCATGTCTTTCTTTTCTTTGGTTGTTTTGTTGGATTGAATTTTAATTTTCATATTGTTAATAGAATAATTGCATTTTCCCACTAGTTGTTTGTAGCTGGAGACTAGCATAAGAACCGTTTCAATTGGACAATTCACAACTGGTCATGTGGCATTTCTTCTTTGTTTGTCCTCCTCAAAACTTTTGGCTTGGCCTGTTTGTTGAACCAGTCAGTCAGGAAGTTCAGTAAAAAATCTGACCACGTTTAGAAGAATTAATGTTTCTCCGGAGTTTCCTACCCATGCATGCTCCCCCTCTGATGACTAACCTATCAGAAAATTCCCTTGGACAAGCTACGGCTGTCATTTCCAAGCAATTAGGCACCCAGAAGTAGCAGGTGGACAGTAAAGTGTAAGCATCCCCAGAAAGACGTTCTTCGTGAACAACAAAATATGGGAATTTTGTTACTATACAACATGTTTTCTGAGATCTTGCTATTCATGGAACCTCCTATTTGCTAATTCTTTTGGATTAATGGCACAGAAAATTTTTTATTTGTAATCAGTCACAAAAAACCTTCCTAATTTAGTCTTTTTCTTTTACTGGTTTGACACTTGAACATATTGGTTATGTCTATTTTCTATTTTTGATTTATTTTTGGTTGTTGCTATGATCCTGCCATGATTTGCAACCATCAAAACCGCTGCTCCATCTAGATCGCTGGTCATAAATTATTTAGTGGATAGGTTTTCTGCATGTTCTTGTGTATGTACCCCATCAATGGAACTGGACTCACAACCTTGTTTTACTTGTTTTTTAGTCGTTTTTTTCTTCTCCATTTTCCGTTAGTTAATACAAAGGATGCATACTTTGTGCTGTAGAGGAAGAGGATTGTATTATAATTGCCGCTCATGCACGTCATGGAAACAAGTGGGCAGCAATTGCAAGGCTCCTGCCTGGTAGAACAGACAATGCAATCAAGAACCACTGGAATTCTACACTAAAGCGACAGTCTCTAAAGGTTGACATATCTAAACCAACATCTGCTAACATGTTGGAAGATAGTAGTAGCCCTGAGAGAACAAATGCATCCTCCGAAGAAACCATGTCACCTGACGATATCAACACAGCAAGCTTGATGGAGAATATATTTGTTCAGCATGAAAACAAGGTTCAGCCTGCTCAAGATCATCCTATAGTTTCTCGTCCAATGGCACGTGTTAGTGCCTTCAGCGCTTACAACCCTCCTCCGGGTAGCGGCCAGAGAGCTGGATCTGGATCTGAATTTTCAAGGGCGGCAGCGCCAATGCAGGGGCCTTTGGTCCAAACCTTTACACCACCCTCCTCCTGTAAATTCCTTGAAGGTGCATACAATGAACCACCCCTGATCCCTGTCCAATGCGGTCATGGTTGCTGTGAGGCTCCAACTGCTGGCCAATCTCGAGCAGCTTCGTCGCTGCTGGGGCCTGAATTTATTGACTACATCGAAACCCCACCATTTTCTAGCCATGCATTAGCATCTATAGCTGCAGAGTTGAACAGTATTGCTTGGATGAAGAGTGGCCTAATGGACAGCAGCATGCAGGATGACACGGCCAGACAGATAAACCGTACGGGAGCTGCAGCAGCACAAATGAAGAATGAGCATTTGAGGTTTGAGGAGGGAAGGAACAAGCTGATGGAGATGATGACAGAGGCCCTACCTTCTCAGATGCCTGCCTAAGGTACAAATCTCATTGTCCATCAAAGTGGGAGGAGGATAGTAGGCTTCTTCCAAATTTGGTGAATTACCAAGTCTTTTTCCTTGTTAATGGAGAACATAGCTAGTCTTCTTCTAAAGAAAGGCTTCCTCTTTGGAGGTGGAGAGAGATGTGAACAATTTTGATTGAAGTGGATATAAGACATGCGCTTACTGAAAATGCCTCCTTTACCATGAATGGAATTAACCAATTTGGACACAGGAATATTATTTGTCTAGATTTCAAATTAATGGCACCTAATTATATATATGTATATATATATTTGAAAGTTCTTAGATTAATAAAAAGAGAGGAATAATATAAAAAAATTTCTTACTAAATTATTCTTATATGTTGTTTTAATCTTATGCTACTAATTTTGACTTTTTTTTATATTAATATAAAGAACTTAAGCATAAACAAACTCATTACTTCATTCTTTGAAACAATAAAAAAAAACCCTAACCTCATTTTCTTTTCACTTTTCTTCTAACTACTCATCTTCCTTAACTAAGGAGGGATGATTATAGGTCATTCTTTGTATGAAATTACATATATACACCTCTTTTTTCAATTTATTTCTTAAAAAAAGTGGTTATTCCATATAAGCCGGGTTTTATTTTGTTTTTCATGATTTCATCGTCTTGTTACGACGTTTGGTTTTATGTCGTCTTTATGTTTTTAGCGTCAAGCGTGACAATACATGCAGACCAAAGTATATTCGATAGAGAAAAAGCAACATATCGTATTATGATCATTAGAATGTTGTATAATTGGAGTTATATTGATGTGCTATAATATTACATAGCAGGTCTCCAAGTATTATAATCATAGAAATGTAATTTGTAGAACTTTGAATTGGGTTTATTATATTGTGTCTATGTGATGTTCATCATGTGTATTTTGTATTTGTCTTTCTATCGATGTATTATTAGTTTGAATGAATAAATTTAATTTTTTTTTAAAAAAAAAAACATAAATTTATAACTAATTCAGGCTTTTATAAAAGAATCATTTTTAGATACATTTTCTTTTTTTATTGTCTATAAAGGATTAAATATAGCTTAATCTTAATAAATTATAAGAAGAATCAAATTCATCTCAAATATAACCAAACTGATAAAAAAAATATTTTATTTTCATATAAAAATTAGATTTAAAATAAAAATTATTATGCTGTTCAGTTTTCCAGAAGTCTAAGAAAGAAAAATTTAAAATATAATTTTTCATTTTGGTGTGTTATAAAAAACTTCAAAAATAATTACTATATACATATAAATTAGCTAACATTTATATTAACAAGTTAAATAAATGTGATAAATTAAATAAATGAAATTAATTTATTAAATTTAATTCAATTTATTATTCTTTCTCTACCTTTTCAGTTTTCCTTGTGTTATCTCTCAAAATTTCTGAAATCAAACGTATTTTAATGTTTTCTGTGTGTAGCTTTTTTCCTTGTAACCAAACATAACAGAGAAGAATGGATTTTAGTAGGACTTGTTGTCTCTCGGATTCTCAGAGTCTCTGGATCATCAGGGCATTAACTTGATAGTAAGAACCTGCAAAACAAACAAGGCACCCGCGGTGGTGTGCCGACTGGGTTTCCAATGCTTAAGTTAGATAGAGAGATAAAAAAAGCGTAAAAATGTTAGTCTTGCATGTGTATATTTTCACATACCTCTCTATTGCCATTACTTCCTTATATATGAAGGAGGTGGATGATCCACTTTTTATGGAAAGTGGGTGATTAGTACGAAATGGAAGGCGGGCTCTTTGCTGCTTGGTCAACCGTTTTCCCTTGCGGATAACTAAGTCGTCCAGATCTTTTGCCTCAAGGATCGGTTGATCATCTTCAAGACGGTTATGTATGAGATTTATGAGAGGATATGTTCTTGAACTGTAAGGGATCAGTCGGGAAATCATTGGCTAACCATCTTCTTAGAGCGTAGAGCTAGAAGAAAGCGTGCAGACGATAAACCTGGAGGTCTTTCTTTGTAATACAGGATAGCCCTGAAGCCAGTCTTCGGGCCATGTTGAGATCCATGTTCGTGGGGATACTTGGAGCTCCTGTGTGCTTTACTGATGTCTGGGCCTCGAGTGGAATGTATTTGGGCTCAAATCCATGGTACCTACAATGCCCTTTTCTCATTGGGGTCGATCTTTCTGTTTGGAAAAATACCATGTTTTTAGTTTATTACGACGGGGCCAGATTAATGCTTGTGTGTTCGATGGCACACGTTTTCAAGGAGTCTTCTATTTTTGGTAACACATTTAGTACGATTTTTTGAGTTTCCCAAGGAAGGGTTCATAATCCCTATAAAAGGCCATAGGGTGACGAATTTTTATCTCACTGGTTGGTTTTAAATTTTCAGTGGATGTGCATGGGTACAGACAACGGCGAGATCTTTGTTAGTGAGGTCGGTTGGTGACTCGAGGAACGTCACGGGCGTCTTGAATTTGCCTTTGGAGGGTATTTTGGGCCTTATATGTCCTTGGGTGATTCGCGAACTCGGATGGAGGGACCTTCTTAATCGATAGAGCTTTGTATCTCCATGTTCGTGATCGCCCCTTATGCTGTCTGCTTTGGCACTGTTGAAATCATATTTCCAGAGGCGGTCGGGGCTTTCTCATCTTTCTTAGCCTCTGCAGCAGCAGCTGTTTCTTTATTGGCTTCTGCAACAACGGGTTTTTGCTCTTTTTTAGAATCTGCGGTAGGGGCTTTTTCCTCTTTCTTAGCCTCTGCGACGGGGCTTTTTCTTCAGCTTTTTCTTCTTGCTTAGCCTTATTCTTCCTCTTCTTTTTCTTCCACTTCCTCTTCTTTTTCTTCGACTTTTTCTTCTTTCTTAGGCTCAGTTTTCAACCCTGATGGGTTATGTAATTATCTGAGCTCGATTTTGGCCGGATGGGTTATGTAATTGTCTTAGGCTCCCGATTTTCCAACCGGATGGAGTTATGTAAGTAATCTTAGAGGCTCAATTTCAACCGGATGGGTTATGTGATATAGACAGCCATTTGGTGTAATTAATGAAATCGTGTTTCTGAAATTTTTTGTGTTTTATCTCGCCTTATTTTTATTGTGCTTGGCTAACCGATGATCAATTGTGGACTAATTTCTTGGGACAAGGGTTATTGCATTTGATGAATTCTAGAATAGATTGGCCCTTATGATTCCTAATTGAACCTAGTTTGGTTGTTATTGACACATCTCTTAGGGAGCGAAGGGCACTAGCTTGGGAGCTACGAACTTGGTTACATTCCGCGTGCCCTTGTAAGTGAAGCGTCGTCATAGTTAATCGTTTGAGAAGGTGATAAATTGATTGGGCGTTTAATGCGCCGTAGAAACTATCGCCTTATGTAGGGAGTCATAATTGGATTTTACCCGCTCCCATCGTGTCTACACCATTTTCTTGTTTCCCTTTCGTTCAAGAGTTTCCGCTGATACCTCACTGTAAGGTTGTGTGTTTTGTAGATAGTTTTTCGGTTTGTCTTCCCATTGTATTTTCCGGAGTAAGCCTTATCTTTGTTTAGTTATCTTTGAAATCCGATTCTTAGATGTGTTTAGATGTGGGAACATAGGAGGGTGTCTGGACTTCTTGGGAGCTGGGAGGGTTTTCTTTTTTTCCCTAGTTTGGTAAGTTTATGTGCGTTCTTTAGCGGCTTTGCAGGTCTGGTATTCTGACCCATGGAATGACTTCCCTTTCCCCTCGTCCTTTTGTTGTTGTACGCGATTATGGCGAGAGGAGTCGAAGAGACTTCCACTGGTCGGTCCCGGGAGGCGCGGGAGAGGGCTGGCTAGGGGATCGCCTGCGAGCAACATCGTTTTCTGCGTCCATGGAGGGAGTTGAGGTGCTGCTACCGCGTTCACGATAATATCGATTTTGAGTTGTTGGACGGTTCGGCTAAATCCACTATCGGTAAGGAAGACAGTAAGGTATATTTTACTAGGGAACAGCTCGCAACCGAGCTTTACTTTCCCGTTTCGTCTCTAATCAAGCAATTCTTACACTTCATAGGATGCCTTTGCTCGCATTCATCGAATATTATTCGGATTAATGGAGTGTAGGCGTGTGAACCTCCTTTACCAGCTGGATATTTCGTTAGTAGGGTTTCTTTGTTACATTAGGTGGTGCATGGGCGAGGCTATCCTGTCGGCTTAGGCCCATTTTGAGGATTATTCTGAGACTCCTCGACTACGCAAAGACGAGGCGAAGGCGTGATCTTGCGAGGCCCAGAGTGGTATGAGACCAGGGACTCTCGTGACCTCTGTTTACTTTTGAGGCAGAAACGATGTCATTCCCAGGTGTGTTCAAGTTGTGGGATTTGTATGTCGTTGTATGTTTATCCTACATATTTTCTTAATAAACACGTTTTCGTGCAGGGAAAAGTTGGAGGGTGGCCCAGTGCTTGGGTAAGAAGGCAGCAGAACATTCGGGAAGTTACTAGAGATTTCTGAGTGGGAACGTTATCACGAAATTCTCTTAACTGTGAAGAATCTTCGTGAGTTGAATCGCAATCCCTCTCCTTATATCCTTCCAGTTATTCCTCACCCTCTCCCCACAAAAATAGTGGAGGGTGAGCATCACGTTATTGCCGACCTTCTAACTTTAGTCCGAAGGCTCGTCTCGGCCCGATATACGGGAGGCAGAGGTTGGTCGGGAATTGGTAGTGATCTTCGACTGAGTGGCCTTCTTTCTTCAGAAGGATTCCGGCTCTTTGCGAAGCATCTAAGGAGGTTGATAGGGGTAGTCGTCTCGAGCATCTTCCATTTAAGAAAAAGGATTCCCATCACTTTGACATCCCCAGGAAGGGAAGGCGGGTGCACGAAGCGAAGGCGCCGGTGCGGGGTGGAAGATTTTGTCCAGCAGGTTGCAGATATCCGACCCCCTGTGGCGAAGGGAAGAGAAGAGGGAGAGCGAGATGGTTGACCTCGTTCGTAACTGGGCGCCGCAGGCCTTGAGGCGGGGTGCGGCTTCAGCGGAAGTGGCTAATCTTGCCTCACGGTGGTTGGTGGGGAATTTGTCGACACCCGATCGGAGGTTCGGAAAATGGGCCAATAGTTGTTATGGACTCGCACGAGATGGGCTTTCATGGTGTCGGCTGGAAGTAGGTCTGAGCGATTTAGGAGAGGTTCATCAACTCGTAGGGAGGTTCGAGGTATTCCCTCGGAGCGGACTACGCCCGGCTGACGAGGCTCACGTCTTCCGATTGGTAGCGATGGCAGATTGCTTCCGTCTCATTGCTGTATATTCATATATTCATCCACAGCGGGGGCCGGCTCCTATGGAGATGCTCGGCTCTGGGCTCGAGGTGCTGGGGGTGTCAATCATTGGAAGCCCGTTGACCCGGGCGATCGGCCCGTACGGGCGGCTATGCGGCCAGTGGCCCGGATGTCGATAGATATTGGGCTGGGGAAGGGTGAAAGGAAATATGTTGTTTTGATCCACACTGCAGCTTGTAAGGAAGATCTCAGCGGGTGGTGTTCGAAGACGAGCGGTGTCTGCCGCTGACTTTATCCGGTCGGCCAGGCTGATGCATTCATAGCTAGTATGCCTTTGTTACGGTATCATTATCGGAGTTATGGCTTTATTCTAATGTTCTTTTGCGGTATCCGCAATTTGTCGAACATGACCTTCTGACGTGAGTTCCAGACTCAATTGAGGGATGTAGAGAGGTTGCTATTTACTCCCGATCGATCGTTACCGACCGTAGACCTTGAAGTGCTTCCCTTAGGCTGAAGCGAGTCAAGCTCCGTATTTTTGGGAGAATAAAGCTAAGGAAGAGTTGGGAAATGATGGCCGTAGAAACGAGAGATGCTGCTCGCCACGATGCCTCGATGGCCTGCATGGATGCCGATGCGGCAGGGAGTGCCAGGGCGAAGGTGGAGTCTGAGTTAGGTTGGGGTCTGAATGCAGGCCGTTGCGAGGAGGCTAGGCGAGGCCCGGATGACGGAGTTAGGCGGAGTGGCCCAGATGAACGAGTCTCTCTGCTTTTAGAACTCGAGACTTGTAAGGATGAAATAATCCCTTATGCAGGCGGAGGCCCTTAAGAGAAAAAGGGGCTCTGGAGGGGAGGCTTCACGGATGGATTCAACGTAATCTTTAGTATGGGTATGGGCTGTTTGTGCTTTCGCACATAACATTCTTGATCGGCAGGTTCCGGACGGGATGTCGGACACTTCTAGGCTTGTTATCTCAGTTTCTTTAGTAACTCTGGAAATGCCCCTCGAGGTCTTTGTCCCTGCCCAGAATTTGCATCCATCCATGTTCGTCTTGGTGAAATGAAGAATGCGCCAGAGAGGGAGGCCCCTGCTGCAGTTCTTGAGACGGATCATAGCGAGGTAGGCGAGCACCTCTCTGCCGTCGAGGTTAGGCGGGAGTAAGAGCACCTTTCTCCTCTCCAGTGGCCAAGGGAGAGTGAGGGAGCATGATGTTTACAGGTTGTATTTGTGAATGCTCATTGAGCCTTGTTCCTTCGCGTATTTTGCCACAGGTTTTAATTGTTTTGAAACCGAGCTCGATAAAAGCATGTGTTATTAACAATAATAAAGCATGTGTTGTTTATTGATCTAATGTGGGTGCTTTATTTTTATTGAATCACATAATTAAGCTAATTTAGCCGGGCAAGAAAAGATTTACCTTGAGTAGGATATAGATCAGCTATGGATGAACACTCCGTGCGGGTTCATTGGCCCCCTCTTACCGCCAAACCCCAGTACCCAGAGCTTCTTGATGTGCAATTTGGGCATCGACCATATTAGACGATGGGACGCCGACCTTCCTCGGACTTTGTAATGATCCGGTTGGGCATCAACCATCTTGGTAGATGGGACATAAACCTTTGGACTTAGTTATGAACCCGGTGAGCTTGACCATCTTGGCGGTAAGACATCGACCTGCCGGTTGGTATGAACATTTGGGCATCGGCCATACTAATTTGGTAGGACATTAACCTTACGGGCTTTCTGATGAACCGGTTATTGCATCGACCATACTGAATAGGTAGGACATCAACCTTACAGACTTTGTAATGAGCGATTGGACATCTGACCATATTGGTGGTGGGACATCGACCTTATCTGGACTTGGTAATGAAGTGTGGGCATCAACCATCTTGGCGTGGGACATCTGACCTTACCTAGACTTTGTTATGAACCGGTTGGCGTGACCATATTGGTAGATGGGACATCGGCCTTACGGACTTTGTTATGAACCCAGTTGGGCATCGACCATCTAGGCGGAGTAGGACATCGATATGCGGACTTTGTTAATGACAAATTGAGATGGGAACAAAGTTAGAAATCGAATCATTCTTTATTGATAGTACCTTTTGAGGTGCATAACATTCCACGTTCTAGGTACAGACCTCTCGTCTAGTTTATCTAATGCATACGCTTCGGATTCGTAGGCAGAGTGTTACAATATCACGATCCGCTCCCTAGTTTGGAACTACGATTATTGGATCAGTATGTTTTTCGAAAACTTTTCTTAGGACCGAGGTCCCTGGTTGAAACATCTGAGTTCAAATTTTTGTTGTATAGGTTTGTTAACTGTTTGTGGTATCATGCTATTCGCACAGCTGCTACTTAGCGCAATTCGTCTGCCATGTCTAGATCTTTGATTACAGTTTCAGCATTCGACTGTTCGGGTAAATAAGTTCGGAGCGTGGGCATGCCGATTTATGTTGGGACTATAACCTCCATCCCATAAGTGACTGCGAAGGGGGATATACCGGTTGGCCGACGAGCTATTGTTCTATAGGGCCAAAGCACCCTGGGGAGTTCATCCATACATTTTCCTTTAGTTGAGTCTAATCGTTTCTTTGGCCCGGTCAATGAGTTTTGTTAAAAGCTTAAGCAGTGGATTGCTCATGGATGTTTGTGGGGGTGAGTATAGATTCTTTATTTTAATTCTGTGAAGTTCTGTATGGCCAGGCTATGAATTGAGGCTCGTTATGCGATTACAATTGTTGAATTATCTGGGCAAATGACGATAGTCTTCGGATAAAGGCCCAGGTGACATCCTTATCCTTGATTGATGCAAAAGCCTCGGCTTATATCCACTTGTTGAAATAATCAGTCATTACCAGCAATAATTTTTTCTGAGCCAAGGCAGTAGGAAGCTGCTTGACTATGTCAATTCTCTATTGGGTGAAAGGCCAAGGACTCGTAATGGAAATTAAATCTTGAAGCGAGTGATCTGGGGCGAGTTGTCGGTGGCATCGATCACACTTTCCGTGTGTAGTCGAGTGCCAGGTCATGGTTGGCTAATAATACCCCTGAGTATAGGCTCTATGTGCCAATGTTCTACTGCCTGGATGATTACCACATATCCCTTCATGCAGTTCGGCTAATACATATTGTCCCTGCTTGGTGGTTAATCACTTTACGTCTTATGCACAATCGAGGCCCAGTTTTAAGCGGTTGCGGATTAACGAAAGAGAACTTGGCTGCCGGATTTCGTCTTATGAGCTTTGTTCCTTTCTCGTTTGGGGTTCTCGGGGTGTTGAAATCTTGCCTTTATGGGGTCCGTCAGGAAGGAGACCTCGTCCACCTGACTTACTCGGGTAGTGATGATTGAAGAATCCGGCTGATAATAGATGGGCAAGAACACTGTTTCTGTTATCGGAAGAGAGGCGGATACGGCAGCCAAGGCTTCCACTTTCTCATTGCATTCTCTGGTGATGTGTTCGAGCTTCCAAGTTGAAAAATGACTGGCGTTGTAACCCGAGGATACATCTTTGCCATTCGGGGTCTTGACTCATATTCTTTGTTCCTTCCCTACCGCAGCCCCGAAGAATCACTTGAATAAACGTCGGACTGGTTGACCTGATGGTACCAAGTTCAATTCCGGCTAGGATGGCCTCATATTATGATTCGTTGTTAGAAGTGTTGAAGCCTAAACGGATAGCTTGCTCGATTTCTCCCATTGGGAGATTTAGAGATTCTTGACCGTCACCAGGCACCGGTTCAAGATACCCCGGAAATGCATATTAAGGGTCCATGGATTCGAAGCTACTGGCTCGCTACGGATTAGGGGATTTAACTAGAAAATCTGCGAACACAATCCTTTTAGCTAATCTTGGATTGCGAATAAGAGATTCTCTCGATTCAATTTGCCCACATTCGTGCCATCCTCAGAACAAGTTAGGCTTGTGAATGGTGCTCAGAAGAGGAAGGTCGATTAAGCACAACGATAGGTGTGCTTGGTATAGTAGGAACTTCTTCGTTGCTACCGGAGGAGCTAATGCCGCCTACGTGGGTACATGTCAGGTTTTGCGTCGTCCCAGAACTGGCAGCCAAAAAATGCCTCTACTTTTTATTCTCATCTTCCTTGAACAAGGTAGTACTTATTGAGACATCAGTACTGAGTACAGAAGAGTGTTTCACCGACAGACTGTAAAGTGGAGGGTTTTAATATACTATTTGATAGATATGAGGGCTTCATCACTCCTCATTCCACCCATTTCGGTTGGCCCCCCTTGAGGTGGCTGCTAGACGGTCATGTAGAGATGAAGCCATCCCAGGGCGACGATCGGCCGATCCAGCTATTGTGCTCCTTCTGGCCCGGGCGAGATCGAGAATAGCTTTAAGTTGGCGAGGGGTTGGCTTCTATACCCCTCCCCGAGTCACCGTGAAACACAGAATTGGCCGCCCGACTCAGGTTGGCTTCCTTGGTTAATGGAGAACATAGCTAGTCTTAACTAAAGAAAGACCTTTTCTTTGGAGGTGAAGAGAGATGTGAACAATTTTGATTGAAGTGGATATAAGACATGCGCACTAAGTACTCTTTACCATGAATGATTAACTTGATTTGAGAGGAATATTATTTGTCTAGATTTCAAATTAATGGCACCTAATTATAAATATGTATATATATTTGAAAGTTCTTAGATTAATAAAAAGAGGGGAATAATATAAAAAAATTTCTTACTAAATTATTTCTATATGTTGTTTTAATCTTATGCTACTAATTTTGACTTTTTTTTTATATTAATATAAAGGCTTAGCGTCTAAACATAAACAAACTCACATTGCTTCATTCTTGAAACAAAAAAAAAACCCCTAACCTCATTTTCTTTTAACTTTTCTTCTAACTTCTCATCTTCCTTAACTAAGGAGGGGTGATTATAGGTCATTTTTTGTATGAAATTACATATATACACCTCTTTCTTCAATTTATTTTTTAAAAAATTGGTTATTCCATATAAGCCGGGTTTTATTTTATTCTTCGTGATTTCATCGTCTTGTTACGACGTTTGGTTTTATGTCGTCTTTATGTTTTTCGTCGTGTGTGGGCAATGCAGAAGACCAAAGTATATTCAATAGAAAGAAACAACAAATCATATTATAATCGATAGAATATTGCATAATTGGAGTTATGATCGTTAGAATATTGAATAACTGTAGTCATAGGTATTATAGTCATTATAGTAATATCAAATTTATAGGTTTGAATTGATTTGTGCTGTATTAATCTATGTGATGTTTTCATCATAATGTATTTTGTATTTTGTCTTTCTCTTTCTATCGATGTATTATTAGTTTGAATGAATAAAATTATTATTTTAAAAAAAACATAAATTTATAACTAATTCGGGCTTTTATAAAAGAATCATTTTTAGATACATTTTTTTTTTTTATTGTCTATAAAGGATTAAATATAGCTTAATCTTAATAAATTATAAGAAGAATCAAATTCATCTCAAATATAACCAGAACTAGTAAAAAATATATTTTATTTTCATATAAAAATTAGATTAAATAAAAATTATTATCTTTTATTCGCTTTCAGAAGTCCTAAGAAAGAACAAATTTAAAATATAATTATTTTTTTCACATTTGATTGTGTAATAAATTTAAAAATAAACAAAGAACACACATATATATATTAAAAGAATTAAATAGACTAGCATATGAATAATTTATCAAAAGATCAAACATATCTCCAAATACTAGAAGAAGCTAAAAATTTCCATAATATACCCGAAGGTCTAAGTTCAAAAAACCCTGTTAGTAAAACAGATTTAACTTTAGTAAAGCAAAATAATATACAATATTATTATTAATTAACATATGCTCTAAACTTGGTAGAATCTAATGATAAATCTAGTAGTTCAAACACACAAGACATAGAAGATATTATAAAAGACATAAATAATTTAGAAATAGGAAAATCAAAGAAACCAATAGCAACACCTAGAACTTATACTTTTGGAACAAGTAAAAACAAATAAAAAAGTAATGAATAGCAGAAGATCATTTTTAGGAACAATATATGAAATAGGGGAAACAAGTAGTAATAATGATCGATTACTTAGACAAGCCGACAATATAAATGTAAATAAATAAATCATAGATCCAAAAATAGAATATGAAAACTTTAAAATTAATAGTTTAAAAATACTAGAACCATAAGTAATATATTATAAAAAGAAAATATTTGAAAAAAGAAATAAATTTATAAAATGCATCAGAGAAGAAGAAATCCAATATTTAGGAAATGATACAATTACACTAGAACTATTAGGAAAAAGTATAGTAGACAAATTAAGAAAATATTATAGCTTTTGTCATTTAGGATTAATAATTATAGTCATTATTTATTAAAGGATTAAGGAAAGGTTTAGGAACAAAAACACTAGTACATATATATGATGATAGTTGGACAGATATGGGAAAAGCAATGATAGCAAGTACAGAAATAGATATGAATAATAACATAGGAATAGTATATTGTATGCCAAATTTTATGATGAGTCTTAAAGACTTACAACAAGATATTAAAATAAGAATTAAAACAAAAGGATATGAACAAGACGTAAAAGGTAGTAATTTAGTAATTAATATAGGATTTATTGGAAGATGTACAAATTATGCAGATAATAAAGTATAAATAAAAGTAGAAGATGTGGTAAATCTCTTAACCACCAAAGGAGCAGGAATGGTTAAACCAGAGGCATTAAGTACAAAAAATTTAGTAGGATTAGAATGGGATCTAGAAGATTTTGCTAAAAGAATAGAAATAGTTATACCAAAATCCTCTTTAGTATACCAAAATACTCTAGGAAAAACTAGTATAAGATTTATAGACTATAAAAAGGATGACATACAAGAAAGTGAAGAATACCAAGAAGATTTAACATAAACAAAAATAGACTATGTAACTGTAGAAGGAAGAGATTATCCAATAAAAAGAATACTCTATGAAGCAGACGGAGTAATAGCAAGATAAGAAGATTTATTAAAAATAGAAACATTAGCTTCGCGAAAAGGAAAGATAGAAGAAGATGAAAGATTGATCTATGATATTTTAGGAAATATTGTAGTAATAGAATTAATAGAAGATGATAATGAAACCATAAAATCAGATAACGACTTAAAAATGATGGAAGATGAAGTAAGTACCGCAACTTCTCCTGCACCATTTGCTAGAAGCCAGCCTATGGAAGTAAGACACAATAGAGGAGGAAACTTACCCAGACCACAAGCAAATTATGAAGATAAACCTAGACTAAGCCAATCATATGATGAATCTATATATTTTAGACCTAAAGGAAGACCTTACCCAATAGAAAAACCTTACAAGTTCCAAGGACAGGCCTCAGGACAAATACTAAATATAGCAGCTCACGATCCACAATTATGGAATAGTGTAATAGACATATGGAAATATCTAGTAATAGTGGAAGTTTGGAAAAATATACCCCAAGAAACTATGTACAAATATTTAAAAACCTTTTTAGGAGAAAGTACTAGGTCATTATGGGAATCATACAAGACAAATTTTAGGGAAAATTACAATAGTATTGTGACACCCCAAATCCCGGGGGTCTTTTTTTTTTTTTAATTATTAGGACATGGTAAGATGTTGTATTGTTAATAATTATTTATATTTTACAATATATTACTATTACTAAAATAAAAAATATTTTTTCCCACAACGGGGTGAGCTATGCCCAGTAGAGAAAGTCTCCTACAAGGGCTACTCCCACTTGTCGCATTACGCACGACATAATCCACAAATCATTCACACACATTCATAAAAAATATGCATATCTCTATATGAATGTCTATGCTCGCCCTCGCTTCCCAGTCCTCACGAATTCTCACACATGCAATCATTATGTATGAAAACTCGTTTTCAAAACAAAAGCTTTTTGTTTTAAACTAATCGACCACCTCCGAGTATCAAACCACCGACCACCTCCGAGTATCAAAACCATCGACCACCTCCTAGTATCAAACCATTGACCATTCTGGGCAATCCCTTATTGGACAACCCTCCGATAGAGTTCATTAGACAAACCTCCGATAATTTATCGACAACCAATCACCGGCATCGACAACCCTCCAAATATCGGAACCACCGGGACCATCTCCCTCCGAGAACCCCTTATTGGACAACCTCCGATAGAGTTCATCGACAAACCTCCGATATAATTTACTCATCAACCTCCCATAGAGTCTACTGGACAAACCTCCGATATAATTTATCGACAACCCTCCGAATCATCAAGCACGGACAACCTCCGAATACCCATTTTATTCATATGCACTCACACCCGATGACACGATAAAATTCCCCGCACATGCGATGATAATGTCATTGGGATAATATCCCATGTTACATGCATACCGAAAACTACATGCAACAGCTATATTCATGCTTCATCTGGCGCATCATGTTATATCAAGCATGAGTATATCAACATCAATATTCACACACCGCATGTTATTCAAACAAGTAATAACACACAACAAGATCATCAATATCGATTCAATGTAATACAGCAAAATCGTTTCAAACTGTGAAGTTTTGGTAAACTACACTGTAAATGACTTAATCTAAACCGGTCTCACCGTAACAACGCTTTATGTCAAATCGTTTCTTTTAACCAGCCCATCACTAGCTACACCTCATGTTCATGTCATGGTTTCCGAAATGAAGATTAACCAGAGTAGGAGAGAACCCCTACATCTTGAAGCGTAGATCCGTTCACTGCTGTAACTCCTCTGTTCGTAAATTAGAGAACTCTCCTTCTCTTTCTTTTTCATTCTCTTCCCCCTTTTATTTATTTTCCCCTTTTTCTCTTTTTCTCTTCCATTCCACCGAACAGATCTTTCTTAGGTGGAGAAGACTTCCCTAGGTGTAGAACACCTCATGCTTCCTTTACACTCTGGCATGCCACATGTCACCATATCCCACTTCCTTATCACTATTCAGATGCATGATTTAAACTTGACACTCGCCTCCCACTATCGTGCCAAGTGTTGCTTCTCAAGTGCCACATGGCATGCAATCCTCATGCCAATGCGGTCACTTTCGTCATTCATTTACCTCGAACACGTGAAATTGAATCGCTTCTAATTCAAATGAATTTGACTGTACCTAGATTTCGCGAGACGAACTCAACGGTGTGATCCGCATCGTCATCCGAGATCTAGAAATTTCCAGTTTGCAACCCAGATCTACCATTTACTCTTATCCTGTCCAAGTATACCAATCTAGAGCTAACTATTATAATTTTGTAAACCAAATTAGTAGTCTAATTACAGGAGAAGATCCCAATTTAGGACATATTACCATCCAACAAGAAGCATTATTACATTTAGAACAAATGCAAATAAAAGACTGGAGATATATAAAAGAGTTCTGCCAATCATTCTACCATTTTTGTGCTATTTCAGGAAATGGATTTAATCAAGAATTAGGAGAAAAACTTTTCAGGAAATGGATTTAATCAAGAATTAGGAGAAAAACTATTTAGAAAACTTCCATGAACCTTAGGAAGAGAAATAGAAACCTCATGGAAAGAATTAAAAGGGGTCAAACAAAATGAGATGACAGAAAATCCGAAACCTTAGAGTATAGGACCTAGGATAAACCATATAATGAAAATACTCAAAAGAAAATATAGTGAAATACAAACCCAAAGACAACTTAAGAAGAGTCATTATAGATTTTGTAAAAATATATTTACACCACAAACATATGGAATGGAAGAAAATCGAAAAGAAAAGAAATATAAACCAAATAAAAAATATAATAAAAGATATTTCTTAAAGAGGTCTACTAGAAGAAAACCTTATTTAGATCATAACAGACATGTAAGAAAGTATAATCCAAAGAGAATATATAAAAATAAGCTTAAGTGCTATGCATGTGGAGAACCAAATCATCTAAGTACAAATCGTCCTAGAAAGAAAAATCTATATAATACTAGGAGTATGCTTTTAGAATGGACAAACGAAGAATTAATATAAATAGACGAAGAAATATCTAATACTGAAACAATATACAGTATAGTTAGTATAAAAGAAGGAAAAGAAAACTCAGATAGTGAAAATGAAGATCTATTAAATGATTTAGCAGTAGCAGAACTAGAATTTTTAGGAACAAAATTCATGGATATGACATGTGAATATAAATGGAAAGAATAGAGGACTTGATAAGATAGATGTTTTAAATGTAAACGGTTTCGTGATAGATTACATAGAGCAAAAATGTCGAAATGTTATTGAAGGATGTATAATATGTATAGAAGAATATTTCAAACAAGAGTCTAAGTATTGAAAGGAATGAACAATGAAAATATAGATACTTCTTAGATGAAAAAATTAATAGAATAGAACAAGAGATAATTGTGATAAAGGAAAGATATAATGATTTAATATAAAATTTGAAAAACATATAGAAAGAAAAATTAGGAGAAATCCCAAAAGAATTTATGAATGAAAATAATAATGTAATAATTCATCCTATAGAAACATGTAATAAATTAGGAGAAATAAAAACACCTCAAATAGAATGTACGATAAGGATAGAAGAATTTTTAATAAAAACACATGCACTATTAGATACAAGTTGTAGTCATGTAATTATAGATGAGAAAATAATACCGAAAAAATTTATAACCTTAGCTAGAAAAACCTATGACAGCATAGCAGATCTAAGTCTTAATGTGTATATACCAACCACTTAGCATCACGTACCAAAATATCTTTGGCGACAAATTGCTACTCTAGCCCAGTATACTCCTTACCATTAAAAGAAACCTGGATAAAACCTCTAAATCTTAAACACCAAGTTATATTAGGACTATCATTTCTATTAAAAGACAATGGACAAATAAATTTTAATAAAAAAAAATTTACCCTATCAAGACATTGCATGATAAGTCCACTACAAAAGAAATTAGAAGGATAGAGGCATTAGATAAACAAATAGAATATTCTAAAAACCAAGCTATTAGCAAAAAGACGCGAGTATGAAAGAATGACAATGCAGCGAAAACGATATGGGAAGAAGAATTCAAGACGAATATATATAGATATAAATTTAACATACGAATGGGTCCAAGTAGTAATAGTATAAACTACTTTATGATAAATATAAAAGAAGAACAAATACAAAGCTTAATTGATATGGCTAAAAACCTAGAAATATAGGAGAAAATGTTTTAAAATATTGGGAAAAGATAAAGTACACATATTAAAAATAAAAAAAACCCGGATTATAAAATAAAACCAAGCAAGATGTATAACTCAAGAATATGGTAAGATTATAAGCATTACACATTAATGATTTATTAAAACTAGATGTAATACTTAAGACCATATTCAATTTCATACATCAACAACCTTCTTAGTAAACAAACATAGTGAACAAAAAAGAGGAAAAAGTAGGATGGTGATTAACCATACAGAAGATGATGGATATGATATACCAATAAAAGAATATTTATTAGGAAAAATAAAAGATTGTACTACATTTAGCAAATTTGATTGTAAATCAGATCAGGTGCCAATATTTAATTTAGACAAAGATACCTGACAGTTTTTCTTTTTGTCCAAATGGCATTTTGAATGGCTTGTAATGCCATTTGGTTTAAAAATGCACCATCAATATTCCAAAGGAAGATGGATAATATCTTTAGAAATTAATTATTCATTTGTAGCTAGCCACATTAGATTTATATACTTGCTTTTAATAAGAATAAGAAACATATGTGACACTAAAATGGTATTAAAAAAGTTCAAAGAACATGGTATTATAATTAGTAAAAGTAAAATGCAACTATTTCAACAGACTATAGAATTTTTAGGGGTAATAATAGGAAACGGTAAAATATTATTACAACCACATATTTCAAAAAAATTCTAACATTTCCTGATAAAATAGAAGACACAAAAGAATTACATAAATTTCTAGGATTATTAAACTATGCTAGACCTTTTATAACAAATTTAAGTAGAATTGTAGGCCCTCTGTTTAGTAAAGTAGGAAGTAAAGGACAAAAATATTTTAACCAAGAAGATATCAAGCTAGTAAAAACTCTCAAAGAATTAGTCACAAAACTACCACCACTAGAACTACCATTAATAAATGATTACTTAGTAATTGAGACAGATTTGACGTTAAATTTTTTGCATTTGGGAGCAATATTATTAGCAAAACCCCATAAGTATTCAGCAAAAAATACATAAAAAAATTTGTAGATATAGCAGTGGAAATACAAAGAAAAGGGTAATATAAGCAATATAGATGCAGAAATATTAGCCATAACCTATGTTATAAATAGCTTTAGAATATTAATAATTCCCAAAAAATAAATTTTGATCATAATAGACTGTGAAACAATAGTAAATTTTTACAAACTAAAAAATGAAAAAAGATATTGTCAAAGGAGATGGTTAAATTTCACCAAAAATATAATTAATACAGGTGTAAAAATAGAAATAGAACATACCAAAGGAAAAGTTAATAGCCTAGCAGACTAATAAATTAATTTTATGTCACAAATGAACTGGGATCATTCCAACTTATTCCAGTAAAGATCAAGAAAATGTATTTACCTTTGGAAAGAATTCTCTTAAGGTATATCCTAGAAGTAATATAACTTTCAATTTGTTACCTCATTTAGAACAAAAATGTATTATAGATAACCTTTGGATTAGTTTCAGCTAGATTTTTAATAACCAGACTAATAAGAGTTTAGATAGAAAATATTTCATTACTTGCTTAAATTGTTTATCAAAATATTTTAACAAAAAGAATAATGGTAATGACAATTTCAAATTTTTATTATCTACCAACGCTATAAAACTATTTTTAAAACATGGAAGTCCTCTTATATCAAATCATCATAGACCATTTTTCAAAGGATTTTATAATCTAACCTAGGCCTTAGACCAATGTAAAACAAATTTATGAAATAATTATTTTGTTAGCCCATTAGTTAAACAATTTTTAAATCATCATGGCAAACCCTATTTAGATCTTGTAGAACCCTGCAGTAGCCAAACAAGCAAAACTTTAGATTTAACACATGATTCCTCTTTTCCTCCACTCCAAAATCAAGACCATTTACTTAGAGAAGAATTAGAAATTCTAAGGAAAAAATATGACGATTCAACAAAGATTATTTAAGCATGGTTAAACTATACGAAGATAAGATAAATGAATAGACATAAAATTAAAAAACACAGCTTTTGAAAGAAAGAAATTCAAAATAGAACATATGAATATTTTTTTAAATTTAGAAAATCAACATGATACTGGATCTGATATCAAGATAGAACCTAGTCCCTTTGACAAGTTTAAAGAATGGTTGAAGCCTAGTTTATTAGGCCAATTTAATGAACCTAGTCTAGCTCAAACGGTAGCTAGTAAAGACACAACAAATCCGTTTATGGGTGAGGTTTTCCCAAAAAGCCTTTTAGTCCAATTAACACAATAGGTGGCTGAGATCCTTAAAAAAGATTTATGTAAAGAAGCAGAGTCTGAAAGCCCCAGATCTATTGAAAGCCTAAGAAAAGAAGATAAGGATGTTTGAGTAACTTTTTCACTCGATAAGGATGCTTCTAATAAGATTTGACAAAGTGCAGTATAAAAAAAAAACAACAAAACACGGGAAAAGCGGAACTACCATAGTGAATGACTTAAAAGCTGAAAATCGACAACATAAATTCTTTTGACAAGATTTGACAAAAAGATAGAAGCCAGCTGTATAAGTGACGACTTAGATTAAAGCAAAAGACAGTTGTATTATTTTTCTTTTTAGATCATCTTTTGATAAGATTCCCTTAAAGACGACAACGGCATCAGCCCACGTGTCGTACCCCCATCAAAAAACCCACCATATCCCAAATTTTTCTCCTCATTCCATATCCCTTGTAGTTTAAAAGCCAAGTTTTGACTGACAATGCGCTCAATGAGCACCCTAACTCCGTATTCTTTAATCCATCCTTATCATTTTCCCTTATCTTTTGAACCTTATCCTATCATCCCCCTGCTTTATTTCTTCTCTATATATGTAGGACTTTTCTTATTCAAGAGGCACTGAACCTCTCTCACTCCCGAGCTCTCTCTTTTCTACCCACAACCTCCTATTCTCTTATCGCGATATATCCCAAAAAGTTTTTCAAATCTGCTTTCCCAAGTTTCTCAAATTTCAAGCTTTCTTTCCTACGATAAAGGCGTGTTTTATCAAAACGAAACTTATTTAATCGTTATCTCTTATTTATATTTATACGCTTAACTCTTAATTTGTTAAACTTGCGAGACATCCCGGAAGCGGTTTCTCCGAAATCTTATTACTTAAAAAATATTTTATATCGACCACAGATATGCGCTTATAAAATCTGGGGACGCATCCCTTTGTGAGAAAATGAATATTTCATCCGCATTCTGCACACTACAACGCCACGTAAAGATTATTTTCTTCTTCTGATTAATAATTACATGTATGATCATGCTCGCCATTATCTATGATATTTTGCTATTTTGTCCGTTTATCTAAATTGATTGTTTAGGACTTTTTTCTTAGTATTAAAGGAATGCATGATTATATTCATAGAATATTTAATTCATCAAAAGGATTTGTAAATCTTAAAAAAAAAAAAAAAAAAAGACATATGAGAGTTAGAAAACCCAGCCTCACAAACCTCAGCCTAAAAAATCTCAGCCCTCTGTTATCCAATAATTGAATTACTTCTGATATTTTTACGAAACCCACATGTCCCTGGCAAATTGTCAGAATTACTCTCCGAGACGCCATCATTCACTCATCACAATCAATATTCCTGTTTTCTGAAAAAAAAAAAAAACATAAAAACAAACTCGTTTTTCAACAGCAGAAAATAACACACCACGTTAAAGGCAATTTCAGTGAATCTCTTTTCTCAAAGCACTTTATCCTGTGCCGTCCATGTTTTCGTTTTCAAAGTCAGTCTTGTGGCCGTCCACGTTTTTTCTTGCGTGGCATGTTGGAGGCGGAGCACATCCTTTTCATCCATTGTTAATAATAAAATTTTCATTAATTTGTTATGAAATAGTTTATATATTACAGTTTCAATATAAAGGAAACAGTCAGCTATGGTACCAAAGGCTCTCAGTAACAAATGGATAAAATGATACAGCAGTTCCTGTGGGAGGGCACAGATGGAAAGAGAAAGGTCCACTTAGTGAATTGGGAGACGCTAACACGCCTGAAAGAAGATGGGGTTTATTAAAAGTGCATGAAATGAACCTTACTTTCATGGCCAAAGTAGGGTGGAGGATGATTGTGGAAATAGAAAATGTAGGATATGATTTAATTAACCTAGATCACCATGTTAGAATACAAAACATAATTTTAATGGAGAGAATATGAATATTATAAAAATTCGATTCGACCCATAACGTTTGACGCTGAATCACGAAGACCCGCAAACGACTCAAGATCTTAAGATATCTTCTCTCGAATCTCGCCCGACGACACTCCATTAAACGGTAACGCTCTCACTGTTAGAGAAAAATCTCGTAATCAGATGGTAACGATAATACGATCCTTAGGGCTCGGGAGGGACTTCAGCCTTCTTTATATATCGAGCTCACCACGGGCTCTCTCATTACGGCCGGCCATACTACCCCACACACTTCAAGCGCCCATACGGTTTATTAATCCTAATAATCTCAATTAATTAGACCGAATAAATCCAAGTAATTCCACTAATAAAGCCCACTTAATGAAAATCTTACACTTCTCCCCACTCTCGGGCGATATTAATTGAAACAAAACTCGTGTGCGCACCTTTATACTGGGTTCGTAGGATTATTCTTAATAAATAATCCGATCCCATAAAGTTCCTCGAACAATCGAATCACATGTAATTGCATGTACTCACGCAAGCCCTTCCATGGTCACAAGTGCTTTCAACTTTATCAAGGATTAAATACAGACATTGCTTAAATTGATAATACCTCATAACGAGTTATACTTCATGTGTTATCCATTTTTGTTAAATTCAAATTTTCTCTCCTTAAGTGTCACAAAACTTAGTGTGTCACCAGAGAATATCCATCATGGTTCCAACGAACCTGTATATGTGTTACCTTGATAGATAACTTTACTTTATGTGTAACAAAACATGCTGTTAAGGCTAATGTCAAGAATGCCTCTATAGCCTCATGCATCAAGGTTTACACAATGCCTCGAGATTTTCAACAATTATTTGTAATTAACCTCGATAAACCTACATTCACAAATACCTTATTGAATGCAAAAGAGTTGATACAAATTCAATTATTACAAAAATGTAATAAAATTGGATTCAACCTTCATAAGAGCAACATAAAACTTAATAGCTCCCACTAATTTACAGTATCCCATGATATTCCTAAGCCCATGTTAATGACATGTCGATCAGCCACAGCGCGGCGCCTTTAGTTACCTGATTCGCAATCATATCATCTGCTGATATGTGCTCCATCGCAACGCCACCGGCTTAACTTTTTCCTTTATAGTCAAGTACACTCCACGCGCTAGACTCCCTCGGTGACCTCTCGGGCTGTTGTTAATAAACAATACCGCAGAGTTATCGTCACAATACAACCGGGATGCCGCCATTCACAAAATCAAACACCTGCTAACTCCCAATGAGGTTTCGAGCCAAATCGCTCAGTAGCCACCAGCATGCTACACCTCCGCTGCATGGTAGAGGATGCACTGATTGCCACTTTTCCATGATATCGCACCTCTCGCTAATCTCAAAGATATAAACGCTTGTTGACTTTTCATCCTCGACACCAAGAAAGTCTCGAATCAATACCCAACTAGTTGTAGGTCCCTTTAACATGTTTGTAAATCAACATATGTTTTGTCCTCTTTATATTCTCATAACCTTCTCGGGCAAAGAACTCCAATGATCGTGGTCCTCGACTTGACTCTAGACCTAAGTCCTCGCTGCAAAGGCAATATCCGGCCTAGTGCATACTGAAAGCACACATGGCTACCCGCGCACCAAGATAAGCGCATATTCTTCATTCGCTTCAATATCAGAATGAGGACATTGTGACAGACTCAACTTATCACCTTTACAGACAGGAGCAATTCCTGGTTTACATTGTTGCATGTTGAATCTTCTAAAATACGATCAACATATGCCCTCTGAGATAACCCACAAGATGCAAGTTAACGATTCCCGAATCTCAACGCCAAGACAAAAGACGCCACCAAGGTCCTTCATATCGTTTCTTGACAACATCCGCTGGTTTCATGCAAGAAACTACTGGCCACCGCCAGAAGTGCGATATCATCCACATAGAGTAATAGGAAAAATGAATTTCTCCCATCGACTCAGTATATACATCGATCTACTTTGCTCAACAAAACCATACGAAGCAAACAACACTATGAAACTTGCGCCATTGTCTAAGCTTCGCTGAGGACCATAAATAGACTTTTTCGCCTACATACAAGTTTACCCGAATCATTTGCCACAAAACCTTCGTGTTGCATCATATAGACTTCTTCATTAAGGTTCCATCGAGAAAGGCAGCTTTAACATCCATCCGGTGTAACCCACGAAATGAGCAACTAATGCCAGATCACTCGGGAAGAATCTTTTAGAAGACCGGAGAAAAGGTCGCCCATAGTCTACTCCTTCTCTCTCGAGTGAAACCTTGGCTACCAACCGCTTTAAACTTCAATCTTTCCTTGAGTCCCTTTTAGCCTTATACACCCATTTGCGCCCAACGGGTCTATGACCTTCGTGTAATTCAATAAGTTCCCAAACTCCATTATGCCTCATAGATCGAATTTCATCTCATCAGATCCAACCACAGCTCGACCGAGACAAGAAACAGCTTTCCTCATAAGTTACTGATCGCCACGCAACCGATATCGTAGTCTTGCTCTCCTATATAGACTAAATAGTCCTGGTATAGCTGATCGTCTCTCCTAGCGGATCTCCCATCGAGTAAGACAACACATCCCGCACCTGCAGAGCCTTGATGAACTTCATTAGAGTCGTCTCAACAACAGATTCGAAGCTCCCAATGTTCAATATGATGTGTGGAGTTTCCACAATTATCTGTATGGGAGGAGATAAAGATACCACATTACCCAATCGTATCTATCATCCTCATTAGTCTCGTGGAGCGCCATTTCTTCGCCACATCAAACTCCAAAACTTAGCCAAGTTAGGATTCCACAATTCTTATGCCTCCATTGGGATTATAGAACCGATATCCCTTCGAATGTTCCGGGTAAGATACAAAGTAACATCGAGTGGTTCTGGAGTCCAACTTACTTAATGATGGATTATACAACTTCACTTCTGCAGGACATCCCCAAACCTTAAGATGGTTTGCTTAGGCGACGCCTACCCATAACTCAAAAGGAGTCAATGGAACAGCCTTTTGTAGGTACACGATTCAAAATGTACAAAGTCAAGCTAAAGCTTCACCCCATAGAAAACCGGTACTATTCTACTAATCATACTCCCACCATTTCCATAAGAGTACGATTGCGCCTTTGGGCTATAATTATTTCGCCAGACTCCTGCATAGTAACCGGTGGCCACTATCCCGGTAGAGTCCTCTAAGTATTTGGCGAATGGCCCCTTAAGCTGTTCAGCATCGCCATGCTTGCCATACATCCACCTTGGCCAGATCTAACAACCTTTATGACTTTTCCTGAACTGTTCGACTTCAAATCGAAAAATCTTGAACTGTCAAGAGACTCGCACTTTCTTTAATTTACAAATAACCATATCGAGAATAGTCATCAATAAATGATGAAATAAAAATTTCACACAAGGTTGTCGATAAGGTCCACTTATATCTGTGAATGACTCCAAACAAGTCGAACTACGGATCGCAGCTTCTTCTCATTCTGGTCATTTTACCTCTATTAACAGCTTCACGTGATATCTCTAAGTCATTTTTAAGAGCAGCAGATATGAAGCCTCTTATCGCCTTTCTACTCTATCCCTAGAGATATGGCCAAGTCGCTTATGCCATAATGCATAAGACTCTTCCTTGGCAAGTGGTCTCTTAGGAAACAACCTTTCAGCCGTATGTTTAATGATATGTCATCGGGAGATAAACTTAATCAGATAATCCGCTAGACATATGACAAAGACCCAACCTTATTTTTGAATTTTAAGAAATATTGAAATAACATTACTTTTAATTTCAAAGAGTAATCATATGAACTAAACACGATACTCGAAACTAAATTCGCTTCAAAGGAAGGTGGTACATAAAATGTGTCTTTCAACATCAATTTAAAACTGTAATCTAGAACTAAGATTAAGACTTACCTAACATGACATCGCCTTCGTTGTTTCTCACAAGTGAGCTTTGATTCATCCTTTGCTCGCTTCCTCCGGTTTATGAATCCCTGTATGGTAAATGCAACATGATTAGTTGCTCCACTATCGAGCCACCAAGAACTGGATGGTGCTTCAGATAGGTTGGATTCACAAACAAGTGTTAAAGAATCATTACCTGTAAGCCCACGTTTGGACATCCAAGCTTTAAATTTCGCACAGTCCTTCTTCATGTGTCCTTTCTTCTTGCAAAAGAAGCAGCGATCACCATCCTTTTTCAAGAATGTCTTCTTTGGACCCATATTGTCGGCTTGACCGGGGTTTCTCGAGCACCTTTTATGAGCACACTTTTGAACTTCTTATTTTTCCTCTTATGGGAACTAGCAGCATATAAGGCCATATGCTCTTTCTCCTTCTTAAGTTTCTCTTCTTCCCGCCACCACCCTTGCTATCAAGTCATTTATCGCACCAAGTCTCATCTTAGAATTGTAATTTGTCTTTATAATCCCAAAATCGTGTGGAAGTATGTTTGTGGTTTGATGCACAATGCAAGCATCAGAATGGTAACATGAGAGCTTGAGCTCGCCTTTATGTCTACCATCCCTCAGACATAATCTCTAACCCAAATTGCACCCATCATACTTCATGTTGTTACTTTTGAATATGTTCCAACCTCAAGATTAGATGAAACTCGACAGCTCCTATGGTCGCCATCATTTCCTACAGCATACCACTGGTAAACCACTTTTCAAGTGTTCTTGTATGGATTTCTTCATTGTCAATAAGCAAATCCTATTGCTCCTCTCCCAGGTAGCATAGTCCGTTTTCTCAGCTTCAGTACTAGTGGTTGTGATATCTGCCGGCTTATCCATTGTAAGCGCCATGTGAACATCCGCCGGCTCCATTCCAAATAGAAAGTCCTCTTCCATTTCAAATTCAACCAAGAAGGACCTCAATTGAAATGGAATCACGCTCACGTAAAAAATTAATCAAAAAATAAAACAAAACAATACAATCAACATCATGTGAATACTCATACGTAGAATTACATACATCATCACATAATCACCTGGGGCGTAAAATACATTACGCATTGTATTCTCCACATGACGCCATGAGAACATATCTAATCCTTCGTGATATCACCACCTTCGTGGTGTTTGAACCACTAAGATCGGGCCATTTTCTCAAGCACATGCCATACATGTATCCCTCCATGAACTAACACAGATCACCCCTTTCGGGAGTATGATCACGCACAAAACAAGTATATTATCCCACCACACATGACCGGGAGATTTCAGAACCCAATCATAAAAGCTACTAAGGCCACAACCCAATTGAATCCTTGAAAATCTCTCATACCTCAGGATATAAACTTTATAATACATTCAATATATATATGTAATGCCAATTATAATTGCCTAATTTATTCATAGATTACAATGAATTTAGACTCTGGCACAAATTCTTATGCAAGGGACATTGCCATGTTAGCTACCATATGTATTCGAAACCATAGAGAAATACAAAAATACGCAAAATACCCTAATTTCTAGGCGCATAGGGTTCTATACGCATTTTCATCTCCAGACAAGCTCAAACATGCAAAGTAAATATACCACATCAGAGAGAATTTCAATAATTTAGCTCATAGAGATATCAAGATTCGGGCAGCCGTGCCGCGCGCTGCGCCGGTTTGTCGACCGCCGGCTGACCGTTTCCGGGCGCTTAATTTTTTGACCGGGGTCGCCGCGACCGGGTCGGGCCACGTCCGCCGCCAATATCCGCCGCGTCGCGACCGCTCGCCAAAGATCGGCCGTGATGACGCCATCATGACGCCATGATCCACGCCGGCCCACGCCGCGACATCGCCGCGTCCACGCCAAGATCCACGCGAAGATCACTACACGGAACCCGGCCAAAACGGATCGGGCAGGAATCGGAGCCGACCGTCGGCTCAACTCGGGACCGGGTCATGTCGACGTCAACAACCGCTAGCGATTCGGCGCGCAACCACGCCATTGCCGCTTCACGCGCGCGGCAGAGGCGTCCGCCACTCTCCGGCGACGTGCCACCCACCGACCGATCATTCGCCGTGTAGATTCCAAATATGCAAAAATTTAATTTTGATTTGTAGAAAATTCTCCGAACCGACAAATGCCCGATGGAAGAAAACTCCAAAAGCAAATGATACCTATTCATACGCTAATTTAATCCATGGTCGTTTCCGACAATTAACTGAGATATGATTTAATTAACCTAGATCACCATGTTAGAATACAAAACATAATTTTAATGGAGAGAATATGAATATTATGTAAATTGATTGAATTCAGAATGTCTTCTTGATGCGAATTGATGAAGACCCGCAAAGAAAACGAATTTCAAGATATCAAGATCTTCTCCGAATGGCCCCTTGATGACACCGGCTTAAATGCACGCTCTCACTTGCAGAGAAAAATCTTTAATCAGATGTGAGAGTTCTGATAATAATGATCTCAGTGGCTTCTGTGGGTTAATTTCGTTCCTTCTTTATATATCAGCTTCGACCACGGCTCTCTCATTACGGTCACCATACTCACTTCACACACCGTATAGTTTATTAAGTCACAATAATCTCGATTAATTAAATAGGAATAAATCCGATTAATTTAATTAATAAAGCCGAAACAATGAAATCTTGCATAAAGGCTTTGAACTAAAGTGATAACCAGTAAATATGTTAGAGGGGAGTTCGACATCACTAAATTAAGGAAAAACAGGCGTCTTCTAATATCTAGGGAGGTGTGGTTGCAGCTTCGAGTATTTTGTAGAAAGGTTTGAGGAAGAAAGTAAATAAGGGATGGGACACTCTATTTTGGAGAGACACATGGCTAGGATATTCCCCACTGCAAAACTTAGCTTTGGGTTCGATCTCATTGTTTATATTCATACAAAGAGTTAAGATTATTAGTTCAGACAGGGGCTGGAACTAGACGGCCTACTACCCCACCTACTTAGAGGACCAACTTACAGTGGTGCTGGTAAAGACCGAGACGATACCAAAGGGATGTGTTTTTGCTGGGGCCCAACGGCCATCGACCAATTCAATGTAAGGTCGGCATACACCTTGGCTGCGCCAGTCTAAAATCAACACCCTAAGGGAATATAAAACAGTTGGGTTTGAAAGTCTCTCAAAGAATCAGAATGTTTATATGGTTGGTCCACCATGGTAAATTGATGACTAATCATGAGTAGGGTTCAAAAAATCGGCCGAGTCCGGTACGACTCGATCGATTCATAACCGACTTCGAAATTGCGCCAAGTCAATCTTTGTTCACAGGGTATGGACGGAGAGTGGATCACTTAAAGCTGGTAAAGCTTCGGTGGGCTCGGCGAGTTCACGAGATGGCTACGATATTTCGATGAAAATCGGTGAAATCTGATAAATCTACTGTGCATGAGCAAAAATGCAAATTTTGAGATTCATACGAAAAGCGACCACTGATAAGCTTGAATGAGGCCGTCTGCACATGATGGAATTTAAAGAAAAAGAAAATCCAAAATTAAGTAAGAATGATTCGACCGAAAATTTCCAAAGATCCGACTAAAAAAGAACAAGAAGAACCTAATAAGATGAAAATTAAAAAAATAAAACCTAACTTACCTGAGGGAGAACCGGAGAAGACGACGATAAAAAATGCACTTACAGAGTCGAACTCACCGCTGCTGCACTGGGAGCCACTGTGGCGCTCGGGAGTACGTTAGGTCTCCTCCTTCTTCTCCTCCTCTTCCCCTTCTTCCTCTTCATTTTTTTTATTTTCTCTGCCTGGCAGGAAGGCGGTTTCTTTTCAACACCATAATAAAACGACGCTGTTGTTTCCTGCAGGACACAAACCACGCTTGGTTTTTTATTTTTTATTTTAATAAGAAATTAAAAGACATCGCTTAGCGTTCTGTCGACCAAAACGACGCCGTTTTTGGAATACTTATTCAAATGCACTGCTGGATAAGTGAGAACAAAACCAAAACGACGCTTGTTTTGATTCCCAAAACAGTACTAAACGACGTTGTTTTGATTAGTGTTTTGAATTTAAAAAAAAAAAAAAAAAAGTTAAAATGACGTCGTTTTGGCCCTAGAAAGACTAAAACGATGCCGTTTTGGTTTCAGAAGCTGTATTTTGCATATCCAAGCCTTCCGGTCCCCATTTTTGCCCTGTTTTTAACCGAAAAATACATCATAGCCCTCCCAACCCCAATATCAAACACATAGAAGATAAGAAATTATATAAATTATTTATTACTGATAGGAAAAAAAAAAAAAAAAATTAAATTTTTGTTGAATAACAATTATATTATAAAATACTTGTTATTTAATAACATATATATTTTCATACTAATGCCATTATTAACTATTTAAAGAATAAGTTAAATATAAAAAATTTGTTTATTAAATTTTAGTTTACTTAATTTATATCTTATTATTTTTTTTAATGATTTAGATAATATTCTTATACAATTTTTAAATATTTTAATCATTTTTTTGGTATATCGGCCGATACGCGACCGATACGCCTCGGTGACCGCCAGCCACGCGACTGGCACTGGCGACTTCAACCATGATCACGAGAACTCAAGAGGTCTCACTGCCGGTCCCCACTGTAAAGTCAGTGTTGCCCAACTACTTAGAAGATCTCAACCATGTCTTCAAAAGTTGCTCCAAAGGCGCGGCCGTTTGGTTGCAACTGGCAAACATGAAACCGTGTAAGAGACAAGCACAACATATGGCTTCAAGAGGGTTGAGATGGAACTTGAACCACCAACGTACATAGGGATGGGGGTAAGTGGAAAGATCAATTTTCAATCTTTTTATGATGGTTGTAGCGTTGGTGAAATGAGTCCATTTTTAACAGGAGGGAACCCATTGTACGTAGAGGCCAAGGTCGCTATGGCACGACATTATTCCAAGGAGGTTAATTCAATGCTTTTGTATCAGAGGTTGATGAAAAAAAGGAGAGAAAGGATATACAACCAAATGGATTCGGTGGTCTCCACCAAACGAGGGGTGGATGACTTTAAAATGAAGCGATGGGTGCCTCTGCGATGGAATAAACGCGTTACAAGAGGACTCCTTGTGGTTCACTCAGGCATTTGGGTCTGTGGATTCTCAGTCCGCCTAAGTATGTGTTCGGTAGTTGAAGCTGAGCTTTGGGTCTTACTTCGTGGTCTGAACTTAGCTTGAAACAGAGGGATACGCCTTCTAAAAGTAGAAGTTGACTCTCTCTTAGTACACGGGTGGATCTTAATGGAGAATGATGAAAACAGTAAACACTCTAAGTCCAACCTAATACATGAGTGTAAGCAACTTCTGAGTAGGAATTGGTCAGTGTCTCTAAAACACATTTATAGGGAGGGCAACCAGGTTGTAGACTTTTTAGCAAACTTTTCCTTGGACCTCAACACTCGGGATGTTATGACATGGTCAACACCACCAAGGATCTCATGGGTGTCCCTAAGGGTAGGAGAGTGCAATGTGATGACTAACTTGTGATGATGGAGTTAACCCCCTCCTTTTGATCAAAAATAAAAAATAAAGAAAAATATTTAAATAAATAAATACGTTATTATTAAATAAAACATTAAAAAGTGTAATGAACCGAATAACCAATATTATTATATCTTTATTCCAATAGACAAATTAACCCTTTCCCTTCTTACGCTACAAGCTTTTAAATATTGAACATTTTAACTAACTGAGCTAGACTTATGAACGTTTTGTTACATAAATTGATTTTTGTTATAAAAAATAAGCAAACATGTGCAATGATAAAAGAACTGAAAAAACACAGAGAATATGTTAGGTCTTGTTTGGTTCTCATATTTGTTCTAAAAACACAAAATACTAAATTTAAAGAAATTATAAAACAATTTACAGAGAATACCAAAATAATAAAACTGCCCTATTTGGCAACTACAAAGTGATGTTGATAACCGAAGCAATTACTAGCTTTAAATTTCTTATTTGTTAAATGATTTGAACATTCTATTGGGCCAATGTATTAGTTAATAGTTGATAACTAATAAATACTTAATCAGAGCAAATGACCACAAGGACATCGACATACTTATTGTCGAGCATTTTTTCGTTAATAATTTGTATTTATATGCGGTTTATTAAACAAGGTATACTACTATTGAAGAATTAAAACATCATTTACAAAAATTAGTTATTTTAAAATTTTAAAATATAAATTTTTGAATTGCTAATTTGTAAAAATATTAATTTTGTAAATAGATAAATATTACTATTAGTTTATCAATAGAGTTGTGAACAAATTTTGGTAAATTAACAGCAATATGTCAATTTATTCAGTAATTAGATAATTATTAAAAAATGGGGAATCGTTACCGAGCCTCGTAGGTTTTTCGAGAACCTTAGTAAGACCCGAGAAAATCTAATTTTCAAAAATGGCAAAATGTGGTAATTTCGGTAAAAATCCAAAATTTTTAGATCCTACGACGAAACGGATTTTACCGCTGAACGCCCCAATGAATCAGCTTAACACGCCGAATGTCGCGACCCTATTAATCGAATTTCAGACGCTTTTGGAGACCGAGTAACGGCGTCGTAAAACAAATACGCGACAAGGCAAAAGCCACCGGCAACATGCATCACGACATGTCGCATAAGAGAGAGATGATGGAAATAAACGGCCGAGATAGTGCCATGTCAAAATCCAAGCTTAGGGACATGATTGATATTCTTTAAATTTTAAATGATAATAGTGACAAAGATAGTTTAATAAATAATATCCTCACCTTTAATTAGAACCAAAACGGGTGAGAAACACTTACAAAGAGCTTAGGGTTTTTTTTTTATTTTTAGTGAGAAAGAGAGCGTAATTTCCAAGATCCCCGCGTACTCCGATCACGATTCTTCGCCAAGAAGTCGCTCTACGCGACGAGGGCAACGCGCTGGCACTCCTGGGTTGAGTTTCGACAAACTCCGAGACAAGGGGTTTTATCCTACTTGAGTTACACCTTCAAGGCGTTTCGCTGATGATTCGTTGGTTCGGCGCCCAACGATCATTCTTCTCCGATGCGTCCCAACCCAACCAAAGCGTGAAAATCAGGAAACCCAATCAGGCATCCGTGGCAAGTGTAGGGACCTAATTAGTGGTTGTGCCAGATTTATAAAGCAATAAATCGTATTTCATGTGTAAGGAGGCCGAAATGACCATGGATTTCGAAGTTCACAAAGCGGAACCGATGTTTGATGATCGGGCCGTGAACAATAACCTCGAGGGTTTCACCTGCTCACCCGAATAGTGTCACGAAATATCGGTGAGAAAATGTATGTTTGGTCGAAGTAATTCAAATCTGGTCTGTTCGTGTTTACCATAGCCTAAGAGAGCTAATTTTTGGTGAAATGGATTTATTTAAGATAATATGTTGTTGTGTACTTCAATATATGCAATGATGATGGTCGCATACTGTGATATAAATTTTATTGAGTTGTCATAATGCATTTCATGCACCGGGGTAATCCTAGAAATTAGGTATGTGTGCATGACATGAATTTTCCGAAAACGAATACGCACTGCCAAGGGTAGCCGGCCTCTACAAAGGACATTTTTCCGCAGGAATGGTGTCGGGAGATGGTCCTACAATTACACGCTCTGAGGAGCCCATATATTATTCGAAGGTTCCTCCAACACATTCATTCCTAGGGTAGTTCATTTACCGAAATTTTCAGAGGTATTTTCAAAAAACAATGTTTTGTTTGAAACATATTTTCTGAAGCATGGCCTGTGCAAGTGTGGAGAGTTGGTGAGGACTCGAGATACGGTTAGTCATTGTATATTTAAGTGTGATCACGCATTTACTTGAACGTGTTTATTGGGACATAAGATACGCCCCAGCGAGTAACCCATTTGTACGATTCCACTATCGGGCATTAGCTCACCCCATGAGGGAATATATTATTTCGTATAGGAGCGCATTTAGGAGATGGTCATCTTAGAGTCGATTTCAAGAAAGCTTGTGGCTTTGATGGTTTTATGATGTATGACATGTATTAAAACAGGGAATTTTAATATATGTTGTATAAGAGTAAATTATTAACTCTGAAACTATGGTATATAGTTGATGTATATTGATGAGTATCACTGGTGGGCCCAAGTGGGCCGCTTTACTCATGTATATGTCTTACGATGTCACTTGGGGATGTGTTATGTACTTCTTGGTAGAGTTCTCGCATAAAGGAGATTCTACCACTGGAATAGTGCTCCAAGTTACCCGACATTCACGCATTCCGTGCGTTGACGAGTCATTAACGTGACCCCCGTGTCTTTGGGGGTGTCACACTTGCATCGAGCTTAAGGTAAACGGCCACCTTGGAGCCTTAACGCCCCAAAATAATTCCTAATTTTATAATAATTCCCAAGATATATTCGCATAATTGAATAAGAATCCTGGCTTTTCCGTAATTTGATAAATCAGGAAAAGTAAATTTAAAGGTGGGCATATGATTGAATATTATATGCTAAATTGAGAAATGGATTGAACCTTAAATAAACCTATGGAAAAAAAAAAGGAAAATGTGGAAAATTGTAAATAAAATGATAGTTTAAATATTGGAAAATAAAGATAAATGATAAGGAAAACGAGCCAGAAGTTAGAATGTCAAACTGAAATGGATTTATTGAACATCAAGTGAATATTAGAGACTTAAATGAAATAACGGGTTTTGAGCCAAATACGGCCTGCAGGCAAGTATCAGCGGTTAGAAAATAGAATGATAAAAACAGCCAAACAAGTCCTTACACTTAAGTGGATTAATAAAAGACCGCAAATTGGTCTGTAGGAGCTCATTTTTCGGGAGCCATCCTGCTTGGAGAAGTAAGAGAAATGGAGAGAAGGAGCTGGCCCAAGAGATCAAGCTTGTGTGATTTTTCCCCACTTCTTGCTCTTAAAAGACCAAGCATCATACAAGAAAGATATTTGAAGAGGGTTCATAGTAAGAAAAATCAAAACCCTAACTCTCATAATTTGATTTGATTTTAAGAAAAGCCCTAACTTGAGGAAATGGATTTATGGAGTTAAACCATATTCGAGTTGCTTTTGGGTAGATTCCACAGGATTTTTGATATAAGAAATTTTATAAAGAGTTGTGGATGAAAAATGTGTGAAAATGTAAACCCAGACATTTCTTTGGCAAACCTCCGAGGTGTACTGCACAGCCAAATGACCGCACACGATGGGTAAACCTATACTGCACAGTCAAAGTGTATGGTGTGAATAAAATAGTTCCAACAAATGATTTTGCATATTTTCACTGTTATGTCCCGGGATTCTGTGGCATCATACCAGGGACCTCAAGAAACAATAATGGGAACAAATAAGACAGGACTATGGAAAATGGGATCAGATCTCACGCCAATGAAGTTTAGTCTGTCTTTCTGGGTGTACTTTAGTGTCTGAACCCAAAATCATAACAAAAATAAATTTGTAATTCACTAAAAATTGTTGGCCAATTGTTTATCCACCAGAAAGTGCTGAATGTTATTGACTAGGACTGGGTGATGATCGCCTTAACCCAGAACTAGGATCAAGAGAAGGAAGCCAGATTCATACCTTCTACAAGAGTAGTTCTCTGACTTTATTCTTATTTCAAATAATTGGTAGTTTACTGGCAATCATGAATTATACATGAACAGAAAATATGAATGAGTATATGATATAAGAAGAGGATTGATACATCTTGCAAAGATAAGACGAAAGTGAATATGAACGCGAAACGTAATATTTGAAAAACCTAATGAATGAATGATGATAGGACGGGATTCATCAAACGAAATCCGTCATAAATGTGAATTTTAATGATATCAAATGAACCGCCTGACGAGATGCACCAATCGGCATCCGCCACGGGCGCACTCAAATTATTCAATGAACCCACTCGGGCGGGATGCACTAATCGGGCATCCGGGCCATGATGACGTATGACATTGAAGAAATGTCCACCGCGATGCATCAATCGCATCCACGCGATTACGGCGACATTTAATCTGATACCGTTACGCTCCGGTGCACCAAACAGCATCTGTCGCGATGGGGAATCGGTCATGATATCATAGCGTCAAAACCCAACAGCGATCCTCGCTGCGATGGGTAATCAATTGTTAAATGTGTAAAAACATTACCAAATGATAATAAGAGCGGGATTCATTAAACGGAATCCGTTTAAAATATAAATTGATAGTCAAGGTGAAAGAACCAACATTGACGAGTGAAAATGGGATTTTTATATATATATGCTATAAATCTATAATTAATCGTTAATTAATGTCACTAAAAATGGCCGTTATGATATTGTAAATGATTTGTATATTAAAAGCATGCTAAATGAATAGCATGAGTATATACAAAAACAAAGTGGTTTAATGTTAAATGCATGCCGTGAAAGTTAAATTGAATATTGAATAGAATCAGAGTAGAGCCACTTGCTACGAAAATATTTGAAGTGTGTAGTTTTATCTATGTTGGTGCATCGAGTAAAACAAAGAAAGAAGAAGGCAAAAGATCGCTAGTCAAGTAGAGTCAGATAGAGAGAACACGATATAAGTATATAATTCATTACCTAGATATCATCTTTGGAACAAGTGGTGTTTCGTAAAACAAAGTGCTTAAACCGGATTTTATATCATTGAAAAGGCATGAATGCCTCTTTGTAAAATGTATTTTGTTAAATGTTTATGGGCCTACCGACTGCATGAATTTGTAAATGATTATGGCTTCGCCCAAAACTGCAAACCGCCTCGCAACTAAACCACTTAATAAAATGCGTTTTTGATAAGATAAATTAAAAACGCCTGAGTAAACCTGCCCGATTCTGATCCGCTCGGTCGAAAGGTGGATTCGGATCGTGACATTTTGAAAAGAAAATTTAATAACACGTAAAATAAAAAGAAATAAACCGAGCGCCCCCGGTTTCGTCGACTCGGCATTCAGGTCGGATCGGGCTAGGGGTCGCCACTCAAGGGGTGCATATAGTGTCACATACCACCACGCCTGCAGATCGAGCTTAGTACACCGATACTTAAGGCTCGGGCTTAGGCCATAGTCGTGTAAGAACATCACCACTGGTGTGGTCCCATGTTATGTTTAGGTATGAGATTACCTAGAAGGCAATTAGACAAAACTAGAACAGACCGTATAGTGTTTTATCGTGATCATGTATCAGTGGTTGTATACGTAGACGAGGATGGTGCAGGCCAAGTTGTATGTGTTAGTGATCAGATGTGTGCTTAGTAGATTATTAGCAGGTGTGTCGAAAGTCGTGAGCTGGCAGCAGTAACCTGGAAAAAGAAAATAAATAAAATAAAGTTTAATAAATTCTATTTTGGCTATTGAGAATGGAAAAAAATTATGATATAGTACATATATAATGTATTGAGTAAAATTGTTTTCAAGGTTTTACATGGTAAAAACTGAAGAAAATATGAAAACAAATTTTTATAAATTTATTTAGTGTACTGAGGAACAGGAAAAATATGGATATGTATTTTTGGGTGTTTCAAGAGTAAATGAAGAATAGGAAAAAAAAGGGTGCAAAATACTAAATACCAAATTGTGTGTGATACAATGGGAAATTGTATCGTGACATAGTCGCAAAAAAGGTTCAGGTATTGCAATAGGAAGGCTAGTCGTCTGAGATCGGTCACGACACAAGTTTTAGAATGGATCGAGGCGCTTGAGGATCAGATCAAACTATACAATGGGATTGTAACGTGGATGTGGCAGCTGCAGTCGGGATTCCAGCCTAAAATACAAGAAATTAAAACAGGATTGTGAAAGAGGCCTGCTCATTGTGGGTGTGTCACATACAAACTGCTTAGGCCGTGATTTGGCAAAGAAGGGTTGGTTGTCGGGTCAGACGCGACCTGAGGTACTACACAACCAACCAGCGCCGCGTACACGGCCACGACATCGCCGCTTCATGCAAGGCCACACACCACCGTACCGCGCCCTCAAGCATTACACTACCAGTAGGTCTGACGGCCGTGGCGTGCCCACGACACGGCCCCCCCGCCGCGCCCGCACACCACAGGCCAGCGGTTATTGTACCGCAGGCACCACCGCTTGATCAACATCTGCTTCCAGCCATCGTTGATAATCGCTCATGAACACTGCTCACAAAATTTTCTGGTGAAAAAAATAATAATAATAAAATAAAATAAAATCAATAAAATCAAATAAATGAGCTAAAATTCTTTAAAATTAATTAAATTCTTAAAATAAAATTTTCATGTTAGCTACAATTATTATATTAACATCTCGCATTACATAAAAAATGTGACATAGTATGAAACTGGTTCAAGAATAGGTGTCCTGGTCAGTTTATGCTCTGTGACACTCATTAGATGAACTCACTTCTGAACTGCAGATGGTTAGTCGAGGGCGTGTGACGCAGATGCGCCCACACTCCGCTGCACTCACGTGATTCGCTGATCGCAGCTCGGCTGAAAGGCGGCACGCGGCGGCCGCAACACGTGCCTGCATGCAGGCCGTGGAGGTCCAAGTAACCCTAGAGGTTTAGGGGCACACATCATCCTCCAGACCAGCCGCGAGGAGATCCATGGTGGCGTAATCATTGGTTCATGTGTCAGAAGGTTGAAGAAGGAGGACACCAAGACTACCAGATCGGTAATGCCAATGCTCCGGGCCAGAAAATGAGGCTCATGTATGGTGAATGCAAAGACCTCAGAGACCTAAGAGGCAATGATTACAAGTGCAGTCTCCGCACGCTCATTGGTAAGCATTTTCCTGACACCGCAAGGCATGCCAAGGCTAGGAGTTTCTAGAAATGGGAAGTAGGGACTAAGGATTATGATGGATTATGGTGCTAGATTCATGAAAGCAATCCGATTTGTCAGATGATTGCGTGCCACCGACATGGCCAAGGAAGAGATCGAGAATGGGCTAGTTGTCCATCGGTCAGGGACTGTAGGACTTCACTAAGACATGGACTCCAAGGTTGAGACACCCACCATGTAGAGAGTAGGCAGATGGGAGACGCTCTGGCACTCATCATGGTGTTAGTGAGTTATAAAGGAGAGTCGCTTTCTTTCTAGTTCAGGTTACGATGCCTTAATCTACCTAGGGTTCCAGAAGGTCACATCCGGCTGGGAGCCAGATCGTGCTGTCGGCCAGATAGTGTGCTACTACTACAAAGCAGCCTCTAGACATACGAGGCGGGATCGTCTCAGAGACGTGGATCCATGTTTGGGATGATGTCCCAAACAATCTAGGGACAGAGGAGGCAATATATCTCTCCCACACAGCCCGGCATGTAAGAGGAGCTGCCGCTGTGGAGTCGCACCCGCACCTCCCAGCAAGAAGGCCAAATGCAGAGGTCGTGCTAGGGGCCAAGGCGCAGGACGAGGCCCAGCATGGCGTAGCGACGCCAGTGGTCTGCATGGTCTACGCCATCACACCGCCGGCCAGCCGCCAGACGCGCTTATACGGTATCGTTATATCTCTACGGGCAAGAGGTTATTCGATTCTCAAAAGGCCACATTCATTTGATGTTGCATCGCTTAGATAGAGTTGGGCGAGGCTTAAGACCTGAGGAGCCCTTTGGAGATGAGTTCTCCCTTAGGATTACATGGTGGATAGTGGATGATATGTCGTGATCATGGTTGAGATCTCGGAGACTCTTACTCACAATGGACCCGAGACCAGACATGCCGCAGTCTCGATGTAATCCGGATGGATTGCTGATCGACTTACAGTATCGCGATATCGATCACAGTCACGGAGGCACGCCTACACGCCAGTGACGACACCATGTGGTATTTCAAGGACAAGCATTGATATTTTGCCCTGCATAAAGATAATGAGTCCAGTGTCATGACGCTTAGCGGGTTGGCTGAATAGCCCACTTAGAGGACGAGGAGAGACCGCACTCGATCTACCTGTAAAGAGGCTTCTAAGTAAAGAGGAGCGGATGTTTTTCCCGATGAGCTACCGGATTGCCTCCGCTATAGGTCAGAGACTCTGTGACGAAAGCTACGCACCGTATTGCCCCCACTTCTATGGGGACTCGAGAGAGCACCGCAACAGCTGCGTGAACTCAGTCCAAATACGTGGAGCCATCGAAAAGGTTCATTAGACCGAGCACTTCACCGCGTATGCCTCCGGTTTTACGGCGTAAGAAGAAGGACAAGACCCTTCGACCAGAACACTGTCGATTAATCGAACGTGGTTACGATCAATAATCTAGACCTACCGCCGAGATCGATGATTTGTTTGATCGGGCTTGAGGTAGGAGCAGTCTACCCAAAATAGACTCGTGTATCGCTACCACCAACCGAGGTTGGGAGACAGAGTATCCCTAAGACATCGCTAGGACGCTAAGTATAGCACTTGAAGCCACTGTGATGCCTCTTTGATCGATTTAACGCGCCAAAGAAGATTCACGGATCTCTGCGATGGGGCATTCCAAACCCTGAATTCGCATCGCTTTGTCGTGTCTTCGTGGATGACATCTGATCTTACTCCCAATATATGGGAAAGAGTGGTCATTGAGACGGCTATGTTGCCGAGACCATCACCAGACGCCAAGTTCGCAAGTGCAAGTTTCGCCATCGAGGTGAGATTTTCGGGGACACGTGGCAGGTCGATAGCATGGCCAAAGGGACCCAGAGAAGGTTGAGGCTATGATGATCGAGACCAAGCGCCGATGCGGAAGCCTGATTACTGGTATTACAGAGATTCATCGAGGATTTCTCCCGACAGTAAACACTTATGACGAGGTTGACCTGTAAGGAGGTCAAGTTTGATCGGGATTTAGGACTGGCGTGAGGAGGCATTCCAGAGTTGAAGAGGAGGCTTACTAATGCCCATTCCTGATAGTCTCACAGCAGGGTACATAGTGTATCAGATGCCTCGAAAGCCATTTGATGTTTTGATGCACCAGAGGGTAGTAGCTGGTGGTTCCGCCGCTGAAGAATCATGAGCACTACCCACACACGACTCGAGTCAAGGCTTAGTCTTCATTCTCAGGTGATTGGCGCCACTACTTATATGGCGAGGAGTTCGAGGTGTACTCAGACCATAAAAGTGTGAAGTATATTTTCACTGAAATGATCTCAATACGAGGCAATCAGAGGAATGAGAGTTCCTGAGATTATGACACTTGCATTACCATCCCGGTAAGGCAAATGTGGTGGCTGATGCGCCACCCTAAGTCACGAGGAGGCACATAGCTTTTCGAGGGAAGGGATGCTCGAGACTCGTGGACCTGCTTTGGGTTATAAAGACAAACAGCAAACACGTGGTACGCCAAAAAGCTTAGTCGGCTACACCGCCTCCTCTGCTGAAAGCGTGAGGATCGAGTCCCGTGGGCAGACGCGGGAGATAGTGTCCATCAGGACCGTATACAATGCATGGGTGATAGAGGTTGTGACCATCCACACAGATGGTAGTCTTCAGTATAGAGGACGGGTAGTGGTTCCCCAATGGACCGGACAGAGGGAGATTCTCGTGGAGTCACCGCCTCGATTCATAGCATCCAAAGCGGCACGGCACGCACTGATTCGTCGCCGCATTACTGAGCGGATGAAGAGACATCGCAGGGGACTTGCAGGCGACGATGTTCCATGCCAAAGAGGTTACACGAACACGGCCGCACAGGTTATCACCCATTGTGAGGTGGTCGAGTGGAAGTGGGAGCACGTCACGATGGATTTGTGACCCACTACACGACACCGGCAGACATGATGCAATATGGGTGATAATGGACTCTGGCCTGTCAAGCTCAAGACATTTTCAGCCAAAGACGGATGACCTTCATCGAGAGATCTGCAGTCAGACATTCGAGATAGCCTAGCTACATGAGTACCAAGATCCATGTCGGATAGAGACCGAGGTTAACGACGCACCTGGGAAGAGTTTCCAAAAGGCGGGCACATTGGTCACCATGAGCAATAACTTTCCACCTATGTGCTGCACGGCAGGTCATCAGAGACCATGCTGTGTGTTGGGTAATATGTCATGGCATGCATCTCGGATCATAAGGGTAGCCGGAAGAGAATCGCTCTAGTGGAATTCCGCCACAACAACAGCTATCAAAGTAGTATAGCTGGCCGCATGGCAATCGTAGATGAGGCATTGTACGGGAGGCCGCAGTCAATCGCATGTCGGACCGAGGTGGAGAGTTCATCACCGTCTTTGACCGATTAGAGACACCTCCGAAGGTGGTTTCTGATACAACAACGCTTCATGGCCTGCAGCCGCCAAAGTTAGCGCGCCGGCGTACGACGCCGACACTTAGAGTTCGAGGTCGCGGATCGCGCTTTCTCGCGTGATGCCTGGTGAGGGAAATGATCAAAGTTCTAGCGCTGGAGTTTATCGCCGAGGTTTATCGATTTCGAGATACCAGAGGGTAGGCAATCGCTATGCATCAAGTTGGCTTTACCGCCAGCATGTCGTGTCCACGGTATTCACGCCTCCATGCTCCTGGCGATACCAGATCTCGCTACGTGGTGGACGGGATGTATCGGTGGCTGATATCGGTCACCTTCGGCGAGGACCAGCCGCATTTTGATAGCAGGATCGTTTTTGCGACGCGAAGACCTGAGGTTAGTGAGGGTGCGCGACGGTACTATTGAGGGAGAGTCAACGCGAGCAGACGATGCGCCACCTATCCCTTCGCTTAGGACGAAGGTACGTGGTTTAGTCGCTTAATATTTAAACGACTACGATACGCATTTAGATAAGCTGCACGTTGCATATGCATATGAGTTGTTGTACTGGCTCAAAATTTTCGGGGACGAAATTCCTTTATGAGTGGTAACGAAGACCGGTAAAATCTCCACTTTCAAAAAATGGCAAAATGGTAATCGGAGCAAATCGAAATTTTTCTAGATCCGGATGACGAAACGGATTTCACCGCTGAATTGTTTCTCAAGGAATCTAGCTAACACATCAAATTTCGTCTTAATTCCAAGACAATAAATTTGCATCGCTTTTTCGATGACTGAAGATTTAAAATAGAAACTATATATGATGCGAAAAGTTACCTATACTATGTACTATGCGACATAAGTTGTAATGTGAGTAGTAGATAATGAAATGGATTCGCCAAGATAAGTACACATGTCAAAATCCAGCTTAGGGAATACATGGGGCCTTGAAATCTTTAAATGATAATAGGACAAGATAGCCAATAGTGCCATCCTCACCTTAATTGAGAACCAAAACGTGAAACGGGAGAAACACTTCTACGAGCTTAGGTTTTTTTTATTTAGTGGAGAGAGTGTGACTTCTCTCTAATATCTCTACGACGGACCGGCCTGATTCTTCCGCCAAGGTCGCTCTATCACGCCATGAGGCAACGCGCGGGCACCGCTGAGTTTCATAAACTCCGTGAGGTGGGTTTTATCCTACTTGAGTTACACTTTGTTTAAGTGTTTCGCCGATGATTCTATGGCTTGCGCCGAAGACCATCTTCCGACGGCCTACAATAATCAGCGTAAATAAGAACCGTAATTGCAAACAGATAGCAGGATTGACTTAGCATGATGAGTGCACAATGTTTTATATGAACAAATATCATGACCCCTCGAGTTCACAAAGTGGAACCGATGTTGATGATTTGTCGTGAACAATAACCCGAGGGTTTCACTGTTCACCGACAGCGCTCACTAAATATTTTCATGGTAAAAACGCTAGTTTGCCGGCAGAATTCAAATCGACCGCCGCTTGTTAATTAGCCCCATGAGAGCTAAAATAATTTTTGAAGTAATGTATTGGAGATTTTACATAAATATATCAGGTATCAATATATGCATGATGATATATTAGCACGTGGTATATAAATTTTGTTTAAATGACATAGTCATCACATTTCATGCACTTTAAATCCTAAAAATTAAAGGCGCTGCAAGGCATTTACATAATTTTCCGAAAATTAATATGGTTTGGCAAAGGAATTTCACAGATGATTTTCCAGAATGGTGTCAGAGATGGTCCTTATAATTACACGCCTGAGAAGCCTATGTATTGTTTGGAAGGTTCTTCAACACATTCGGCTTTTATGTTAGCTCTCATATTTTTACCGAATTAGTGTATTTTCAAACAACAGTTTTGTTTTGAAATGATATTTTTCTCATATACTTTAGGTAAAAGTGAGAGAATGTATACTTACACGGGCCATTATTTATTATTCATAGATCACATACTTACTGAATGGTTATATTTGGATCATGACATACGCACTTAAACGGAAGAACTCATTTAGTGGTGATTTCACTATCGGGCATTAGCTCTACCTTGTCGAGGAATATATTATTTCGTGTACAGTGAGCACACGAGAGACGGCCCATCTTGGGGAGGTCGTATTTTGAAGAAAGCCTGATTACATTAATGGTTTTATGACGTATGACATGTATTAATTTAGATTTTAATATACGCAGATAAGAGTAAATTATTAACCCTTGAAACTATAAGATATAAATAATGCATATTGATTTTGCATTGTTGTACAGGCCCACCACCGCTTAATTCACGATAATACGCCTTATGACAGCTTGCTGTGACATGCATGTACCCTCGCAGAGCTCCCGTACAAAGCCGAGACTACCCGATTCATTTATCATCAACACTTCAAACATCTCGACATTCACGAAGAGACTCCAGGCCGACGGTCAATAACTAATCGTTTTGAACGCCATATTTTGCGTGATAAAGACCAGAATTATCGATAACTTTGTACAAACTGTCTCAATTTGAAAACAAGCATTCCCTTATAAAGTTTTAAACTAGTAGATTGGGCCAAATCTACTATTTCAATATTCTATTCACCAAATAGCAACATTAGATTAGAAGTTTTAACTGGTCAAACCTTTAAAATGGCTCAAATTCTCTAATTTTGGTATAAAACACTCTCTATAAAAGGGGGTCTTTATATTCTTAAAAACTATTCTCAACAAAAATTTTCAAATACAGTAATTAAACATACCCTTTTATTAATAACAAAAATATATATATTGAGACAAATAAAACCAATATAAACTAATCAATGAATCACACTCTTTATTAATTATCCATTTCGACGGTGGAAGAGGTTGTTTGTTGTTTGATAAGAGCATCTAACATAATAAAATATATTTCTTAAAAATATTTATATAACTAATCTACACGAGTTTTTTTACTTTATTCAGATTTATAATAGTACTAATTGCTCCAAGTATTCAACGAACGCAATGCCGTGCACAATTCTAAATTCGCCTTATAATTTTCAATTCAAATGTCGGTTCACTTGAATTGTCATAAAATTTTGAAAGTATATTAATTCTGAAAATTTTTAATTTATAATTCTTAATATATATATATTTTCATTTCCCTCTCAAACTTTCCTATATAGGCTATAATAACTCAATGCCAATATAGTGAGTTTTTATTTTTTCTCTGATTTTGAGGAAAAGTGGAAGGGATGCTGAAAGAGAACAGGGATTTTCTTTTTCTTTTCATTTCTTGTTTTCACCTAACTTGATTATATAATCTTGCATTTTCGCACGGAGATTTTCTTCTTGGCTTTGGCTGTTGCCTCATGTTCATGTACTGACAGGCAGAGTTGCGAAAGAGGGAGATGGGCTTCACCTGAGCTACTGGGGCCTCATTATGAACAACCCAAAATTACCATACACCCTGTCTCAGGTTGAGGGTATTCAGTATCTTTCGGGGAGCAGTTTTCTTCTTCAAAGTTTCTGTGGGGCCCATACATGATTTACTTGAAGCTTGTTCACAATGTCGACGGCGGAGAAGTGTCATGGTGATGTGGAAGAGGGGGGTAGGCGTGGCTCCGGCGATGCCGGCGGCTCAGACGGCGATGCGGAGCGGAGGTGTTCGAGCGGGTCGGGGATGGAGATTGTTGGGGTTTCTGAAAAGGGGAGGGAATCCTCTGTGTCAGAATGTTCAGTAGAGGTGGATCTGGGACGTGGGGTTCCGGAGATTAAGGTGCATTTGGCGAAAGTGGAGAGGGATTGCAGGATTTGTCACCTAAGCTTGGATGCAACCAATCAAGAGTCTGGGATTCCGATTGAATTGGGTTGTTCTTGCAAGGCCGATTTGGCTGCCGCTCATAAGCAGTGCGCAGAGGCGTGGTTCAAGATTAAGGGCAACAAGTATGTCTAGCTCAAACGAGTGATTCTCTCTTTATTTCCCTTTCCTTTTTTGTTAAATTATTCTGGAGATGATGACCTATTCTGGTTTCTCAGTGTTTTGTATTTTATGATGTGATTACATGGAAATATCTGAGTTTTCCCTCAATTTGGTTAGTGAGAAAATATTGGAAAGGGAAATCTTACAAAACCTTGAGGTTTTGGAAATTTTCTTTACTTGGGCAACAACATATGAAATCCCTTTCCCTATACTTTCTCAGTAACCAAACGGACCGTCCAGTTTCATTTTGGGTATGATAAGTTCTTGAAGATGATTCTTTTCTGTTTGGGTATCTTGCTCTGGTTTGAGGTATGCCTACTGAATTTGCTATTTTAGGATTCTGAACTAGTTTTTTCTTGATTAGTTTCTGACCTCCAAAGATTGTTTAATGAGGCATTGTATCTAACAGGGGCTGGCGCCAATAAGCTGGATAAGAATATTATTTCTACTTTGCAGAAGAAAAAGTTAAAGTCTAAAGGCAGGCAATAATAAAATGAAAAGAATCAAGAAAGTGAAGCAAAAGATGGGACGCACAGAAGGTCCTTCTTGTATTACAACTGTACTCATGATTCTTCCATTTCTGTCTTACTGGAATTTAATTGTGTCCAGACACCTCTCTCTATTTCTTTTACCTTTTGTCTTTCATGTGTTTACATCTTGAGTTTTGACTATTGTCCATATATGCCTTGTTTAGGCTAAAGCATTTGCATTTGCAGATGTTCCTGATGTGATATTCTGATTATCATTATGGTTCTAAGGTTGTGTGGTGAATAAGCATTTGCACCTAAGATATTCCTGATGTGATAATTTGATTTATCCATTGTGGTTCTAGGTTTGTGCTTGTAAATATTGAATCTTGTGCTGCCAGCACATAGTATATTGGAATGCAGACTTTTGGAGGATGCTCCATCATCTGCCAGTTTTGCAAGAATTTAAGAGGTGCTATTGACATGGCAGCTTTAGATCCGCAAGCCATCCTGTGATCCCATGAAAAACAACAATTGGCCAAATCAGACCATTTACATGGTGGCACAATGATCTAATAAAATTTTTAATTTACTCAGAAATGTGTGTTTTGAAGGCGGCTGTGATATGGTCAAAATGTATATCATGTCATCAATTTTGAGGTATTCTTATCTTATTATTAGGTTACTAGCATCTTTCGTGTCACCAGATTCTTTTCTTTGTAAATTAAAAGGCAAGTCAATCAATACTTCCTACTTATGGTAAAGATTAGCAGATACATTTTAATTATTATATGTTGCTAGTTGTAATCTTTATTTTGCATAAGTTAGTGCATAAAATATATTTTCTTTTATTTTATTACGTATTCTTTTCTGCCATTATTCTTCTAGATGCCTGTTTTTCCTCACAATTGTGCTGTCTAACCGTTCTCATCCTTAGTGTTATTGTTATTGTAACGCTTCATCCAATAAATTTGGGTTGGCAATCTAAGTTCTGTTATAAATTTTCAGTTATAATCACTAACTTTAATTATCTCATTTTAAATTTATTAAAAAAACTTTAATTTCATTCATTATGCTATTAATATGCCCTTTTCTAATTTATTATATATTTTTGACATGAAAGTTAAGTGCAATTTTTAGTTATAGTTAGTAACAGGCAATTATCCCCATTATGGTTATCAATAGTGCCCTCTTCTACCTTTACATAGGCTCTGATGTGAATCATGCCCAGCTTGCCCCAGCTATTTGGTTGAACTTCACAAGCTTTGACTTAATGCAGATTTTATTCTCTTTCCATCTTTGCCCATTTCATCCTTCCTATCTTTTCTCAATTTGCTTACCTGTTTTGTTAACCTAGTATACGTTGTAGGTCTATTACTTAACAACTTAAGTTTTTCAGGTGAATTGGTAGCTGAACCTTTTAAGTAAAATATTAATATCATCAGCCTGATTATTATGGTACCGCATAAATGTTGAATATAAAATAGCTTCGTAAATATTTCCAATTGCCAATGGAGTAAAATGCTTCTTCTGTCAGGTTTTCCAAGTTATCCTTTTCATGGTTGAAACTAACAAATTTCTTTGTCTAATACCATGCCCCTTTTCCATTATGGAATAATCTATCTGTACTCAATTTGTTCTCCTCCTTGAACTTTTTGCACACCTGGGGATTATTCTGGGCAGGTATACCTCTGTGATTACACAGTCAGGGTGTTTCTGATATTTCAACCTGATGTTAGCTATACATTTTTCGCTGAGGTATTTATTTTTGACAAAGCCTTAAATTGTCATAGGGCAAGTGTTAGAGATTCTGGCTTCAGGAAAATATTTTGTATCCATAGGGGAAAGTGGTGTGCTCTGTTTTCCTTGATATTCTTTCCAACCTAACATCCATTTTTTATGTATATGAACTGATCCACAAAGTCTGCTCCCAGAGTGGCTTGCCAAATCCCCAAAACCCTACGCTAGAAAAGAAACTGCTAATGTGAGCACTTTGTCTTATATATTGCAAGTTGCAACTAGATGATCATAGAGCCCCCTTTTGACCTTTTTTTTCTTGGTAAATCTCCCTTCTTTAAAGATGTTCTGATTCGATGCCTCTTTTTTCTATCTGATATATAAAGTGACTCCATTCCTATATTATAAGAAGTTACTATTTTTGTTTGATACTCCTTTATTTATTTTCATATTTGTTTGATACTCCTCTTTTTATTTTTATATATGTACTTATGTTCCTTCGTTAATTTTATTAACTTTATTTGCATGGGTCTTTTTATCACTATTTCTTTTAACTATATTAAGGAAGTTGCTTGACCTAGGAAACTAAAATTAGATTTGGATTTGACTTCCAGCTTTAATTCTTGAATGTGTGGATAGTGTTTGTGCATCAATTTCAAAAAGAAGGAAGTGTGCAAGCCAATTTACTCCATCAACCGGATGTTTTTTATCACCCAAAAACATGGGGAATTTGGTCACCTGCTAACTGCTTCCACATATTTGGACCAGCACATTAGTTTTATCTTGTGTTGTGATGCTTCTCATTGTTAGAAATGCTGCCTGTACTTTTTCTTTTTCTTTTTCTTTTTATTATTTTTTACAAATTTTTTTCTTTTTATTATTTTCTACACATTTTCCTGAAGCCTCTGCGGTTTTCGTTGAGAGTTTATTTCTTTAGGCCGTCATGAATTAGCCTAAGTAGTCATCAAAATTTTGTACTTTTACTGCGTTTATAACCAGTCTAATTAGGAAAGAGCTTGATTACATCATGACACTCATTATGCATAATATTTGTTGACTATTATTTCAGTGTCCTCATCTTCTGGGTATAGTCAAGGTTTTTTGTGCTTAGGTTTGTGGTCTTTTGCCTTTCACTCTTATCACATTTCAAACTTATTCCTGGAGTGGATTCAAGTGTCTTACCATATTTTTCTTTCTGATGGGTTTCACTCCACCATATCGTTCCATTATTTTTTGCATAGTCTGCGGCGTGCCAATTCTTAGTATCCTTCCCTTGATAGTTTCTGATATTCCTCCAATGTGCAGAAACTATATTAAAATCCCTAATCAGAATTTTAAGCTTGACCTCCGGGTATGCATAGATTTGTTTCTTGGAGTGCTGAGCATCAAATTAATATCTCTGGAACTGTGCATTAACCCCTACAGTAGCTGCAGCCAACCAAGCAAAGAAATAATCTGCATCTCATAATATAAACTCTCTTCTCTGAAAGTATTTGATACTGCTGAGAGTTAGATCTTTAGGCTTGGGACATGAGTTCAGATAAAGTAATGTTGGGTGTTGCTTAGAGCTCTCCCACACATTTCTTCCCACTTATGTGCATTTCCAGAATGCATCAAAGAATCTACGAGAATTTTCTTTCCAGTTCAGACAGGATATAAGGTGGCCCACATCTGTACTACTCCTCTCACATATATGCAAAATATGATAAGAATCTTCATCACTATGACCGTAAAAAGATAATGACATATGGAATGGCTATAGTTATAGATTGTGGCTCTATATCCACAAGTTAGGAACCCACTTTCTAGTCTGAACCCTCTGCTGTTTCGAATGTCACCCCTTGCTCAATTGTTGCGAAACAGTCAACATCAGTTTGACTTGGTTCCACCTTCCAAAGACACCTGATTTCTCAAACTCATTGTTCTGAATTTCAACAGAATTTTGCTTTGCATTTTCTTTGAGAATCAAAATGCCAAACTAAAATTCTGATAGCACCTATTCAATCCTAAAATTCAAACCCTTTTCATGTGTAATGGATAATTTTTAGCATTCTGTTATGAAGCGTGAAACCATGTCAGCACATGGTTCTTCTTGTCAATTTGATATTAGATGGTAAGATCATGCTATGTAACAGTTGAACCATTGCATCTTATCCATTTGTAGAGATTGAATTAGGAAATCATGTGGGCAATAAGAGGCATATTCTTAAAGTTTCCCTTTGTAAAGTGGCATGTCTGGAGTTATATATTATGCTTAAATAGGACTGATTGTTTCTTTGGCTCTACTTTCTCTTTACCTTGTGTATTATTTTAGGTAAAGAGACTAAAAGCTATATGTTTTTCAATTTTTGCACAATTCTCTCCCTCTCTATGTTGTGTTTTTAAAATTTGACATTGTATTGATCTACAATTTTAATTCTCTTATTGCAGAATCTGCGAGATATGTGGATCTGTTGCTCGAAATGTTTCTGGTGCAAACGAGGCTGAGCTGATGGAGCAGTGGAACGACACATCCGATGTTGCAGCTGCAGCAGCAACTGCACGCCCACCGGAGATCCGAAACTTCTGGCAGGGCCATAGATTCCTGAATTTCCTTCTAGCTTGTATGGTCTTCGCTTTCGTCATCTCTTGGCTCTTTCACTTCAATGTATCCACATAAAAAGTCCTTTCCTGGACCGAGACATGATGATGGAGAAGCCGACACCAAGGTACCATCCTCAGCCACCATTCCCTATCCATTCTTGATGGAAGCTGAAGAAGCCATTTCTACATATGAATGTTGTTCATATAATAGGGTGTTGATTGTATTAATATTATACCTTTATTTTCCTTCTCTCTGCATAACCTAAAATATTGTTTTTGTACACTGTTGTGAAGGTGTTTCCACTGTTTTTCTTTCCTCTGCTTTTAGAATTTTTCTATTGAAAACTGGAAAAGACGAATTGGGATGCAAGTGAAGAAATCATAAAGGCTGGGAGTTTGTGGTGTAATGTCATTAGAAAGGGAAATTTCTATGTGAGGATTATTTATTATATATCATGGTATGAATCAAAAGATAATACCTGTTCATGGGGTGGGTGATGAGTCATTATGGTAGAAAAGACGAGACATACAATGTGAAGACAAACACTGAATATACGTGATACTACCCAGGAATCTTATATTTATTACTATTAATTAGCTTTATAATGTTGCTTTAAACATGGCGTAATTAGCGGGCGGCAGTTCGTACCTCTTAGTTTGTTGGAACTCACCTGCTATTGTTAATTAAGTTTCGGTTCATTCTTCTCTCCTCAAATTTTGTTTGGGCCTCTGGCATGGTGAAGTGGATTCATTGCCTTTATTTCTTACTCTATATTGTCATTTCTCCTCTTTATAATCATATCTCAGTCCTACTTTAATCCCACTGTATCCTCAAATTAACACCTTGGACGGCTTTCCTGGCAAACTCTATATCTTGAAGTGAGCCTGAATGATAAACTCATAGAACTGGTAAAACCCTTAATGATTTTAAGGACTCTAAAATAGATGATATTAGGGTGACCTTGGAGTGCCTTGAAGGCCTTAGATCAACTTTACACACTGGAGGATTTCTATTCTCTTTAAAATAATAAGTATGTTAATTAGTTTGTTTTTCTCTTTTTCACAGTCAAAAATAAAATACGTCATTGGTTTTAAATTTTTGGTTTTTATTAACAAATTTAAAATATAAAAAGAAATGATGACTTTAAATATTGACTTAAAAATTATATTAAACCTATTGAGATATTATATATTTAGTTTGGGATGTTTTAAAAATGAAAATTATATTAATTTTAATTTTTTGATAAACAAAAAATATGTAATATATGTAAAAGTAATTTAAGATCGTAGATAATACTATAAAAGCTTTAATTTTTTCTTTCTATCAATAAATTAAATTCATAATACTATTGAAGAGATAGTTTCAATGATTTCCATTACACTGATGTAAATGATATAAACAAACTGTTAAAAATTATAAAAGACAAACAAACATCCGTTAACATCATCATAACAACCAATCAAACCCAAAATTATTTTAGTAGTTAAGTTTCATACATTCGATATCAAGTATCGTAAGGACAGAATGTCTCCTGCCCAATTCCAAAGATACACCACGCGACCAGTCATCTACTTATTTGCTCTCCGACGAATATATTATTGGTTCAATCGGCCAAACATGCTAAATAAACATAACAATAATCAGAATCAAACGTCGGGCAGACTGGTATCAATAATGATAATAAGACATTTACAAATCACAGACGCACCAAGATTTATCACAACCATATAACGTACCAAAACCATGCATTCAAATCACTAAGATAAGAGCAAAACCTGGTGATTTACGCGTAAGAACTACTTTATTAAAGTAAAAATACAAAAGAGGGGTGGAAGTGTTGATTTCAAGTGAAAATGTATAAAAAAATCACCTTTCATTAGTTAAAGAAAAGAGGCTAATAGAGAGAAAGGGAGGCTAGGGTTTAGAATGATTATAATAACAAAATTTTATTTAATAAAACGAGTATCTAAAATTAAATTTATAATATATATATATAAGTATATTTATATCTCTAAAATATCTTTTTTTGAGCCAACTCCTTAATATATTCTGAAGAATATATCATAAGAACAAAAATGAGATGTCAGATTTATAATTTATCATATTTCATATTCGGTTAAATATAGAACATGAATGCTGAAGAGTACAGTGATATTACTGTGATATATACTCTTTAGTTTGTTTTTGTCATTAATCAAATATAAGATGAGATACAAATGATTTACTTTCTTAACTTATTTTCATATTATATTTAATCAGTAAAATAGGAACTAATGAAAATTCTTAAAATAAACTATTTATATCAAAAATCTGAAAGTCGGCAAAAAAGAAAAAAAAAAAAAAACATAGTAGGGAAAGATTTAAATACGAGGGATAGAAATATGGAAAGCTTTAAAATATAGAAAATTTTTTATTTCAAAAGATTTAGCCTTTAGGCGAGGCATGGAAAAGAAATACAGTCAAGGCGGTAAAGTGTAGTACTAAACAAGAGGGTCATGGGTATGTGGGTTTTTTAGACATTTAGTGTAAAAAAAATAAAAAATTCTTTAAATAATATAGGTTTACAAATATTTCTAAATGTAATATAATTTTTATCATTTGAAAATTGTCTTTCTAAAAGACACATTCTAAAAATGTATTTTCAAATGATATTTTAAAAGTGTATTTTTAAGAAACACTTTTAAAAAATGAAAATTTATATAAAAAGTGCTTTTTTAAAGTTTTTATAATTTTAAATATTTTGAATTAATAAGAAAAGCTGTTGCTTGGAAGATATATTTTTTATAATTTTAAAATTTTAAATTTAAAAGTTTTCGAAATTTAAAAAAATATTTTAAATGACATTTTTTAAATTATCTTACTGATATAAAAACTACATTATTAGATTATTTCGGGGTAAACCTTTTTTTTTTTTTAGATTTTTTTTTATTCTAAAAGGCAAAAGCCATGCCACTCCAACAAACGAGGTGCATTTAGGTCTAGCCTTTACCCAAGAGCCAAGAACGTGGTCCCCCTCTGACACTGATCTTTTTTTTTTTACCTTTGCCTGCTTCAACTTCAAGAATCAAAATCCAATCTAAAGATAAAATAATTTACAAAACAAACGAATCCCTCCTCATCCCTCCTTCCCTCCCTCACCCCCATCTCGAGAATGTTTCATCCATTGCCGTTGGTAGATTTGATGAGAACGTGCATTGCATGATTTGATACTCATTTTCTTGTCCCCCCCCCCTTCCCCCTTCTCCTCCTTTGGCCTGATCCGATTACGTGATTACGTGTCCCGGCAAGACTTATTAATTTAGAGTTCGATCACAAAAGTAGGAAGTAATGTGGTGGAACCGATAATAGGACAGTATCTGTTGGATGTCGTCCTAACCACCTCCCCTGCATCTGCCTCTTCAGTATCAAGGACTGTCGACTGGTATGGTATCAGTATCACCGACACTCTCTCTACCTTCATCTTAATTTACCCCTAAGATGCCATATTCCTGGGTCTAGGGAAGGGCTATACTGAATTTGAAAAGAGGGCAACAAATTGATCCTAGCCTCCACCACATCCCTTTCTAACTTCTTTTTTTTTTTTTCTTCCTACATTCTTACCTAATGTATGCTTCTGTGAATCGCAAGTACATTGACTTACCCTTTAATATAGGAATTACTTTTAAGTTAGTTAAGATTGATGGGGCTTTTTTTTCTTCCGCTGTTAAGGTACTAATTGCTATGCCTTCATGAGTCAACTTAACGAGGTTGGAAAATAGGGGAATGTAATTTAATGGGGGAAAAGGGGAATATTATTATAAATTTATTATTGATTTTGATTGGTTTGTGTATGTTAGACTCAATACAAAATAATTGGGATATTAAATGATAAAAATAAGAAACATATACTTCTAAAACACACTGGTTTTTGCTGATAATAACGCCTTATTATTTTCAGATCCGTATACTAATATATATTTTTCCCTTGTCTATAATGATTGTTGATCATGTCCTTTAAGAATTATTAAGGATTTAATTGTTAAGTTTAAGGTCGCTTAGGATTGATCAAGATTTGGGAATATAAGGTTATCAAAAAAAGAAAGAAACGTGATATGGTAACTGTATAGAATAGTTATTGGTGAAGAAAGAAAGAAAGAAAGAAAGAAAGAAAGAAAGGAAAAGAGACGGGGTGCGTGCCCTCACGATATAGACAAAGCGGAGCACGTTGGGAAGGGGCCACGGTCGGTTGGTGATATAGACACCCTCCCTTTGAATCCAAGTCTTTCTTTCTCTTTAGTATTCCTTCTCACTCCCCCTTCCCTTTCCCCCTCCTCCCTTAAACCCACTACCCTTATCCTGCAATTCCATTGCTTTCTTTCTTTGTTCAACTCTTTTCTTCCATTTTTTTCCGTCTGTCTTGTCTGTTTGTTTAGGTGTAATGAGGAAGCTCTGTCCCAACTTCGATCGAGAAGATGGGCTCGATACCGTCCTCGAAATTCCGATCCCGGAAGAGATGTTCGCTTCCCATAAGAGCACCTCCTTATCATGGCAGAACGTGAAATCATGGATGAAACCCAACCCCGGGAATTTAACCCTCCGTATTCGGCGGCCGAAACACCGAGATCCAGCTCCTTCTCGGAGTCGCCGGAGCTCCCCTGATCCCTCTGCCCGTCCCTTCCGATCATCATCCCATCAACCAAAGCATCAAAGACCATCCCATTGTGAGTCAAAACCGGAAACCCATTATACCCTACATCCCTTACATAACTTTTATTGTTTTTCCTGATTTTATAGGCTATATTTTTTTTTGTTTGAAACGCAGGAGGCTATGGCAGCGAAATATATAGTTCAACCCAGTACATAGCGGCGGCGGGAGGGAGACAGCTTGGACTTTATAGACAGCATGTACGCCATGGGAAAGGTGAGGATGGTGGCGTCGGAGTTCACCGCCGGCGAAGTTTGCAAGAATAGCAAGGCAATGAAGGTGAAGGGCGTCCGTCATGGTGGTGGAGAGATGGGTGGGTTTGTGCTATGGCAGAAGAGGCCGGATTTCTGGTGCTTGGAACTGGTTGTCTCCGGTTGTAAAATCAGCGCCGGCAGTGACGGCGTTGTGGCTTGGAGACAGACTCCGTGGCACCATTCCCATGCCTCCCGTGGCCCACCCAGGCCCCTTCGCCGTACCTTACAGGTGCCTTTCCCTCTCTCTCCATTCTCTTTGATCATCATCACCTCATCAGAAGGTGAAGATACGGTGGAATCCTTGTTCTGAATTTACTGAATTACTCTCTACTTTTTGGTCACAACGGTATCTTTCAAGGACATGATCGTCTTTTAAACATTCATACAAAATTTTTATCAATGGCTCCCAAGATTCCACCTCCTTTTGCGAAATCCCCTCGCAGCTTCTTCTCCTTCACATCTCTCCTTACACCTTTTATCAAAAATTCTATAATTAAAACGATAAATGAATGAATGTAATCATTAAAAACATATATAGATAGTGTCACAAATATTTTACCAATTTCTGATTTCTAGAATTCTATAATTGTCCAAGGCCAGGCATTAATTCCATGGGTGTCTTTTCTACTTTTCCAAAAGGAGAGTGATGAAAGTAACCCAAGTTATCAGATTGTTGAACAATCAATTTGCTTGTTTTCTAGAGGATGCATATGAATTTCTTAGCCCCCAAGTTGTAAATTCATTCATGATTAAATAAAAAAAAGGTCAATATAGGACTAGGAAAATTAAGAAACAAAGTCAAACACTATCTTTTGCGCGTTCGTTTGGTCAAGGATTGAACCCCAATGGATTAGTTGGTATGAGTTCGGCGCACGTATGTCCTGCCCTCTTATTTATTTTTGTTATATGTTCATTGCTTTCTAAAGTGAATTATATAGACCATTTATAAAATGTGGATTAAAGTGATATCATCATGTTCATGTGGAGACTATTGTTCATTTCGATGTTTCCTGGCCAGATGGAGTGATCCCAGGTTTGTTGATATTAGTTTTGATCCTCAGTTCCGGATGGATTGATAAATTTGAATGAGTGAGTGAAGACAAATTGGGATTTTTGTTTGAACAACCAGGTGGGTGCATTATGTTCAATTCAGATCGTTTCTGATATAGCATTTATGCTGAGACTAGAAATTTAATTTTTTTAACTGTTTCTAGGGTTCTAAAAGGAGTGGAAGGTTTATTAAAGTTTAATTGGGTCCCATTGACTCCTAATGCCTCATCATGGAGGCATGGCTCAGAGGGTAAAAAAAGGGTGGAATGGGTCTTCTCGTGAGATTCGGTTTCGTATTCAATACCAGAGTTTTACAACAATGTAATGTAATGAAAAGTGAATTAAAATATAAAAGAAAAAAAAAACTTTATGCCCCATGGAATTAATTGCTTCTTAAAACAAAATAAAGTGTTTATATTAAATGTTGGTGGCAGGGTCTTGATCCGAGGACGACGGGAAATCTATTTTCGAATTCAGTGTGCATAGGGGAGAAGACGATCAATGAAGAGGACTGCTTCATACTGAAGCTTGAGACGGAGGCGTCGACTCTAAGAGCAAGAAGCAGCAAAAACGTGGAGATTATGAGGCACACCGTATGGGGCTACTTCAGCCAAAGAACAGGCCTCCTTGTGCAACTCTCCGACTCCCACCTCCTCAGAATCAAGTCCCCCGCTAGCGACGGCGTCTTCTGGGAAACCACCATGGAGTCTCTCATACAAGACTACCGCACCGTCGACGGCCTCAATATCGCTCATGCCGGCACCACTTCCGTTTCCCTCTTCCGCTTCGGGGAGAACTCCGACAACATTCCAAGGACGCATGGAGGAGAGTTGGATGATCGAAGTGGATTTCAACATTAAGGGCTTGTCAGCCGGACTGTTTCTTGCCTCCGCCCGGCAGAGAAAGCGGATGATCAAGAAGGCTGCCATGTTGTTATTAAGGAGAAATGCCAGGTTGCCTTTCAAGATATCGCGCCGGCCTCTTCTAAAGGTTAAGCGCGGCAAGAAGTGATGGCCGTTGATCTTGATGAAGTTCATATAGCATGGATGATGTTGATGATGATGATGATGATTTGCTTAACGTGTTCGATTTTCTAGTTTGAGTTTGTACATACCCCCATTACATAATATAAATATAATTCAGTTTAGCTGTAATCTACTCAAAAGTCAACAGTACTGCCAAGATGAGTAATTTATGATTCTAATCCTGGCGCTCGTCTTTGATTTTAGGGGAAGATTGTTGGATTATTTATTAATCTAATAACTGGGCTCATATGTGTTTAATTTCTATTGTGAATCCACAAGATTTTACTAGACTTATAGCCTTATTCAAGTGATCTCCTATAAATTAATTTAAAAAAAAAAAAGGCTTTTATGTTTCAAGTTGCATTGTATTTCTTTACGTGTAGAGGCAAAATATTTTATTTTGATAATAGGCTAAAATAAAATAGTAATAAAGAAGAGATACTTTGAAGTATCACTTTTCTATCATAATTAAAGTCTTAGTCCTCAAAGTCAACCATTGTTCAGTCATTTTGGAAGTACTCATTCACTCATAAAGAAACAGATAAGATTGAGGAACTCTATTTGACATTTCTGGACATCATTGAAATTTGGAAGGTCAAATACTTTCAGGTTTATCAATTTCCAATAGATTCATGTACGCTTTCTTAAAGAACACTTTATGATTCTTAATGATCTTGGGTTTTTTCAGGGTGATGGTTTCACCATAAGGTTGTGTTTATTCCTTCAAGTCATATCAGAGCGAACATGGTTTAATCATTTATGAATTATATTATTTTCTGGTTTTGTGTTTTATTTTACCAAAACCATCCATTTGAATCACGGGATTTAATATAAGTCGGTTTGGGCTTGAAACCCTTATAATCCATATGAATTCAGTTTTCACTTGGGCACTGTTTATGCTTATGAGACTTCGACCATACCAATCTTGATTCCTGCATTCAAACAAAGGTTAGGATAATGTATGATTTTGTGATTTCTGATCCCTAGCATCAAGTTTTGTGTATATATATATATATATATATATATATATATATATATATATATATATATATATATATATATAATCGATTCCAGTCTACATGATGGGGGCGTGGGTAGGTAAATGTCTGGCACAAGCAGAGGCGAAGCTAAGTCCGTGTAGGCACTATTCTTTAGTAATTATTTATCTAATTTTATTTTGGATTTATCCGAAGTATTTTAGTTTATCACGATAGTATTTTAGTTATCTGATTAGTATTTTGGATTTATCAGTTATGATTTTAGGATTATCAATTAGGATTTTTGTTGTCTTATAAATAGCGCATGTGTGTTTTTAGTAGACTTGATTATGTATTGAAAAATTGATTTCATTATTTTTTTGTCGTTCTTTTATTAACCGTGCCATTCACGTGATTTTAGTATCGGAGGCGTAGCAGTCCGTACTCCAGAGTTATTTTTCTTTGTGATTTACGCTTTTTCAACTCGGAGTCTAACTTTGCTCGCGGTCCCCGAGTTTTCTCTTTCTCTACTTTTGAATTCCCCGAATCAGAACCTAGAATCCGAGAAACCAAGATCGGGTCATTTGCTCAAATCAACAACACCATGAACTCAGCGGGGCATCCACTTTGCCCCTAATAGCCAAACAAAATCAGAGCCCGGAAAAAATCAAAGAAAAGAAAAGGAAAGAAAATATGGTTTGCTTCACAATATGAAAACCCAGTCTCTCTACTAATCAATTTCAAGTTTTCCTGGCTCAACCTCCTTGAGGACAATCGCCTTCTTGTGAAATCGAGAACGAGGTCGTTCAAGTTGGAGCCATCACCTCTGGCCCCAGTCCGAAAAGGCGTTAGTCGTTTACAAACGATGGAGTTTTCTTTGAAATAAAACAAAACCATTAAGACTTTTTGTCACAGCGTCGATCCTGCCAGCGAAGCACCAAAAATCCTAGGACCCCGCAAAATCCTACTTGCTGCAAGAAGCACGCCGGAGACATCGACGGCTCGATGCGAGTAGCGGCGAATAAAGAGAAATCGAGCGATTGCATGAGGCTCTTTTTAGGCCATATCCAAAAAGTGCACACTTGATTTGATTTCCTTGCAACACCTTCTAAGGAATTGTAGGCGTTCTGAGTTCTTCAACGAGTACATTTTCTTTTACTGAAGGCTTCGATTAATATTCGTGATATTTAGCGTATTTTGTTTGATTGTTTTAGGTTTGATTTAACATTAGGCGTAAAGTATTTAAAAAAACTTTGTGCAAGAGCCATAGACCCCTTTATTCTATCATTCTGTAAATAGGATCTATTATATCTTGGTTACTAATGGCGTTGATATTAGGCCCCTTGTTTTCAATGTAGAGGACAACTACCTTGCAAGGCGGCTTTGAGGCGCCTACTTTGCGGCTTAGTGTATGCGGTGGAAGGTGGCAAGGTGCTTTTACTATTAGGTGAATTCTGATTTTAAGGAGACCAGTGGATCTTATCATTTGATGATGAGTTCGTGAGTTCTAAGAGATGGTAGGTTTAAACCGTTTTCTTGTCAAATGGCATGATGATCACGGTCACGATCTTGGATACGAAGGATGATGCCCGTCATTTAGATTCTTACCATTGTTGGATTGCTGCCTTTCCTTCGCTCTTGAGGAATTAGAGTTAGCACTGACGGAGGAATGATGGAAATGGAGTAGGCCCATATCTAGGCTAAACGAAATAGAGCGAAATCAAATATTGACTTTTATTCTTATTAATTATTTATAATTTTATTTTTGGTTATCGGAGTAGTATTTTTGGATTTATCGGTAGTATTTTAGTTGTCACATTAGTATTTTTTGGATTTATACAGCCAGGATTTTGGATTTATCCGTTATGAGTTTTAGGATTATCATTAGGATTTTTTTGTTTGTGTATAAATGGCATATGTTATTGTTTTTAGTAGACTTGATTAATATTGAAAATTAGAATTTAAATTAGTTTTAACTGATGTTTCTTTTTTGATAACCGTAGCCAAATTCACATCACTACAATTATTTGGAGGTGTATATATAAAGTGATTTGAATAATTACATAAAATTTCGTTCTAGTTTTTGAGATTCAGACGATGGGAACTTTCTTTTGAATAATGTGTAAAGGCACCATTTAAAAAAAATATATATTTTAAACATATTTATATAGATATGGATTTGGTTTCTACGGGATTGAAGCAAACCTGTCGCGGGGTTTGATATGCACTGATATGTAACTGCATGTCTCGAGCCTGGATTCCACATCCATGAAAAACGTGTTTGCTGCAACGAGAATAGGATGTGGTATTTGGTTTTTCTTTGAGTAATTGCACAATGATTTCAGGGAAGGTTTGGTCTGCAGTGATAACAGTTCTGGTTTTAAATAATGGTGTATGCAGAATGGGTTAGACTTTTGAACCAAATTTGAATTTCATAAAATAATCCAAACATGCTCTCCTAAACATGCATCATAATTGTTTTAATTCGGGTATATGATAAGCGTGAATCTTGTTAGCATTTATACTATGATTTTCATGTGTTTTATGCAACATAAATGTTAGATTTACACCAATATCTTATAAGAAAGCTCTAATCCCCTATTTGCTTATGTTTTTACAGAATTAGAAGGAAAATAAAGCAAAGTGATGGAAGAAATCAAGTGAATAGGAAGTTGCTGATCCACAACAATTTGCTCGCCGTAGTGAAGAGGTTTGCTACTATGAAGGAGTGTGCCTCGCACAGTAAGAACTCAAGACAAAAATGCTAGTTTTGGGTTTATCACAATGAAGCTATCATAGTGAGAGGTTAGCCCGCGGCGAAGGCAGCGAATTAAATCTTAGCGAAGGGAAGGATGCAACATAAGACAACCTCGGTTACGCCCGCAGGAGAAGGACGGTGAGATGGACCATCAGAAACTTAGATTTTGATCCATCATTATCCCATTTTCCAAGGCTATAAATATTTGTTCTTTAGGCGTGATTAGGGTTCCAGTTTTGAGAACACCTCATGGGAGTTTCTCCTCCTTTCTTCTTGAATCACTTTAAAGTTTGTGATTTTGTTCATTTTTACTTTGGATTTGGTGTAATATATAGAAGAATCCATCAACTAGAGGACCTCATTCAACTGTGGAGTTGAGTTTGGAGCATTTATCATCTCATATTCGTTTTGTATCTCTAACTCTTCCTCTCTTCTCATCTCGTTCATTATTATGGATGTAATAGACATGATTTTGATAGAATTGTGGGTTATAACAAAAGCTAAACTTTTCTCTAGGGTTGATTGTTTAAATTGATGTTTGATTTATATATCTTCTAGAATGGTTTTGTGAATATGTGCTTTTGTTGATGTTGGTTGGTACCAAAAGCTAACCAGATTATTATGGTCTTGGTTAATCGATACATGCTGAGAATCGGATCTTCGATCCTCTTACTAGGGCATCCTTGGTGACGCTTGGATTACACCCAAAAACCTGGTTTCGATTCTCTTAAGTTGTGAATCAGTTAATAGAGATTCGAATTAACCTAATCAAAGAAGTTTAGAAAATTAGTAAAAGCTAGTACTAAATGGATTTTATTAGGAGACACACCTTCCAACATTATGTGAGGATTGTATGGACCGAGAGGTGATCGATTCGAGCGTAGTCTAGATAGTCTTATTGTATGGCGATGGTGACCAATAGGATTCCCAAAAGAGCGCCTCGAGAAAGTATCGCGTTAATGACCTGGATGGACCAAAGGAATAAGGAGTTAGTGTGAGAAATTGAGGGGAGACACAAAAGTGTAAACCTCATATCGTGTTCCTTGGACAAGCATAATTATATATTCACTTAATTAGTACTTTATAAATATAAATCAAATGCATCAACGGAAGCAATCAACCTTAGTATCTTTCCTTGGGCACTTTCTTTGAGATTAACCTAGTCCTTGTAAGTGAATATCGATCATACCCTGTTTTGTTTGGTTTTGTTTTGTTTTTAGTTTAGTTTAGGAAATCCATTTTTCACCAAACCATTGAGTTGCTCAAATAGTGAACGACTTTAGTAGCCGGGGTATTCAATCCTCACTAAAACCACACCTTCCCTATGAGATCGAGATATGGAATTTTGGTCCACTATATTACTTGTACGACCCGTGCGTTTTCAGAAATCGTAATAGTATATGAATGGATTCAGTTGTTAGAATTAAGTCCAAATAAGCAAACTAGAGTTTTAATTAAGTTGGAGCATTGAACTTATATGGGCTAATTATAGGCTCAAGTATGTAAGTGGATTCAATGGCTCACTAAACCTATTATAAATATAGTATTATATTTAGGTTTAGGAGTGATAGATTAATTTCGGAGGGAAAAAGGGTTATAAGTGTCCCGGATCTGAAGAAGCAAAATGGCGTTGGATTCTTGGGCCCATCTTTCTTATGGTCAAGACACCGTCCCGGTTATTGGAAAGATTGAGAATCGATTCCATTAAGTTAGTATGGATTTTATCTTTTGCTTCCGTTGCATATGAAATCATAAATTTCTAAAAGGATGTCTTAGGATTCCAACATCTGGTATCAGAGCGGGTTTCCTAGATTTCAAATATGAAATCTTGAGATTTCATACGTTAATAAACATAATTTTTTTTATTTGATCTACATTTCGATATGCTTTCGAAATTGTTTAAAGAAAAGAAAAGATTTTGCTTATCATACACAGTACCAAACAAAGAATTGTCCTAGAAATTGACATAAGTCAGTCGGATCCACGCTATAAACGCGTTCGATTTGTTTATGCATCCGTTTGTAATGTATATTTCATGTAATTTTATTTGACAAATTCATGCCAGGTGGTAGAACATTTTAATTAAAGTGCGTGTTTCCTTTCATTAGTTTGTTGAAACATTTTATTTGTTTAACTTATTTTGGATTAGGAATGAAATTATAGTTTAAGAAGATTTATCTTTAAATAGATAAATAATTTAATTTATTATGAGGGATTAAATTTTTTTTAACAAGATTTATAAATGTTAAATAGATAAGTAATTTAATTTATTACGAGAACAATGTTTTGTAACAAGATTTATAAATGGTAATGAGAATAATTTAATGATTATTAGAATTAAATTATTTAACAAGGTTTATCTAATAGATAAATGTTAAATAGATGATAATTTAATTTATTTATTAGAAATTAAAATTAAAATTATATATAAGATTATAAGTTATACTTGATATATAATTTAATTATTATTAGGGGAATTAAATTATATTTTAACAAAATTATCCTAGGATAATTGTTAAATATAATACTTTAATTCATTATTAGAAACAAATTATATTTTAACAAGAATTGTCTTTAATGGATAATTGTTAAATAGTATATAATAATTGTATACATTAGAATTTTAAATTATATTAATGAAAAATTATTAAATCAATTATATTTAAATAAGAATTTATCTTTAATGATAATTGTTAATAGATAAATAATTTAATTTATTATTAGAATCAAATTATATTTTACCCATAATTATCCTTAATGATAATTGTTAAATAAATATATAATTTAATTATTTTTATGAATTAAATATATATTAACAAGAATTATTTATTAAATAGATAATTTAATTATTGTTATGAATTAAATTATATTTAACAAGAATTATCTTAATAATAATTTTTTAATAAATATAATTTAATTTATTGTTTAATTAAATATATTTTAACAAGAATTATCCTTTAATGGATAAAATAGAAATAATTTAATTTATTATTAGAAATCAAATTATTTGAAATAATAGTTTTTATATAATTATAATAGATACATAATTTAATTTATTAATAAAATGATGGATTTAAATAAGTCGTGTTGTTGTTTCAAGGTATTTAAATTATTAAATTAAAGTAAACAACTTACATGTTCGAGAAAATTATATCTATTACGTTTATAGTGCTTATTATAGACTGAGTTCGATTTAGAATTTGCTAAATTAGAGAAATTTAGAGATCAAATTTGATTAATTTAGTTAATAAAATGTGACTATGACATAAACTCAAAATAATCAAGTTTTTAAAATAATTGCTCAAGGCGAAGAAGCCTTACGACCTTCCATTATGGTCTTGAGATTTATAATAGATCAAATTAAAGTTGGTTCGTTAATGTAAATGATCATAATTAAGACTCCCTTATGTTTAGTTAATAATATTGGGTGGCTAAACTAACCCAAAGCTGGGCTCTTTACTTACAGCTACGAAACTCCCAATGGAGCACACCATCTGGAAAGAATAACTATCTAAAATAACCCCTTTACGCCTTTCTCAAGAGGCCAAAGTGTTTTGTAGGCGGTAAGTCAATCACCTAGTCTAAGGATAAGTGACTTTTGAGATTGATTAGATTATATATCTTATTAACTTTGAAAAGCTAGACCTGCCTAAAGTAGGATAACAAGTTCTCATGGAAGTTAATTTATTTTGTACTGATGTGTGTAATTTTGAGTGTTATATTATATACTATTAGTGCAAATTGTATATATAATTATACATGTTTTATGCTAGTAATGAACACATACCGACCAACACTAATTTGATTCTCAAGATAAATATGTTTGTATTCTTTCCATTACCATCAATCAATCATAGCTATAGGGGATCTCCGTTATAGTTTTGCATGATTGTTTATTTGTGCTATATTCTATAAAGATTTTAGTTTTAGTTTCTAAATTATGTAATGACAGTTATTCAATTTCTTTAAATAAAACTTTTATTTCTATTATGAAAGAAAATGAAGTTGTTACATTGGCACATCGATGAATAATCTACATATCATATTGTTTGTGTTGTGATTCAAGTTGATAATGTGGAAAATCATTGAAAAGAAAAAAAAAACTAGTATTAATCAAACTCAGTTATGACACTTAAGACTTGGTTACATAAATTTGAAAATAATACAAAGACGAGCAGCAAACACTGCTCTTTTGTCCGTAGAGCGCCTACCAATATGTCGACTATACCCACAGTAAATGACTAAGAGATCCTTTTTACTACCAAAGAGGAAAGTTTCGAGGGACGTTGTGATTCGATACACTCGTATGTGCGCCATTTGAAGGTCCATGCAAGAGGTGGCTGCGAGAATTCCCCATTTATTGATGACTACTAAAGATATGGATGTATTAATGAAGAAGAAATCTTATGCCTTGGATAAATTCAAGGAATTTAAGGTTGAGTCAGAAAAACAATTAGGGAGACACATTAAATCATTTCGAGGTGGTGTGTACATGTCTATTGAATTTGTTTATTTCCTCAAGGAGCATAAGATTTTATCTCTGCTTTAGTGGTCTAGGAACCCACAACAAATGGAGTATGAAAGAAGAAATCGAACTTTATTAGACATGGTAAGGTCAATGATGAGTCTTTCCACATTACCTTTATCCTTTTTGGGATATTCCCTAGAGACAACAACTTACATTTTGAATATGGTGCCATCCAAGTCAATACCATAGACACCCATAAATTCAGATAAATGGAAACTTAGTTTAAGCCAGGCACCGATGGGGTCAGTCTTCGCTTATGTGTTAAAGTCGCTATCCGATAAGTCGATGCAAAGTCATGAATGTGTCGGGTTTGTTGGATATCCAAAAGGGGTATAATAAGAGGCTACTATTTTATACCAATTGACATAAAGGTATTTAGAGCATGAATGCCAAGTTCATGGAAGAAGAATACATCATGAATCACATAATTGTGGATACGAATGAACGGGCGGAAAAGACTGAATCCCCTAGTATCCAAGATAATGTTGTTCCTATTAATCCATAACCACTAATACCTGATATTGATACACCAAATATGTATGGTCGTAGTGGGAGGGTCCTTAGACCATGTTAAGCTCACGTTGATGGGAGAATCATCTTTGACACTCTTAGAGTCACATGAGGATGATCCCATATATGTAGCAAGTAGCTACCATGATAAGGGTTTTGATTTTTGAAATAGGTTATGAAATCTAATTAGAATCCATGGGATTGAATAATGTGGTGGACTTCAGATTTACCCTAAGGGGTTAAAAACCCATTGGTTAAATAAACAAGAGAAAGAGAAAAGTAGATGGAAAATTTGAGACATATAAAGCCAGACTGGTGGCAAAAGATTTATAGTAAAACGTTTCGATTTTGGAGGGAAACTTTTCACCAACTGCCAAAGATCAAGTCCATCAAAATACTTCTATCCATCGCGCAGAAGATAATATGATTATGAAATATGATTAAATGGATCAAGACAAATTTCCTTAATGACTATCTTGAATAGAACATTTATATGATGCAACCAAATGGTTTTATAACAGAAGATTAAGAACACATGGCATGCAAGTTGCATAATTTCATATATGGACTTAAGCAAGCATCAAGAGCATGAAACAAACGTTTTGGTCAGGTAATCAAATCTTTTGGTTTTGATCAACATGAAGAGGAACCTTATGTATATAGAAAGATGCAGGATGATATAGTGGTTTTCCTGATTTTATATGGGAATCATATTTTGCTTATTTGGAAACAACTTTGAGATGTTTTCAAAGATAAGATCTAGTTTAATACCAATTCCAAATAAAAATATTGGGAGAGGGGATGTTCTGTGTATTAAGATAATACGAGATAGAAAAAGTGATAAGATTATTGCACTTTCTCAAAAAAATTATAGAGATAGTATAAGTTCTAAGTACAACATGCAAGATTCCAAAAAAAGATTTACACCTTTTAGATATAGAATCAATATTTATGAGGACTAGTGTCCTAAGACAACCTAAGAGAGAAAGAATACAGCTAGTTACAGCACCATATGGTTTGTCAGCTTGGTAGTCTTATGTATGTGATGTTATGTAATTAGACTGTATGTATGCTATTCAGCTAGAATAGCGAGTAGGTATCAATCTAATCGCAGTGGAAACATCGGGACCGTTTGTGGGAAGTATATACTCAAGTACCGAGAGAACGAAAGAGTTAGCCGAGTCGGGCTCCTAGGATATACTCGATTAGGGACTTTCGCCGATGTGGATTTGAGGAAATTCACCTCTGGATATGTTTTTAAATTAGGAGATAAATCAAGTAGTTAGAGGAGTATTAAGCAATCATGTATTGCTGATTCAACCATGGAAGCTGAATATGTGGTAGCATTGAAGGTAGATAAGGAAGCAGTATGACCTAAGAAATTCCTTATGGAATTAGGAGACATAACTAAGGTTGTTGATCCTATGATCTTGTATTGTGATAATAGTGGGGCTGTTGCTCAAGCCAAAGAACCAAAGAACCAAAGAATCATAGGAAAGGCGAGCACATCGAAAGGAAGTATTATCTAGTTCGAGAGATTGTGCAGAGATGAGACATTATAGTAGAAAAGATCGTATCTCGAGATAACCTAACATATCCTTTTAATAAAGAATTAGATCAAAGTATTTGGACTCATGTATACAACATAGGTCTCGATGTACTCTATAGTTTTGAGTTTCATGGTTTATAATGTAATTAGTTTGTATTAATAAAATTGGTGTTTCAGGTACTTCAAATTATTGTGTTCATTCAAAATGAGTTCAACTAATATACATGTTTGGGTGCGTGTGGATGCACGTAGAATATAGATATGGGTTCTTGTGTTTGAGGTTGTTTACGAATGGCTCAAGTGTTTTTATTGAATCCATAAGAATACAGATACGATATCCGTCTACACGGGAGTAGCTCGTTGCTGCTTACTACCAAGATGTACTGGGTACATATTGAATGGGACTTAGGAATGCAAATCATATATACCATCTTTATCATTTTCCAGCTACTTTCACACATGGGCTCTTTAACCCCGAGGGTCGTTATAGAGAGTCAGAGGGAGAGTAGGTTGTCATTTGAGGTGCTCCCAGACCATCTACGAGTGATAGTCACCTCCAAAGTGATCTAATGGATAGAATCTGCTTGGCCGCATGGGAACCATAATGACCCTAATTATAGGGCAATATACAACCTAAAGTAGCTTAAAAGGTGATTGATCATAGTTGTCCTTGGCCAGGGAGGCCCCACTTGAGTTTAGGGCGGACTTAGAATCATGATCAAGTCAAAGGGTAAGCTTGTAGTCTTAAGGTAAAATGCTAATTTCGATATTTTATAATATAATGTTTGAAATTACTAGTATCGATTCATGGGGAGGTAGTGTGAGTGATTAGTAGGCCTTTGTAATCTTCCATAATGATTTGGAATGAGAAGTTTTCAATTTCGGAGTGTAGTTGGTCTAGTATAGTGGTATAATTGACTAATTGTGGAATTGTGTCTGATTAATTCCAAGGGAGCCAAAATTGGAAAGTACAATGGGTCCCCGGGCAAACCCATTTGTAAGTGGCCAGTATTATGAGCAGTTTATGGTTCATATGAGCCTTCAAGTTTTCTTTATGGCTAGTGGGAGAATGTTAGAACTAAGCCCAACAGCAAACTAGGAGTTTAATTTAAGCTCGAGCATCGAACTATGGCGAACATAGAGTTCAAGATGCAGTAAGATTCAATGAATCACAAAACCTATAATAAATATAACATTTATATTTAGGCTTATGACAGACTAATTTTTAGGGAAAAGAATTTCTATGTCCCGCATCATAAAAAGTATGCTGATTGTTCTTGGAGCCCACACTCTGTGATCAAGACCTACAAATCGGTTATTGCCTGGAAGATTCGAGGATTAATTCCAGTCCGGTTAGTGATTAGTGTCCAAAAAGTACAATTTTGAACCCTATATTAGATAGGTTTTGAGTACTTTTTGTGCATTAATCATGTCATATAAACCAATTGAAGTGTTCATGTCATCTTAGTAACACTTATGCCATTTGGAGCATGTTTTTGGTTGTTTCAGAGGTATTTGACTTCTAGGCTTCAACCACAATGCAAATGATCAATCATGAGGTTGGAAGCTGTCTCGCCCATCAACAAGCCCAAAATCAATGGAAAAACAAAGGAAAAAGGAGGAAATCGAGAGGCGCAAGAAGACAGACGAGAGGCATGCAGAACAAAGAAACAGAATTTTCGCAACTCGTTCGCAACTGGTTCGCAATCAGCTTACTGCGAACCAACTCGCAACGCTTCCATATAGATCTAAAGATTAAATTCATAAATTGCCAGCTAACCCAGACCGTGCATTTGCGAATCGCCAATTATTGAATTCATTAGTTTTATAAATTTTGCTAGCGAATAAATTTCAACATTGCCAAATTCGCTAAAGCCTTGCCAATTTCACAAGCCACACAATTACTAACCTCGCTAAATTCTGTTAATTAGCTTAAATTCTCACCTCTAGCGTAAATTTGCAGCTCATTATCCTTCAGAATAATAATGCAACCGCTTCCAAACTTGGTTTATTACCCACCTGCATAACTTAGCCTATAGTTATTAGGTTTTTTTGGTATTACATAAATCTTGAGGAGGCCTATATAAGCCCCTCTTGTTTTGTAAACCTGCGGTGAAGAATTGAGGAACAATCGGGGAGAAGATATTTTGTAAGTTTTATTTTTGTAAATAAAGTTTTTTGTGTTTTGCTTACTTTTTCTCTCTCTTTTCTCTCTTTCTTTCTCTCCCTTTTCCCGGCCGCTAAACACACCTCTATAGATGACAACTCACAGAGAGTTTGGCTAAGCCTCCTTTCTTTGAAGAGGAAGGAAGGTTTGAAGGCGGGGTTACATGTTGTCTTCTTTGTACTAAAAGTCACGTAGTGTATTTATGGCCCTTATTTTCTGTAAAATTAAATGATAATATGGGATAGTATTTGTCTCTTAATGACATCATGCTATATCTCAAAAAGTGAATAGATTGTGTACTGTACTTGGACATCTCTCTCCTACTTGCCTTCGAGGTAGCATTTACACAATAGGTCTTTCAAACAATGAATAACATTGACTTCTTTATTTGCTTAGCTAATTACTTCCATACTTTTGTGGTTCAAAGGTTCAAGTAGAGATGCGCCGTGATTCTTGATATCTTTAATAATGAAAATGATAAGGAATGTTAGGTTTTAACAAAAGGCTATAACTGATGTCCTATGTTGACTCACATAGAGGATAAACCCGAGGACACAGGTTTTACTTGTTGTCATAAAACAAAGATCAAATCTTTCAAAGTTTGACTTCACTTAAATCGCATATCAGCTTACTTCAGCTTAAACCCATTACAGCTCGACACAAACTAAAAAGTCCAAATAGAAAGCCTTACCTTCATGCCCTAATGCAAACCATTTCTAGGATGAAACTATCCAGTAACACTTAGGGACTACTATATCAAGCAAAGAGTTTGACTAATAAGAAGAGGAACTTAGGTAGATAAGATTGATTCACTACCACTGTAATTAATCAAATTTACTGCCGGGATGCTATGTCAAACTACTTTATGCAGGTTGAAGAGTACTTGTGATCCACATCGTTAGTTATAAATTTTAATTTTCTGCACCTCATTGGAACGCAGCCATCAAATAAGAACGACTGCTTTCGCTTTTCATTCGGGCTATTTTTAATTTCGTTAGTTAATTTTAACCTTTTTGCAAAAAAAAAAAAAAGTGTTGCGTGACGCTTTTAAAATATATTTATTCAGAATTCATTCCCAAAGGGATTGAAACCTATAAGGTAAGGCTCAGTTCTTGTGGGAAATTGATCGAGAGAAAATGGAATCTCCATATGGAGAGCAATACAATGTGAGGGTAACCCTAGAGCTTACATGACTATGAGGGATTACAGAACCTTCCATACCAGCTGGCAACAACCCGTGTAGAGAGAAATCCAACCCATCTAGGCTCCATGAGGACTATAGAGACCAATGGACGAGCGCACTCTCGTCTATAAGTATTCCTCAACTTATGCACCTCCTGAACCTCCATGTTATTCCCCCACTTCCTGCCAGTTAAATAACCACCACCCTTATCCCCCGTTGAACAAGCCATCCCGAATTTGGAGCAAACAAGTGGACAATTTCATAGGAGGATAAATAGGTGGTGAATGTCTGCTTAATAGGAAATTGAGATGTTGAAGTGAGTTCTCAACGAAGAGGACTGATGGACTTCAAAGTGAAATGGAGCTTAAATTGGACAACTTGCAGTGTTCAATTTTAAAGCTTGCCCAGCAGCTTGATCATGCAGAGGAAGAGAGTCAAGAGGATGAGTGCTTGACTGAAACAATTTTGGGGCGAAAGGTGTTCAACTCGCAACCTCAGAGGAATTGAAAGCAATCATTAAAAGCTCCTCGAGAACGCAGGATGCCCAAGCATTGCTGCCAATAAACGAAGAGCAAAACACTGCCTTGTTAACTGAGGAGAGTAGTGGACATGAAACAGGGGAAGAGCCCCAAGAACCTATCCTTCAACCAATCCCCATGAAGTTAAATCCTAGTACACGCTCAAGATACCAAATACCCACTGCAGAAATTCTCTAGCCGATCAAGTATATATTCTACCTCCACCGCACCACAGCCCACACCGCAACAAAAATTAAACCAAAGAAGACCAGCCCCAAAGCTAAGTCCAACCCATTGCTAGCAAAGACTGACTCGGGCCTTCACACGCCCACCGCAAAGACAACCGAAACCTCAAACATTCCACCAAGGCCACCCCATCACCGCCAGGTTGCAAAACATTAGAAGACTAGTGGCTTGCACATGCCTTGCCACTACATCAAAGAAGATGGCAACTGCCTACATTGCATGGCATAGTGGTTGGTTTGGTGCGTTCAGTTTGGAGCACCCGAACTCCTGCATTTCTAAGCTCCACGCTCCAAAGAAATTTCATTTGATATCCCGGGCAAAGAATGCAAGAAGCCACCACCACCACAGCGCTGGTGTGGAGCCAGTCTCTTTTTGATTTATGATAGTTTCAAATTTTTATCAACCCGCCTACTAATTTTGGATTATGATTTTTGTAATAGCCATAGTAGGCAAGGATATGTTTTTTGTAGCCCAAGCATGCATGTATTAAGCCATTTTCGCTTACTAAAGCTACTGGGACATATATATATATCTCGCCTGCATATTGTGTTTACTGTGTCCCCTATGTGCTAAGGCGTGTTTTTTTCAAACTACATAATTAAATTGCTTCAAATTGAACAATTGAATTGCTTCAAATTGAACAATTGAATTGCTTTAAATTGGATAATTAAATCATCATATTTGTCACCTATATGCTAGAACAAATGCCATGCTTGAAACAATTTGTGTTCAGTCACTGTTCCAGCATGTTCAACTTGGAAATTTCCCCCTTTATGCTATGTCACACACTGCACTTCAGATTGTTTCAATAGGTTGTAAATTTCCAGATGCCTCCTTCCGCTTGCAAAGCCTACTAGGCATGCTTGACAACCTAGAAACAGGCTCAGTTACCAACAATCAAGACCACGGTTATCTCTTTCCAAAAAGGAAAAGAAAAAAGAAAAAGAAAAGCAATAAAAAGAAAAAAAAAATCAGAAGTTTTGCTTGAAACCGAGCACGGGGTCCGAGGGGTGTATGGCGAAGCCTTTGAAACCCGGATGCCCTAAGCCTTCTTACGGCTGGGAGTCATGATTTCGTGTTCGTTATACGGGTGGATAGTAGAATTTAGCTTAATCATAGGGTGCTGATTTTCGGTCACTGATCCAGAAGCCTTTAGAGTTAGTGGTCTTGATCCTTTCGCTTGATGCCCCAAACCTTTGAATTGGTCGGGAGTCATCTGGTGACCTTCTACACCTGACTCTTAGTGAAGTCGAATTTAAGCATTGCATCCTACAATGTAATTGAAAAAGCAAGAGAAGTGTAACTAGCCCTATCTCATTTGTTCAACAACTTAAGGCCATGTCAATGCTAGGTTGGGGGGGAGACAAATTTTGCATTTTATCAGATCAACTGATACAAAATAATCACTAGACTTAGGTGGAAATCCAAGTTGAAAAATTATGGATCCAAGCAGTTGTTCGTTAATCGTTTCTCTTATAGATTTGAGTCTTTCATATAGGTTTCTCAAATTTTGATTTCAATGTTTCGCCTTTAAAGTAATGTGTATATACATAATCAACCTTTTAACCCACAAACTTTTTGAAAATCACCCCATGCATCTCAATTCTTATTTTAATGCTGCGGACTAGCAACGTTCGGGTCAGTGATTGAAGGTCCAAAGTACAATTTGAACCCTATATTAGATAGGTTTTGAGTACTTTTTGTGCATTAATCATGTCATATAAACCAATTGAAGTGTTCATGTCATTCAGTAACACTTATGCCATTCGGGAGCATGTTTTTGGTTGTTTCAGAGGCATTTATGCACTTCAGTTTCAACCACAATGCAAATGATCAATCGCGAGGTCGGAAGTTTAGTCTCACCATCAACAAGCCCAAGCAAAATCAATGGAAAACAAAGGAAAAAGTGGAGGAAATGAGATGCGCTGAAGACGACGAGAGGCATGCGTGAACAGCAAACAGAATTTTCGCAACTGCTTCGCAACCAATTCGCAATCCTAGCGAATTTCGCAACCAACTCGCAAACTCGTCAAGTAATTCAAAGACAACTGCGAAATTACAATAACTTGCACCGTGCATTTGCGAATTCGCTTCTCACCGATACAATTTCACTAGCGAAATTTTTCTAGCTACGAATTCTCAATATCAGCTACAAATTCGCTAAAGCCTTGCCAATTTCGCTTGCCATTGCCAAATTCGCTAACCTCAAATTGGCACTAGCTTAAATTCTCAATTCTAGCGAATTTGCGTGCCTTGTCATCCTCTCGTACTCACGCAACCGCCTTCCAAACTTGGTTTATTACCCAATTGTCCTATAACTTAGCCTAGTTATTAGGTTTTTTGGTATTTTCATACCTTGAGGAGGCCTATATAAGCCCTCTGTTTTGTAACCTAAAAGGAAGAATCGATAACAATCAGAGAAGATATTTTGTAAGTTTTTATTTTTGTAAATAAAGTTTTTTTTTAGGTTTTGCTTTATTTTTCTTCTCTTCTTTCTTCCTTCCTACGGGCCAACACACCTCGAGGATGACAACTAAGAGATGTTTGGCTAAGCCTCCTTTCTTTCAAGAGGAAGGAAGCTACCAGGCGGGCAAGCATGTCAGTCTCTTGTACCAGTGCAAACACGGTAGTGTATTTATGGCCCTTATTTTCTGTACTCACTTGCATAACATGGGATGTTATTGCCTGGCCAATACTTCATGCTTTAGATCCAAAGTGTTTAGTGACAAATCGTGGTTCTTTGGGATGGTCCTTACTCGTCGAGGTAGCATTTACATGTTAGGGTTCTTCAAATTAGGTTAAATAACATTGACTTTATTGTTTTGGCCAATACTTCCATACTTGTGGTTCAAGGTTCTGGGTGAGAGATGCGCTGCGGGATTCTTTAGATGGTCTTTACTAGCCTTAGAAAAATGATAAAGGAATGTTAGTTTAAACAAAGGGCCATAACTGTGATCCCTTGTCACTCATAGGAGGATAAAACCCGAGGACATGTAGCTTGTTCTAGTTTACGGGTTGGTGACCCAAATCTTCAAAGTTTACTTCTTCACTTTAAATTTCGCTTACTCATTTCCAGCTTTTGCAATTTCCACTTAAACTACTTGGCATTTTCGACACAACCAAAAGTCCAAATAGAAAGCCTTACCTTCATGCCCTAATGCAAACCATTTTCAGATGAAACCCATCCCCGTGTTCGACCAGACCACCATACCGCGTTAGTTTCGACCACGGCAAAGAGGAGGAACTTAGGTATATAAATATCGCTGACCAACAATTTTACTGTGGCACGAACGCTTAGTACTTATTTTATCTTTGCTTCCGCAGATATGAAATAATAGATTTCTGGAGGGATGTCCTAGGAATCTAACATAGTATCACGAGATGTTACTTGGGGTAGTTGTCAAACTATGATTCCTATTTCTTACCATCCCATAGAAGTTGGTTGTGCTTAAGTAAGGGCAATTGGTCAGCCATACTTATGTAAGTGCTTCCAAAAGATTGAAACATGAAATATGTGCAAATGGATTGAATTCAACTACTAAGTTATCGGGCCTAAGGAAGAATAATATGTGTCACCGATACTTAGACTTGTATTCTGGGTATCGTATGAAACTAAAGGGTGTGAATTGTAGTCCCTTTTGGCAATCGTTCAGCTCTTTAAATTTTTTGATGGTGATATTCCGCGGCTGTTGTAATGTCTGCCATTATATTTCTGTGCCACGGTAGGGTGATGAGGAATCAACAAAATTTATATTCCTAAAGCCTTCTCCCACGGCCGTAGTCACACGTTAAAGATAGCCGCTCAGTATCGAACACGGGACGGGTTTCTATCCCACGAATGATTAGCATCGTGTTTGAAAGCAGAGGCTTTAGTTCGATTTTCGGATTTTGTTAAAAATCAGGAGGTTGGTTGTTCACTGCTGACTGTAATGTGGCTTAAATGAAAGTGTGTGAAATGGTAACTCAAGGCTCGGGTCACTAGCTTCGACAACACATGGGGGTATTACGTTGTCCTTCGTGTTCTTTCTCGTATTAGGAAAATGACATATAGTCAAAGCCAAACCGGATCTTTGTTTAGCTATAAACCCAACCCTAAAACCACTCCTATTTGAGTTAACCCAAGTACTAAACATTCAAAGTCCCATTCGCTTGAAACCCTAGCATTTTAACCTCATTCCCATGGCTCGTAAATGACATCTAAGAAGAATGCAAGGCATCTACCATTAAGAATGCACTCGAACCCTAAAGCATGGCAAGTATCAATTCAAGGAAGACATTGCTCGGCATTAAACCCTAGTTTGGAAAGTCTGGAACCATAAATGCAGACCAGAATATCTAAAGCATGAGGACAACCCAAAGAACCCCAAAACCAGCTAGCAACCCTCCTCTTCATACAGTGAGGCTTAGGTTACATCCTCGAAATGTCATCCTCATGCTAGTTTTGGCAGCTCTAAAATGAAAGAAAGAGGAGAGAGAAGAGAGCAAATGAAACCCTAAAATGAAAGCTACGGGAAAACTGTATTAAATGAAAAGTTGCTTAGGGTTACAAAGAGGTGGGGGTTTATATAGTCCAACCCAAAGTGTGAAAATACAAAAATACCTAAAATATGAAATTACATAAGGGTTAAAATGGTACATCAAAACGCGGGTCGTTTCGGGATCATGAATACCAAAACATTAGGCTGGATTACAGAGAGGCAGAAATTTCTCATGAGTGTTAGTTGAACTAGTCAATAAATTCTACAGATAGCGAAAATGGGAAATTTCGCTTATCAATGCGGAATTTCGCTTAGCTAGCTTAAATTCAAGCAAATTTCAGCTTAAATTCAGGAGATAGCTAATTGGGAATATTCCCTCGCAAAGTACGCAATTCCTCGCTTAGCTAATAAATTTCTAGCCCAGCGAAAATTCCCAATTTTGCTTAGATTTAGCTCACAGATCATAAATTTTCGCGAATCCCAACAAATCTTTCGAATCATAGCGAAAAACCTCGATTGCCCCCGCTTCCTTTTTGCTCACTACATCCCTCTCTCGCACTTATTCATCACTTTGCCTTCAATTCTTCACGATCTTGATATTTCATCGCTCTACTTCAAACTATCGAGGATCTCTCTATTCAACACCAATAAGAAGCTATGCTTGGCCGATCAAGTTCCCAAACCTCGCAAACTATCCAAAACAATCTCGAAATGGAATTAGTGAAACTAAGTGGACCTGCACACATCAATTGGCTTAATTGATATGATTAGTGTGCAAAAAGCACTCAAAACCTATCTTGAATAGGGCTTAAAATAGCACTTTTTGGGTACTAATCAGCTAATTATAGGCCCAAGCATGTAAGTGGATTCAATGACCTACTAAACCTTATAATAAATATAACATTATATTTAGGTTTGGGGTGATAGACTAATTTCAGAGGGAAAAAGAATTTCTATGTCCTGCATCATAAAGCAAAAGGAAGGTTGGATTTGGGGAGCCCACACTTTGACAGACCTCTACAACCTAAGTATTGCCTGGAAGATTCGAGGATTAATTCCAGTCCGGTTAGTATGTATTTTATCTTTTGCTTCCGTTGCATATGAAATAATAGATTTCTGGAGGGATGTCCTAGGAATCTAACATAAGTATCACGAGATGTTACTTGGGGTAGTTGTCAAACTATGATTCCTATTTCTTACCATCCTAGAAGTTGGTTGTGCTTAAGTAAGGGCAGCCTTTTGAACAGTTTTCATACTTATAGAAGTGCTTCAAAGCATTGAAACATGAAATATAGGCAAATGGATTGAATTCAACTACTTGGGTTATCAGTCTAAGGAAGAATAATATGTAAGTCACCCATACTTAGACTTGTATTCGGGTATCGTATGAAACTAAAGGGTGTGAATTGTAGTCCCTTTTGGCAATCGTTCAGCTCTTTAAATTTTTTGATGGTGATATTCCGCGGCTGTTGTAATGTCTGCCATTATATTTCTATGCCATTATTTTTTTGTATTCGCATGCAATTCTAGGTTTGATTTTAGTCTTATGTGCCCATTTTTTGTTTGGATTCAAAGAACTCTTGAAATGAGGAATGACGTAACAGTGTTTTAACATTTTTTATGTTGTTCCTTTAAATTACATACACAAATATAAATATTTGGTGTAATTTTAAATTCAAATCTTGTTTATTTACATATACATTCTTGAATTGAATTAATTATAGTAACATGTCACTAAAGTGGCCTCTTTTGTGAAAGTTGATTTGATTCAAAATGTAGATGGTAGTGTAGTGTATGTCATGTGAAAATTGATTAGCCCAAAGGAAAATTAATATTTGACTGATGTACATGTACACCTATGGTGAGCATTCGGCTTTACATGTGAATGATGAATATACCCAAAAGAATATTCATTCTTTGACAGTACTTTTTATCAGTGTTTAATCACTACAACAAGACATCAATTACAAGTTGATGTTTTATCCAAAGACAAGACATGAATGGAGTGCCTGACATCTTGGAATGAGATTTTTACTTGAATTTGAATTTATTATTACTATGATTTGATTTTGGAACTTATGTGAGCATGCTTATTTGTTTCTTATTTTTGGTTCAACTCATGCTAATGTTGCAAATCTTTTTGCTTAAGTTAATGGAATTCCAATGCTCAATTGGAGAAATTTCAAGATTTGGAAAGAGAATGTAGAAATTGTTCTTTTCCATATGGAATTAGACCTAGCGTTAAGAATGAAGCACCTTACTTCTACTTTGGAAAACCTCAATGAGGCTAATATTGAAAAGTGGGAACGATCCAATCGCTTGAATGACGCTAGTATGAAATGCCTCAATTTGTAGGCTGCTTCAGTATTTCATCACCGAGCACTAATGCTAAGAAATTTCTTCTCGAGCATGAGCAAGTCTTTGTTAAAAATGAAAAGGCAAACTAAGTACTTTAAGAAAACTGTTGGCATGAAATACACAAACAAGGAGAACGTAGTGAGTACATCATGGAAATGTCTAATAACATTGCCATAAAAACTAAAGGCACTTAAGTTACAATTGTCCTGAAGGACTTGCTTGTGCATTTAGTCTTTATATCTCTTCTCCGCACACTGAGTTTGTCATTGTGAGTTAAAATACTTAGAAGGATAAATGGACTTGAATGAGCTTATTTCTCATCAGGTACATATATATATAAAGAAAGATAAGACAGAAAGTGCTCTTTTAGCATTAACTTCTCAGAAGAAGAAAAATGACGAGAGCTAAAGATTCTAATAAAGACATTGCAGTAGGTATATCCAAAGCAGAAGAAGAGAAAGACACAAGATAAGGAACTTACTTGCTATTTATGTAAGAAAGCGGGTCACATCAAGAAAGAGTGTCCCAAGTTTGTTGCTTGGCTTATTAAGAAAGGTAGTCTCACTCTGTTATTTTGAAATTATTTAACTTTATAACCCAAGATACATTTGAGTGAGATTAGTGCAGAAGATATCTATGTGGTTGTTTTTAGAAGCACTTAAATGATATACTTAGATTTACATGTAAGGGAGGAAATTGAGGCAGAGACAATAGGGACATTTATGTTGTTATTAAAAACTAGTGTTTATTAGGATTAAAAGGAAACTTATATAGTACTGTCCTTTAGACGGAATTTGATTTCAATTTATGTATTGGACAAATCTAGATATTATTGCTCATTTGGAAATTCGAAATTTAGTCTTTCTTTAAATTCAAATGTTATTGGTACTGGTTCTTTATTTGTTCTTGACAACCTTTATTGTTGGATACTATGAAACCTTGTATACAATTACACGTGGTACAAAACGTAAATTAATTGATAAGGATTCTATAATGTTATGGCGCAAGCGATTAGACCATTTCTCTAAACAAAGAATTCAAAGGCTTGTGTTAGATGAAATTCTTGATTCCCTCGATTTGAGAGATTTTCAAGTTTGCATTGATTGCATTAAAGGGAAACAAATACAGAAAAGGAAATTAGGTGCCAATAGATGTGCAAATGTCTTAGAACTAATCCATACCAATATTTGTGGACCATTCCCCATAGCTTCTTGGAATGTCAACGATATTTTATTACGTTCATAGACTCATTCAAGGTATGGGTACCTATATTTGATTCATGAGAAGTCTTAAGCTTTGGACGTGTTCAAGTCTTTTAAAACTGAAGTTGAACTCCAACTTGGCAAGAAGATTAAAGCTGTCAAATCTGATTGTGGTGGTGAGTATTATGGTAGATATGATGGCTTGGGAGAACAACATCTAGGATCTTTCGCTATCTTCCTAAAGGAATGTGGGATCGTCTTGCAGTACATAATGTTTGATGGTAGATATGAATGGTGTTACAGATAGGCGAAACTGAACACTTCAGGTGTAGCACCCCTTTTTGGTCCGACCCGAATGGCGGGTCCGAACCGGATTTGGGATGCTCTGATACCACTTAAGTGTAGCACCCCTTTTTGGTCCGACCCGATTGGTGGGTCCGAACATGATCCGGGATGCTCTGATACCACTATATCACTTTATTAAAATCATTTATCAAAAATACGAGGAAGCGTTATATTTCAGTTGGCATAAAAGCCCTTTCAAATATGCGGAAGCGTTTTTAAAGGGGTAGGCTCATTAACATTACATTTATACAAAAGTACGCATTATAAAGACATATCAAGCCTTTCAAAATGATTTACAAAATAGATGTTTAGAATGTCTGTTTTTACAAAATATCCATGTTAAAAAAAAAATAGGATTATGATATGTCGGAGCATACTCACAAATCTTTCATGGCTCGACGTCCGATCTCGCTTCGATCTTGTTAACCCAGACCGCACATAGGGCAAATATGACACGCTAAGTATTTTCATGCTTAGTGGTTCTATACAATTCCATTCTTCTGTTTCAGTTTAAGTCAAATCATGAAATTTTACTAAACAAAACTTTCAAATCTCTTTGGATGATCAATGTCAAAACAATACATATACTTATTTCATATACAATCATTTATGGTTCATTGATCATTCCAAATATACACTTTCATATGCAATAAATCATTTATAACCAAATCATGCATTTCACAATGCTCTTTTCATTTCAACTTGCACCATGTTTTCAATACCAATACGTTAACAATCTCAAAATCAATTCGCTTATGTTTCAACGAATTTAACCTATGTTTTCGTGATGATATCGGAATCACCTAAGAGACGGCCCCGGTCGGGTCAGAGGCCGGTATAAAACATTTGTTTTATAACATAGTCTCACCTTGCCGGGCTAACGACCTGTTATTAAAAATCAATTAGTGAACACTCACCGAGCATCAGCCCCGCTAGGTCACGACCGAGTGACACATTATCACGCTTGTTCGCAGCGATCGCTAATTTTGACCCTTATTGGTATACCAATTTATCCTTAATGCAAATAAAAGGCACATTTTATTAAGGGCGTTCAAATCCTTATAGCAAAAATACAGCATAATATGTACATTTGTATAAATGCTTCATTTTCAATACTATGCAATTTTCATATGCAAAACATTTACAATCACTGCCTTAAATCAATTCAAAGAAATCAATATGCTTTTCTTATACATTTAGAACAAATATTTAAATCTTTGAAATGGAGAATAGGAGAAGATAGAACAAACCATCTATTTCTTTCTTTTTCCTGCCTTCACCCTAGCCCTAGGTTAGGTGATCCTCTACTGCCCAGCAAATCACACACATCATTTAGTAAACTAGCACTACTCACACTTAACGACTCCGCTGCGAGGCTAGCAAGTGCATTCAGACGTTTCTTTTCTCATTTAGTTTTATCCTTATTTGAACCCCATTAATAATTTATTAGAGTCCTTAAACTATCGGGGTACGAATACGAGGTGTTTAGAAACAAAATCCAAAAATTTTCTCACAGAATATTAGCTACGCCCAGGCATACTCGAGGTGCCATTTTGGCACTCTCACCGCCACTGATTGAGGGTATCCTCCATGACTATGGAAATTCACGCCGTGGCGCTGGTTTCCGACACACACAGTAGAGCCGATTTCGCCTGCATTTTCCAGTTTTCCTCTTGTTTGCGATTTCATCAAAATCCAAAAAAAAAACATGGGGATCACTCCTAATAAGATCCTAATATCATCCTAAACCAACCATGAGCAAAACCCATGGATGGATTAGGGTTTTTCTTACTGCAATAATTGTATCACAACTTTCTAGGCTTAGGTTCATCACTCAATCTCTCAAACTCTTTATCTAGCTTCCTTCTTCCTTCTTGATCACTTGGAAACCAGAAATGGGGATAATCTCCCACCAAAACCTTGATTTCTCCTCAATTCTAGCTCTTCTCTTCTCACTCTCCCTCTCAAATACGTTTTTTCCCAAATGCACAAATGTGCTCTTTTAAGACCACAATTGGTCTTATTTCTCATTTTAAGTGTAAGGCCATGTTTGGCTTACACACAAATTCCATTTCTCATTTTTCATTTTTGGTCTTCTTACTTAACTTTTTATTTACTATTAGATCACTTCTTTGCATTTAAGCTATTCTATTCTCGAATTCTTAGGTCCTCATTTACTAATCTAAATTTTCCATTTTTATATTTAATATTTGTGTTCAATCACTCTCATCTTAGCATATAATATGAACTATGCTCACATATTCATTTCACATTTCCACAATTTATCATTTCTAAACCCAAGTTTGAAGCCCAATTCATAAATTTAAATATATAATAAAATTATTATAAAAATTCTAGGGTATTTTTGGGGCGTTACATCAGGATATGGTTAGAAGTATGATTAATCATTCTTCTTTACTTGAATCTATTTAAGGAGAAGCACTTAAGACTGTAGTGTACATTCTGAATAGGGTACCAAGTAAAGCAGTAGCCAAAACCCCTTATAAGTTGTGGATTGGAAAGAAGCTTAGTATTAGGCACTTACACGTTTTAGGTTGAACTGCTCAGGCACGACTTATAGGCCAAATGAAAAGAAACTGGAAGAAAAAACAGTTAGCTCCTACTTTGTTGGTTATGCCGAACGCTCTCAGGGCTTTAAATTTTATAATCCCACTATCAGATCATTTTTTGAGATGGGAAATGCAAGATTCTTTGAGAATGTTGAGTTTCAAGGGGAAGATAACATAAGGAGTGTTGTTTTTGAAGAAGAGCAAGAGAGCAATCGAGATCAAGTTCTCAAACCTGATTTTTTTTGTTCTAATATTGCTATGCTCAAGCTATTTTACCTAACATTGTTCAAGATGTTTGATGAGTCAAAAACTCATTGATTTTTAATCCATTTTTCTAATTAGTGTTACAATGTAATTACTTATTCTTATGTAGAAATGTGGACATTTTACCAAATTTATATTTTGCAGATTTGTATAGAAGAAGATGAAAGTCCAACAAGAAACCAGAAGAAAACGAGATAATTGGCCAAACAACAGGTCAATGGCGTGCAAAATGAGGTCGAGACAAGGAATCATCAAGACATTAGTTTTGTCACGACTTGATCGATACGTTACACAAATCAGAAGACAAATGCGTTTTAAGTGTGTCACCATCCTTGTGTGATCACATGAGAGAGAAAAATTTAAGACCGCACAAACGATGTCGCGACAGAGAATAGATGTCGCGACACTGAAAGAAGAAAACTCAGGTCGCGACAGAGAATCGAGGTCGCGACACCGAAAGAAGAAAACTCAGGTCACGACAGAGAATCGAGGTCGCGACACCGAAAGAAGAAAACTCAGGTCGTGACAGAGAACTGATGTCACGATAAGAAATTGTTTCTAAATGAATTGATAAAGTCTCCACAAGGCAATTTGCTATTGCGACAAAATATAAGCTGAAGACACCAATGAGGTCGCAACATGGATTTCATGTCGCGACATTAAAATGAGCTGAACAGTTTAAACATGTTGTGACTAAGTTTTGAGTAATTGCGATAAGAACAAGGTAAGAAGGGCCACCACTCAATCGCGACACACTTTCTAGGTCGCGACCAGAAAAAGAAGCTGAATTAAGTGGAAACTGTTGTGACTAAAAAATGAGGTTGCAAATAGATTGGAAGAAAGAACGATCGCGACATGCTTTTGAGGTCGCGACAGGAATTGCAGTAAGAAAAGAAACTACCTTGTCACGACCTTATTTCCATGTCGCGACAAGAAAATAAACAGATCAGCAATTGGAGTCGCAAATTGCATGAGGGCAGCAAACAAGATATGATGTAGCAACATAAAAGGGAGGTTGTGACCAAGGATCAAATTGGTTTGGTTTACACTGCACTGGAAGTCGCAACACAGGCTGTTCACACAAATTCAAGAAAGGAAAGACAACTGTCATCGACATGAAATCGTGGTCACGCATAATAAAAACACTTGAGACCGTAAAAGTTGTCAATGAATAGGATCAAAATTGGCTTACAACGTAACTGTTAAGTGATTAAAGAAACTTTGTCGTGACACATAATTCAGAAAAGAAAGAAAAATCCAGGTTGCGACATGAGATTGTAGTCTTGACACAACTACCTGGAGACATGAAAATATAGTCGCAACAAAAGTCATCACTATTGGCAACTAAACGTGGTCACGATGAAGCAATTCTGGTCGCGACTGCAACATGATGATTCTCAAGAAACATGATAAGTAAAAGCAAACAACAAGATTTCCAAGTCACGACACACATGATAAAACAAAAGAGTCAAGGGGTAGTCGCGATAAGGAATTCATGTCGTGACCACTAACGGAAGAAAACTACAAAGAACAATGTCGTAATAGAGAATATCAGGTAGCGACTCAAGATTTAAAAAACAAGACAAAAGAAAGTCGCGATGGAGAATCGAGGTCGCGACCTGAGTAGTGAGCTGGGCCATCCAATTTGGGGAAATCCATTTGAAGCCTTCGAATCAGGCCCAATTGTTGGAAATGTATAAATAGGTATTCTGAGTTAGGAAGAGGAGGCTCTTCCGGAACCCAGATCTTTGGGGGATTAAAGAAGACTCAATTGTATAATTTTAGAGTATATTTTTATTTTCTTTTCTTTTCTTTTATTTTCTTTTATTTTCTTTCTGGATCTGAACCAGTAACCTGTTTAGAATGTTGAAGCTGGATTTAATCTTTCATTTTCTTTTCCAATTACTGCCTGAAATTAATGGAATCCAGATCAATTTTGGAATTCGTTTCTCTTCAGTTGATTGCAACTACTGCTGGTGTATTTAATCAATGCTCCATTGTCATTGTGATGCGCTTTTGATGAGCAAGCAACTTCACCAACTTGGATTGTCGTTAGTTACGGTCTTTTCTGCAATTATTAGAGAGAAGTACCTGAATTTGGGGATTTATTTGATTGATGTTGTTCTTAAATTGATTGTTCCCAATAGTAGTATCGAGTATCCTTTCAAGGACTGTTCCATGCTTTGATTTCTAGGAGGCCCTCTGAGTTACATAGAGATGGAGACTCCTGAGAGCTTTGAACATTCAATTTATGGGTATGCTAGACTACCATTGATGAACTACTAAGCTCTGAGAGTTCACTGAGATAAATTTCCATTTCACTCACAGTTGAAGTTGAAGATGATTATTTATCAATTTAAATCATTAGAGATTTCACCTTAATTTGATGGAAAGATATTGATCCTATGTTGAGATCTAATCATGGAAAGAGAAAAATCCATCAGATCTAAAGGTTAAGTCACCAACCATTTTGTAGAGGTTTTGCAATGACCCAGACTTGGGATGCAAGAAATCTGCAGTCTTAAGAAATGGGTATGAAGTATTGAAAAAGAAAAATACCCATATCTTATAAAGAGTGTTCTAAATACAAGTAACTAATTAGATCCATGTCTTTGAAAGAAGTAGGGACCTCTAATTAGTGAAATGTGGAGAAATCCAAGCTGCATTACTAGGCATCTTTGACAAATCCAAATCCAAAATCAGGATTGAGAGAATCAATGGGTTATAATGCGTAAATCGACTGCTCCACGCTAGCCATATCGCTGTCCATTTCTAGTAGAGAATCGATTCATCTGGGCTTATTTTGTTAGTTTAAATTAAATTTTCTTTAATTAGATAAATATAATATATTATCTATCTTTAATTCTAGTTTTCAAACATTTACAAGGAGGTGCAAATAGTGTGGATCTTAAGTAGTTAGGGTAGTTGATTTTAAAATTCTTGTCAATCTCTGAGGGAATGATATCTGGACTTACATCCAAATTTTTATTACTTGTATGACCTGTGCACTTGCAATGTCTTAGACTAAACCCATTTTATAACCACTTTCTACTTTTCAAACAATCAACTCCAATTTTGGTCCACTATAAGGGAGCTATAAGACTCCATTAGAGGCATTAAAATTGAGTGGTTTAGTCTATACATAAACATACAAACAATGTTGATATGGTACAAGACAACAATAAAGTTCTTCTAGCATAAGACAACATTGATTAAGTTATTTTACCTGATATTGTTCAAGATAATGCTTCCGTACAAGACGAAAATGAAGTTCTTCCTCAAGAATCTTTAGTACAAACTCAACAACCTTAAGAAGTTCTATTAAGGAGATCCACAAGAGAAAGGAGAAGTGCGATTCTGAATGATTATATCGTATTTCTTTAAGAACACGAGGTTGATGTAAACTTAGAAGAAGATGATACAATCAATCTTTAACAAGCTTTACAAAGTTCTAATTCTCACAAGTGGATTGATGACTTGAATGATGAGATGAAATACATGGAAGACAACGATGTTTGGGTTCTGGTTGAACTGCCTTAAGGATCGAAACCTATTAGATGTAAATGGATATTCAAAATCAAGAGGGATTCAAATGGCAATGTCGAAAGATATAAAGCTTACCTAGTCGCCAAGGGTTTCACTCAAAAGGAAAGCATAGACTATAAGGAAACTTTCTTTCTAGTTTCTACAAAAGACTCCTTTAGGACTATAATGACACTTGTAGCTCATTTTGATTTAGAGCTACATTAGATGGATGTAAAGACAACATTTCTCAATGCTAACATTGACGAAACTATTTATATGGTACAACCAAAAAACTTTGTATCTGGGGATCCAAAGTCGATGGTATGTAAATTAAAGAAATCCATATATGGTCTCAAATAGGCTTCCCGTGAATGGTATTACAAGTTTCATCAAGTTATTACCTCCAACAATTTTGAGGTAAATTTGGTTGAGGATTGTGTATATCACTAGTTCAATGGGAGTCAATTTATCTTCTTGATTTTATATGTCAATGATATTCTACTTGCTAGTAACGATATGGGCTTATTGCATGAAACTAAGAAATTTCTCTCAAAATAATTTTGAGATGAAAGATCTTAGGAATGCCTATTTTGTATTAGATATACAAATGCTACGAGATTGTTCTCAAGGTATTCTTTGGTTATCACAAAAGAGCTATATCAAAAAAGTGTTGAATAGATCTGGCATGAAGGATTGTTCATTAGGATTGTTCATCGGCCGTAGGGAGTCTTCTGTATGCTCAAGTATGTTGATTCAATTGCTGCGAAAAGAGCTCCTTGCTTTGATTTGACGGGGATATCTTAACAATGTTCATTGCCTTCCATAAAGAGATCTGATGGTCATTTGCTACCACATCTGACATTCCTCGTTATCCCGCCAAAGATTTCCTTATCCCAGGCCGACAAGAATAGCTGATTTGTCCTAAGCTAAGAGCCACGTCCGAGTATCGTGTTCATAGTTGGCATGTTGGGTAGATATATGAGTAACACTAGAGTTGACCATTGAAAGCAAACAAACTGGTTTATGCGGTAATTTTAAGAGTAGGGGCTGCAGATTTCATGCTCACTTATCGTAGAGACCGTACGCTTAGAGATCATCGCATTGGATCATTTTTTCTAGATGTCAAGATAGCAAACGGTCCACATCAGGTTATGTTTTCATGCTAGCCGGAGGAGTTATATCTTGGAGGAGTACCAAACAAATACTTATAGCTTCCTCAACTATGACAGTAGAGTTTATAGCTTGCTATGAGGCATCCAACCATGGGATATGGTTGCGAAACTGTCATTGGGTTGTGTGTGGTAAAAGGAATTAAATGACCATTAAAGTTATATAGTGACAATAGCTCAGCAGTGTTATATTATAACAACAACAAAAGCTCTTCAAAGTCGAAGCACATTGACATCAAGTTTCTTGTTGTTAAAGAAAGAGTTCAGAATTGCTAGTTGTCTATAGATCACATTGAGACAAACTCTATGATTGATGATTCTCTTACTAAAGGATTGCCACCCAAGGTCTTTCATCAACATACTGCTAGTATACATCAGATGTACGAGGATATTCAAGCTTTTGTATAGGAGTTTGGTATTTATGAGAGATGCTATGGTAGATATATTTCCCGTATATTTTAGTTATAAATACTTTCGAGGTTTTATGTTCAATGTAATTTCGCTTGCTTTGCAATAAAATTCCAAGTTTGAGCTCCCAGCATTATTTTTACAAAGATATAATTATAAGGTTGCACATATGACCCAAACGGGAGATTATTGGATTATTAATCTAATATGTGGGCTCATATGTGTTTAATTTGTATTGTGAACCCAAATGATTTCATTAGCCTTATTCAAGTGATCTCCTAAATGTTAAATTTTTAAAAAAAAAGGCTTTTATGTGTTAGGTTGCATTGTATTCCTCTACGTGTAGAGGCAAATAATCTTTTATTTTGATAATGGTCTAAAATCAAATAGTAATAGAGAAGAGACACTTCTGAAGCATCACTTCTCTACCATTAATTAAAGGGGTCTTGGTCCCCACAGTCAACAATTGTTCATTCATTTTGGGAGTACCCATTCACTCAGAAAGAAATAGAGAAAATTTGAGGAACTCTCTCTGGACATTGTTGAAATTTGGAAGGCCAACACTATTTCGATTCAGGTTTATTAATCTCCAATGGATTCAGATACGGTTCCTTGAAGAACAATTCATGATTCTTAATGATTAAGTATGGTTCATGATTCTTAATGATTAATCACCATAAAGTCTATGTTTTGTTCCTTCCAAGATATGAAAAAATGGTAGATCCAATTAAAGAACAACCCATATATATTACTTGATTCATTCTATAGAAGTAACTGACGAGTCCTCTGATTTTTAAAAAATAAAAATCATATATCATTGGCGGAGCCGGCTAGTTCCTAGGGGGCATAAAGGCAAAAAAAAATCACAATCTAGACCAATGTAATTGAAATAATATACTAAGATAGAAAATATGTACAGTAGTTAGAAAGGGCCATCAAATCAAACAATCTCAAAATTTCCTCAGTAAGTGTTTTTTTTTGACATCTCAGTGTATCTTTATTGAACATTGTGAAATTGGGTGTTCTATGTTGTGGAAATATGAACGAAGTAACGTCTACCTTGTCTGTGTAAATTTATGGCTAGAAGTTTGGTCGTTTTCAAAAACCATAGGCGCTATGGATACCTTTTGGAGAATTCTCAGGCTATTTATTTTGAATCATCTCTAACCCATTTTAAGTTGCTAAACACAAATTAATGAGAACCTATAACTAGCTGAATTTTAAGACATACAAGAAAGAAAGAAAGATTGAAATTAACGAAATGATTTTAACAAATATGTCTACAAATTAACAAATTAACAACTATGGATCACATGTTTGAAGAAGATTATGAATAATTATCATTATTTTAAATCATTTTAAATACGACATTACCTTCTAGCATCAGGGTTTTTGTTATTTATATTCTAGTAAAGGCACATAAATGTGTCAAGTGTCAAATTTCAATACTTTGATTGATCATAAGAAATCTTAAAGTTTAAGATTGGGTAAATCCTTTAATGGTTATGAGGGGTCTCATTTAAAGGTGTTAGAACAACACAGTGGAAGGAGACTTACTTGTTGATCGCTTAACCCGGTGTCTTCAATGCTTCAAGGATGATCCAATTACCAGAACTTGAACCAGAAATCCATAGTACGAACACCCCTCTAAACTCTTATCAATAATTTGTCTAAAGGATGAAGATGGTGATAACTCAGAGATGACAAATATTGCTAATGTTTTTCGGCCAAAAGAATCGGGGAACTAAAAATTCGCATTATAGAAACCTTATTTATATGTTTTGCTTGGTTTCATTTCTAAAAGAGTCATAACCTTCTTAGGTTGTCTCACAGATGGATCATGGGTCAGGTCAAGCCCCATGGGTAACCCAACTCATAACCCAACATCTCCCACTCGCCCATGATGGCTTGACTTCCATTTTAATCATCAGTCCAACCATCCCAAGAGTTTAATTTACATTGTGTGAATGGACCTGTATAATTCGAAGACATTGATGGTGGGAGCCCATACTAAAACCTAAACTTAAAAGGCCATATAGGGAGTGATTGGATCAAATATCGGAAGGTAAAGAAGTGCTTATTTACCCTAAGTATCTTTCTTAATACACACGATTAAGTATTATTTAATCCCTTAAGAATCCATACTTTGATATCTCTTACAATTACTTAGTATTGTAAATTATTTTCAGCTCTATCAAGCGAAATAATTCCAATCGATGAATACAAGTAACTGGTGTACAAGCAAAGAATACTCTTTCTTTTGCCCTCATACCAATCAGATCTGAGTTAACTCACTTTTCTAGAAATGTTCCGTTAAGTCGAATCATTCCATGACTATGGGATACATCCTAAGATAACCAACATTAATTCATCACATCATTATATAGTCAAAAATCACAAAGGGTAAAGATAGATGAAATCCATGTGTAGGATTTCTAGGACTCACACAACGAAGAAGGAGGGATCCACTCTTTTGCTTCCCAATTGGTTATCTAGCACATGCAGTATGAAATGCATGCTATGGTGGAACATCTCTTTTTTATAAAAGACGAAAGAGTGTATGTCTCGCTCTAAATTGTAAGATAAATAACACCATATGAGTCTTAGTCTTGTCATTATTAGTGTTAATCAACCTGTCCATATCCACACGTCATCCCAACAACCACAATGTCAACTCAGAATTCCCATGATTCTTGTAAAGAATCTCATCTTGATTCTTATCAAGGCGACCTTCTAAGTGATAATATGACCAAGGCCGCTCCCACTACGCCTCGACCATCTAAATCAAGGTCTCATATCTACTCGCTCCTAAAGAGCTAGATGAGATTACTCATGTGAAGAGAGTCAATCAAGTCTATTGACATACTTAACTTGAATTGTGGTAAGCGACATTCCCAACATATTCTGAACAAAATTCTAAAGACAATTGAACTAAGTGAAACGCTCTTCATTTTATTATAAGAAGATTACAAGTGGTTTGAATAATATATACAATCTTATCACATCCTACATAATCCCAGGGATCTTATATGCTTTGCAAATGCATTTCTAGCTATAGGTTTAGTAAATGGGTCTACAACCATTTGGTTGGTAGAGATGTGTTTTAGAACCACTTCATTTTGCTTGATCATTTCTTTGACAAAGTGATATCTAATCTGGATATGTTTGGTCTTTCCATGATATTTTGGATCCTTAGTATAAGCCAATGCAGCCATGTTATCACAATAAAGAGTCATTGGCTCAAAAGCTGTTTTAATGACCTCTAAGTCTTGTAAGAATCTTTTCAACCAAACCGCCTCCTGTATAGCCTAATAGCAAGCTACATATCATGCTTCTATTGTTGACAAGGCTCTATAAGACTATTTCTTGCTACACCATGAAATTGCACAATCATTTAGCAAAAATGCGTATTCAGATGTTGATTTGTGTTGATCAGGATCACCTCCCCAATCAGCATCCATGTAACCAATCAATCGCAAATCCTTCCCTTGGTAGCATAATACATATCTGTTGTCCCTTTTAGATATCTCAGAATTATCTTCACTGCCATCCAATGTTTTATACCTGGATTAGATTGAATTCTGCTTTCTAACCCAATGACATATCATATGTTTGGACGTGTGCACATCATTGCATACATCAAACTTCCAACAGCACTGGAGTAAGGTATTTTGAACATTTTTCATTTTCTTCAGGTGAATTAGGACACATATCAAGACTAAGACTCAAGTTTTTTTCAATGGGTGTATCCATGGGCTTGCAATCATGCATATGGTAACGTTTCAACATTTTCTTAATATACGTTTCTTGAGATATACCCAAGAGTAGTTTTGAGAAATCCCTGAGGATCTTAACACCAAGTACATAGTTAGCCTCTTCCATGTCTTTCATTTAGAAATTTGATTATAACCACTTTTTGGTCACATCTATCAATTTCTTATCATTTCCAGCTATCAATATGTCATCAACATATAAGGATAGAATTATGAAATGGTTATTTGAACGTTTAATATACACGTAGTGATCCTCTTCCATCATTGTAAAACCATCTTCCAATATGGCTTGATGAAATTTGAGGTTCCATTACCTTGAGGCTTGTTTAAGACCATAAATGGATCTCTTGAAATTGCAAACTTTGCGCTCCTGTCCTTTAAGCTCGAAGCCTAAAAGTTGATCCATATAGACTTCCTCATCGAGCTCTCCATTTAGGAAAGCACTTTTAACGTCCATTTGGTATAATTCTAAGTCCATCCTTGTTACTATAGCTAGAATGAGGCGAATTGAGGCAAACCTAACCACATGCGAGAATGTCTCTTCATAGTAAATTCCCTCTTGTTGTGTGTAGCCTTAGCTACTAACCTAGCCTTATATATGTCAATTGTCCCATCTGCCTTACGTTTAATATTGAGAACCCACTTGTTCCCAACAGTCCTACGACCTGGTAGTAAATCAACCAAATCCCAAACTCTATTGGATTTCATTGAATTCATTTCCTCTTCCATAGCTTCAAACCATTTTTTAGCATTAGAACCAGAGAGAGCTTGTTGTATTGTTTTGGGCTCTTCTTCATCATGAGAAATCATGAAAGCTTTCCCCTCAATCTCAAAGCGACGACGGGGAATTCTCTCATGATTACTGCGTCGAGGTTGAGATTTTTTTATGATCTTGTTCAATAGAAACAAAATCTATTAAATTGTTGCTCCAACTTGCTCCAAGAGGAGTTTGATTTTCTATATTGTCTGGTTGTGTAAGTATTGAGTCAATCATCCTTACATATTCTCAAACCTCTGGATCTTCCATATCATAGAAATGAAGATCCCTATCTATCTCACCTCGTCTAAGAAAGTCATATTCTAAGAATACGACATCTCGTGACTCAATTTCCATTACACTTCCATTTATATCTTCCCCTAAGAAGACATATCCTCTGGATTACTTTGAGTATCTTATGAAGATACACTTCTTCCCACTAGGACAAAGCTTCCTATATTCATGAGAAATGTTATGAACATAAGCTACATACCCCCAAGGTCGCATAATATTCAAATTAGGCTTCTCACCTTTCCATAATTCATATGGTGTGGAAGGAATAGATTTGGAAGGACCTTTATTTAGAATGTAGGCTGCAGTCATTAGCACATCTCCCCAAAAGGAGATAGGCAATTTTGCTTGTGCCATCATTGACCTTATCATATCCAAAAGGGTCATATTCATTCTCTCTGCTGCACCATTTTGTTGCGGAGTGTAAGGAATGGTCAGTTGTCTAGCTATACTCTTCTTATAACAATATATTTTAAACAAATTAGATAGATATTCACATCCTCTATTGGTCCGTAAAGATTTTATTTTTGTGTTTAATTGATTCTCAACCAATGCACTATAACTTTTAAAGCAATCGAATGCTTCATATCCATGGGAGATCAAATAAACATGACTGAATCTAGTGAAATCATCGATAAAAGTGATGAACTATTGATCTCCATGTCTTGCCCTTATATTCATTGGACCACAAATGTCAGAATGAATAAGCTTTAAAGGAAGAGTTGCTATCTTGGCTTTTCCAAAAGGTAATCTTTTTTGCCTTTCGCAAACACGCTTCACATACGTGTGCAAATCTATCTTTCGATAGTCCCAAAAGACCAAATTTTTAGCTAACCTTTTAGATGGTCTGGCCCTATGTGTCCCGCACCGCATGCCATTTAATCTCATTCACAGTAGAATTTCCACTTGAATTTTCAATGACAAAAACATATATGCTTTTATTGATAGGAATTATATATAATACAATGAATCCATATGATAGAAATCCATATCCGTAAACTACTATGTCTAATAATACATTAACACAATCTTGTTCAAATACAATTTTAAAACCAAGTTTAACCAATACTACTACAGAAACAAGATTCCAATGAACTTTCGGCGCATAGAGCACATCATGGAGATAAAGTGTGCGACCCTTCCGCATTATCAATTTGCAGGTGCCAATTCCAAGCATGTCTACTGATGTATTATTTCTCATGTAAATGCTTCTACTTCCCTTCGGAATTCGATGGAAATCCACATATGCATTACGGTCCCTTACTATGTGGTCGGTTGTTGTTGAGTCTACAACCCAGAAAGGAACAGTCCTAGTTAGCATTAAGAAACTACTAACAAAAATATCATAGAAATGAATTTGGTCACATTTACCGTCGCTGCACCTCACGAGCAAAGCTACCAAACTTCTACAATTCAGTTACCATGTTCTTATTTTTCTTCCTCGTCGCTTCCCAAATATCACTTCGCTAGGTGTGGCATAGTTAGTCTAGTGAGCTACACATCGTCTATGCTCTAAACCAGTAAAGGTGACTTAATTACACTATTTGTCTATGGGAAGGGTATGCAGTCAGACTAACTCTTCGGTCAATTGGGGGTCATGATGTGTTGCTAGATATCAATCTTGACTTGCTTAATTCAATCGTTGAATCAAGTGGCCAACATAACTGGAACCTAATGGGTCACACACTTAGAAATGTGTGGAGTTGATATAAAACGGATTTGGATGTGATCCAAATATGAGAGAGTTTATTCTTGAGAATGGAATGTCATGGGATCAGTAGAATCTTGGGTTCGAAAGTCCTCACTTAGAGAGATAACAGGTTTGGGCTTGTTACTCGGCTTAGGGCCTTGACGGAACACGTCATAACACATGGGGATGTGTGTAGCCTATCATCAATTAAGAGGAGGGGTATTTTGGTTATTTCATAGGTTAGGGTTTTCCTATAAAAGGAACATTATGGAAAACCCTAAAGTGACTTTTGAAGAGTTCATGAGACAAAGCCATTTTGTTCCCTAATCTCCAAGAAAGTGTTATAGGGTTTGAGAGACCCAAGTTTTTGGCTTCCTCTTGGGATCGAGACTTGGCTAGCACCGAGACCCTTTGCCAGACCGTTACCTTGGAGGTTGTTGGCTTCACTTTTCGTGTGGATACTGTTAGAGGCGAACCTAAGGCTTGGTTCGCTTCGGTCTAAAGTTGCCCCGACAATTGGCTTGGTTTTGAAACTGACACAAGGTAATCCTGCACCCTTTTCATTATTGTAGAACTGGATTTGATGCTACAGGGGGTCCTTGGATGGGTTTTTGTTGGGATTTTTTTGTTTTTCCATTTCCTTGGCATGTGTTGCCACCCACGAAACCCTACAATGGTATTAGAGCAACCTTGTGTGCATCAAAATCGATTCATTGTTGAGAGTTTTCGATTTTTGGTACCCATGTTTTCAAAAGCTTCGAAAATGAGATTTTTGGTTTGAAAAGGTGTAGATCTAGTGTTATTTTTCATGTATATGGTCAAGAGATGATCTAGGATGTTTAATATGAAGAAAGAACAACTTGGAAGTGAGTAAAAGTCCGAACGATTGGATTTTTACAACTTTCCTGTTGCTGGAAAACCTAGCAATGTCGCAACCTTGCTCATAAATTTTCAGCAACGTCGCCATGTTTCGACGTAACGTGACGTGACATGACATGATGTGACATGACGTGATGTGACATGACGTTTGATTTGAACACTCCCAACATCGCGACATGAGGACGTGGCAACGCCGCATGTCAGGCAAGAGGGCTTCAACCTTCGCCAACGCCGCGACGCGACGATTACGCGACGCTATACTAATGGGTGCCTTATTCATTTCATTCTTATGGTTTTGAAAAAGTTTTAACACGCCGCTTTAATATGTTCAAATAGATATGTGCGAAGTTAAGGCTAGAACTCATGAGTTTTAAAATTTAATCATGGATTTTGGAAAAACATGAGAAATTACCTATGAGAGAACTTTGACAAACATCCTTTTTTGGGAGGGCTCATTCAAGAAGTTGAATCGATAATATTCACATTCTGAAACCACTGGAAAGTTAAAATCAAATCGGGTTCATGATTCAAGATGTTGAATCAGATTTGTTCAAGTGTTGAATAGGGGTCATTGTTTAAGTGTTGAATAAAATGAATATGGATCAATTTTATTTCAAGTGTCAAAACTCATGTGCTTTTTGAAATCACGGGTATCATTGAATCTAGATTTTTCAAAGATTGCATTAGAGAATGCATGTTTAAGGGGGTGTATTGTTAGCATAATGATGATTATGGACTTTTGCCTAATGGAGATCGAAAGACACGATTTGATTATTGTTTCTTTCGATAAATAGTGGCTCGTGTCCCTACCTCTAATTTCTATGTACTCTTCATCTAAACCCCTCAAATGTAAATTGGAGGTTATTCTCTTATTAAATGTGAATAATTAGATTACATAGGATTAGGGATAAGTCAGAAGATGCAAAAGGAGAAAGAAGCACAGAGTATGAACCAAGAAAGAAGACCTGATTGTAAATTTAATTTATTTTAAAGGATTGTAATAATTATGTATATCCTTGATTTACCTAGTCAATCTATTATGGCTCATGGAATTGATTTTTAGAAAGTCCATAATCATTTACAGAAAAGGAGGACCATCTATAATTTCATGAGATAAATGGATAAAGCATGCTAATGAAAAGATGAGACTTATCTAAAGAAAACCTTCCATTATTAATATTAAGGCTAATGTCTTCCACTAATATGGTGTGAACCAGAATTCTTTTGGAGATTGTGGTTGTTAGGTAAACCCTAGCCTTCCTCCACAAGGACATTTTCTATCCATGGAAATGAGTTTTCTTGATTAGTGGGCTGGCCTTAATTAGACTCATTAGCTTGTTAGGTAAACCCAAGGTTAATGTTGGATAGAGATACGCTGGTCAAGGTGTCACAAGATGTACACGCACAGCAGAGTTGATAACTAAGATAAAGGCACTAAATTAGCATGACACTAAATTCGATAGTTGTATCGATTGAAAATTAGAATACTCATCGATCTAAGATGGCTTTGTCGATAAACCTAAGGTCACTCAAGATATCGATTCCCACTGCGCATTTTATCGCAATTAAGAATCAAGATACTACCTTTGACCAGATAGCTTTAGTTGCAAACCTAAGGTGATTCTCGATGATATATTATATCGACTAATTAGAGTAACCTCCATATGTGTTCTTCGTGATCAATATGGTACATGATGCGTAATAAAATAGCGGGAGCCATAATGCGTAATTATCAAGCCGTAATAATTATGCATTTTAAGTACAATCTAACATAATCTCCTTTTACATCTAGGTTACAAGAATCGTAACATGTCGACCATCGTGAACTTGCGATCCATACTAGATGCAAATAAATCGGGACCAATGTCATGGACTGGCTAAGGAACCTGAGAATTGTTCTCATGGTAGAAAATATAGCTTATGTCCTTGATGCCCCACTCCTAGTATCCCCATCTGTTGATCCATCTATTTGAAGACCGGGAGGTATCGTTACATTCTCGATGACAATATCACGCCGCACAAAATGCGAACATGTCACTGTGGCTTAGAGCAGGCATGAGGCTATGATAGCATATGACATAGTCACCCATCTAAAGGATCTATTTCATGAGCAAGCGAGATCCGAAAGGTTTGAGGTCTCTAAAATGTTTTTTCGCTTCAGGATGTAAGAGGGGACATCTCCAGTACAGTATGCACTGAAGATGCATGGGTACATAGTTAGGTTGAATTAACTAGGTTTTGGTATGGACAATGAATTAAGTATAGACTTGATTCTGGATGGTTTACTCGATAGTTTTGCACAGTTTGTGCTTAACGACCGGATGAACGATAAAGAGACCTTCATACCTGAGCTGATCAACCTGCTTAAAATAATTGACCCATCTCGATGAAGGAAGGTAAATATCTGATGCTTTTGAACTCTTCTAGTTCTAAGAAGGGTTCCAAGAACAAGAAAAAGAGAAAAATCACTAAGCAAAAGGGAGGGGCAACCAAGAAAAAGGTCAAGGAGTCATCCTCAAAGGGTACATGCTTTCATTGTGGCAAAGAAGGCCACTCCAAGAGAAATCAAAGGCCTGGCTATTGAGTCAAAGAAGAAGGTGGCATGTGATGCACCACCTTCGTGCATTACGCCATTGAAATTAATAATCGCTTTCATGGAAACCTGGGGTATTGATACCGCTGTGGCTCACATATGTAATGATGGCGTGGCCTTTGAGACAGTAGGAAGCTCACAAGGAAGAGTCCGACCTTCAAGTTGGTAATGGTGCAAGAGCTACAAGGCGGTTAGGACTTATGTTTCAACTCCTGGTTTTTGTTTATATTTAAACAATTGCTTTTGTGTGCCAGCCAAGCCTTTGACGAAGAACATCATTTCTGTTTCATGTTTAAACAAGAAAGGGTTTCATTTAAATTTTTGTAACAATAGTTGTTACATTATGTTTTTTATGCTAGTGGTACTTTGAGCAATGAGATTTACATATTAGATATGTCAAATCAAATCCTAAATGTCAATGACAGTAAAAGACAAAAGGGAGATAATTTGAAATCATCATATTTATGGCATTATCGTCTCGACCATATAAGTGAGAGACGCATGACTAAGTTACATAAGTGTGGAAGCTTAGGTTCATTTGATTATGAATCATTTGACATATGTGAATCATGCTTGTTAGGCAAAATGACCAAATTACCTTTTAAGGGAAAGGGTGAACAGTATTTTAATTATTAAACCTAATACATACTGATGTATGTGGTCCTATGTCTGTGCATGCCAAAGGTGGTTTCGTTTACTTCATAACCTTTATAGATGACTATTCACAATATGGGTACTTATATCTCATGAGGTATAAGTCTAAGGTCTTTGAAAAGTTCAAAGAATTTAAAAATGAGGTAGAGAAACAGCTTAGGAGAAGTATAAAATCACTTAGAACAAATCGAGGTGGTGAGTACTTAAGCCGAGGGTTTTTGGATTATCTCAAGGACAATGTGATTTTGTCCCAATGGACTCCACCTTACACGCCACAACACAATGTGTGGTTGAGAGAAGGAACCGAACCTTGTTAGACATGGTGAGGCCTTTGATGGGCAAGGAAGACCAACCTAAATCCTTGTGGGGTTACACTTGAGACTGTTGTTTATATCTTAAACAGAGTCCTGCCCAAGTGAATTGAGGTTACTCCATATGAGATATGTGCTTCATCTATTTCGTGTACTAAAATTATTCCTAAGCGTAGGAATTGATGTCGTCAAACATTATAATACTGTGGGAGTCCACAGGTGATTTCGACAGGGAGTGGTTTCCTAGATGATCCTTAGGGATTGCTATCTAATGAATGATCGAATAAAGTAAAATCTGGGGGGTTTTGATTGATAGATCGTTAATCATTTGATTTTAAACTATTTTAAAAACGAGAAGGGCGAATGATAGGATCCTAAGGTTTCCGCTCTCCACCAACTAGGTAACACCCACCCCTCACTTACATTCTCATCTAGGAGCCATTGATGAATGATCTTCGATGGGGGATATAACTTTAAAAGTTTTTGTAAGACAAAGAATAAATGAAAGATATCAAACGCTTGCTTAGACGATTTGATTGGACTCTTTGTTTGCATTTGAGATCAAGCACAACGTGTGCCAAGAATCTCTCATTCACATGTTGTCAAGAAGATGCCAAACTAAAGTTTTATAAGAATTTTAGCAAGTGTTTAATATCATACAAATACCATTGAAGCACAAGAGAGGGATTAAGTGTTGTTACCTTGAAGGGGATGAATTTCCACCGTTATAACCCTATCATGGAGGTTTAGAACTCCATTAAAACTGAGAATTGATTCATAATTGTTGGAACACTAATGGTAAATGTGAATTGAGAAATAACACTTCAATTGCAAGGTTGAGATATAAAAAAAGCAGAGTCCCTCAATGAATACCAAGTTAGAAAACCAACTAAAAGATTACAAATGTTCAAAAAGTAGGAATCAAAAGAAACTAGCTACTCTACTCTAGAAAACCCTAGAAAGTATGAGAAAAACTCCAAAAGTGAGAGCCAAACCCTAGAACATCTGAACTCCTCCATTCCCACCTAAAGGGCTGAAATACAATCCATTAAGATCTCAAGCGGAATCAAAAGACGAGCGTGCCCTTGCACCAAGATCGAAATTCCTCTTAAATCCTGCCAAGGATCACATGTTGGTACCCTACCAAACCCCATCGGTTCTTAACAACATTGGGCACCTACTCACTCTAATCAAACACCGTTCACAAACCCACCGTATCTCATCGCATGTGGGTACCGGGTACTCACCCGAATTGGTACTGGTACCAATGTCTCCACAATTGCCCCACATCACTTCAAAACTGCCCGTGGCCTCGGAGCAGCGCCGGAACTCCACTAAGTGATGACTCAGCTGTCTTTGAACCAAAACCACTACGCAAATGTTCACGGGACATCGAACAACTTGCATACGCATAAAAATGGTAGAAAAGGTCAAAAGCACCTATTCTACACAAAATGAAAGCAAAACATGAGTTTAGGGGCTTAAAACCCTATGCAAATGACGCACTTTTATGTATCCAACACACCCCCCAACCTACATCTTGCTAGTCCCTAGCAAGATTTGAACCAGTAACGCCTACCGACTATGAGGCTCAACAAAGTGCACTAAGGAGTAGTTAGGCATTGCAAGATTCCCAAACAGAGAAAACATGAACATAATATGCAACCACTTGAACTTAATGGAGTACCTTACAATGTACCCAAGTGTAGTGGACAAAATAAAAACTTTAATAAATTAGGATTTTCATAAGGGATCACGTGGTACCGAACAGAAATGCTATGAAATCACCAAACTCAGAATTTAACTTCATTAAAATCAAACATTTCACCACAACCAAGCAATCGAACATGCATAGAATTCAATGAGGAACACCTACATAACTAAAAATCAAAAGGTCTTTCGTTTGTAAATGACCACTGCTACACAACAGGTTCACAAACAAACGGGTGTTAGCACATAATGGCCGAGGTCTCACCAATTGCCAACACCACCCTATTCTAACCCAAGATACCACTACTCTTCGTCCACCTCCTCTCCATCCGAGGAAAATGCATCTTCATCTACACAGTCATCCAGCTCGTCAGAATCCCCTTCCAAATCAAGGGTCCAAGGCACAACAACCTGCCTCCTTGTAGAATGTGACTCTCAAGCTTGGAGAGCCTATGGTCCAACTACTTTTGCTTCCCCAGGATGCATTTAAACCATCCTTTTATTCTACACTCCATCCTCTTTAAAGGAGATGTTCTCATCGGACCAGGAGCCGACGATGATGATGGCCTAGAAATAGCCGGAGAAGGATGTGCTGACTGAGGCCTTGTGGAAGTGGCTCGGCTTTTTGCTTCTATTTTTCTTGTGATAGGCCCAAGCCTAGGAAGAATTATTTTTTCTCTACTAGAACCCCTTATCCCGACAGCTTCCACGAAGTTTGTAATTAAGGTCGGGAAGGGGATGTGCCTGATCTCAGTTGAGGATCTCAAAAAATCCCTCATTATACACAATATTACCAGAGCGTAGTCAATAAATTTCCCATTCATTACCTCATACAAAAACTGAATTTCTTCCTTGATTGGTAATTTCTCCTTTCCCTTTGGCCCGATCATGTTGTGAATGACCTTATTCATCAATGCTTATTCAGGCTTTAATTTCCCCAGAGTAAACACTTTGCACATAAACCCCCCATGGCAATGTAATGGTGCACATGGTGTTTCGGGCGAACAGACTGCGATCAAACTATGGAATAACCTCGCGCGGGTAAGGCCTCACATGTAAGGTACGAGCATAATGCAGCAGCGATCTAGCGCTTGAGTCGTATAACCATTGCCTCTTCCCGAGATTGTAGTCTCCAAAAGGGAATCCACATTCAAATTCTCTCTCAAGTTGGAGTAAAATTCCTTGACAATGGACGGTAGATAGCCTTTTACTTCCTCACCAACAAATTGCAAATTCTAATCTTGAATAACTGCACAAATAGGATGAGTAAAAAACATGTTTCAATTTTCATCCCTACTCACAGTGGAAACCTTGTCTTTCAACTGACTGGACCCACTTTTCTCGCTTGGATTCCAAGGATTCAGCAAACATAGCATCAATCTCTTCATCTTCGCTCTCACTTTCTTCCTCGCTTTCTGATGAATGGCCTTTTCGCTTTCCCTTACCCTTTTTCATACAAATTTACACGTGATCGCCTTTCTCTTTCTTAACACTTGCTTCATAGAAGAAATGGGCGGCCTTTCCTTTCCTATGTTTCGATTCGCCATAGATATGTATTATATAGAGAATATTGCAAGAATGAGCCATACACACACAAAAATCTCCCACCAACCCATATCCAACATTATTGGACTCACCCTTCCCAAATAATTTAAAACTTTCCTCCTCACACCATTTATAGCAGACGCCCTAACCAACCAAGAGCATAAAACCACAACCCAAAGCCAACAAAACAATCCATACCAACCACAGTGCAAAATCAGTTAGGTTGCTCTAGCTTGAGGACGAGAATCACTTACCCACACTATTCCAACACTTTCAAGCTCCGCATGCGAAGAACTATTGATGCCCAGGTCAGATTGATGGTGAAACTTGAGGAAACCATTTGGCTTAGGGTTTGATTTGGTGAGAAGAGAAGTTAGGGTTAGGGATTTTCTTATATAGGAGTTAGAGGGGAAGATGAAAGGGTTCAAAAAAAAAAAAATGAGAGGAAGAGGGCTTTTCAAATGGCCCATTACGCATGGTGGTACCAGTGATCGCTTAATATGGTACGTACCAAAATGTTATCAAGCATTTTTCTCTGATTATGGGTACCGATACCAATTAGTGTGGTACGGCATCAATATGGTACCGCATCACTCCCCAAATTTCGCATCGGTACCACTAGAGTAGTACCCCAGATCACTTTGCAAAATTCCATAATTCAACACTTGGATCTTTAATGCGCACTCACTTGCAATGATTCAAATCCCCCAAACCAACTTGTGCTTGCTCAATTGTATACTAAACTCCCCTCAAGACCTCTTCACACTTAATACTTTGGAACCATCCTTCCTCAAAGTGATCAAGAATCCTACTGTTTGAACAAAACTGGCAACTCAAGGCTCAAAAAGGGTTCAAAAGATGACTCAGCATGATTTAGAAGTTTAAAAGAGAAAATATGGCCTAAAATCATCTTTCAACTACGTATGGATGTTCCTCAAGGAATAAGATGCATGTAGTTGACATGGGAATGCAAAAATGCACAGGCTGAAGCAATAATAAGGCACAAATGAGCTTGGGAAAAGAAATCGGTGACTTGTGTAAATTATGAACGAGAATGATACAAGTCAAGATTGACTTTGGAGAATAGAAAAGAATTGGGTGAATATGGTCCTAAATATGAAAAAAAAAAGTTTTGTGCATGCTTGTTATTGTGTATGTGCAGTGAAACTATATAGAGTGCATACATATAACGGTCGCACATCATGGGTCATACCATTCTCAAGAAATTCGAAATTCAAAAAAAATTGCATGCACTTAACCCCTTAAGAACAATGAATTAAACCAAATAGCATGCAATTAAATGGCTCTAAACACTAGTGTATGCCCACCCCCACCACGAAAATAAGCATTGCCCTCAATGCATTGAAAGATACACACCACCGACTATAAGGAAGGCAAACACCGCGTCTGGGAGAAAGAGGAATGTGACAAAGGGCGCATCATCCTTATGAAAAAACACAAAAACATAGAGAAATGAATAAAAAGTAAAGAAATGCATGAACAAGAAAGAAAAGCTTATGATACAAGCGGGGTAAGACAGATTACGCTTAAAGGAACATCCCAGAGAGCCGATCTACCGCTTCTCGCTACTCTCCTGGTCGGGTTCTGTGAAATGAATTTAAGCAGACCATTGACTTTAAAGAGTTTCCCATTTTCCGAATTTCACCCCATCAAGGCCATATGGGTGAACTACCTTGACCATGAAAGGCCCAGTCCATCTAGAATGGAGTTTACCTGGAAAGATGTGAAATCGAGAGCTGTACAACAATACCTTTTGGTGAGGTTCAAAGGTCTTCCTTACAATGTTCTTATCATAGAAGAGCTTGACCTTCTATTTGTAAATTCCTCGACTTACACTACCCATGCCTCTCAATTCATCAAGCTCTTTCATCCGCAAAGATCCGCTTTACCTCGCTCTCTTTGAATAAATCAAAATTAAGAGTTTTAATGCCCAATATACTCTATGCTCCATTTACATCGGGAGGTGACATGCCTTTCCATAGACTAACCTATAGCGAGACATACCAAGAATAGTTTTGCTGCACAAGAGGCCTAAAGAGCATCGGTAGTCGGGTTTAATTAACCCTTGCGACAGGTAACCGTCTTTTTCCAAAATGTGTTTGATCTCCATCGCTAATCTGAAATTTGACCATTGGTTTGTGGGTGGTAAGCCGTGGAGACTTTGTGTGTGACACCATACTTTTTTAACAGATTTTCAAAAGGTCGATTACAAAAATGGAGCCCACCATCACTAATTATTGCATGAGGCATTCCAAAGCGAGAAAAAAATATATATTCTTTCAAGAATTTCAAAACAACCTTGTGGTCATTAGTTCTCGTTGGAATGGCCTCCACCCACTTAGAAACATAATCAATCACACAAATGTAAAGGTACTCCACATGAAGGAACTTAATTCCATGAAGCCCAACCCCGAAGAATCAAAAATCTCAATAATTAAAATAGTGGGTAAGAGTGCACGCGTTCCTTGTGATCCTTACTAGTCATGGGCAATCGGTGCCACTGTGTTTTGCAAAAGTCAAAGCAAGCCTTTAAAGAGGCTAATAAAATCGGCTTATGTGGATTTTGTCAGCCGTTTTTCTTGAGGAGAAATGCCCTCTACAAGCTTCAGAATGACAGAAGGTGAGTACCCCAATTTGATCGTCATTGGATACACATCTTCTCATTAGGTTGATCGTGACGATTTAAACAAGTATGGTCATCAAAATAGTATTTTTTATGTCCACCAAAATTTCACGAGAAGTCCATTGGGATGGAATTTGTCCTGTCACTAGATAGTTTACTATGTCCTCATACCATGGGCAGTGGACAAGAGCAAACAATTGCTCATCAGGGAAAGTGTTGCCTATGGGTAGACCTTCATAAGTTGTCTCCGAAACTAAACGAGAAAGGTGGTTAGCTACCACATTCTCAACTCCCTTCTTGTCCTTAATGGTCAGATTAAATTCTTGACAGAGTAAAATCCACCTAGTCAGACGAGGCTTTGTATCCTACTTAGAGAGTAAGTACTTCAGCGCTGTATGATTAGTGAAAATGGTTACGGGAGACCCTACAATGTAAGACCTAAACTTTTCTAGGGCAAAGACTACAACCAAGAACTCTTTTTCCGTAGTTGTATAATTGGATTGAGCGGAGTCTAGAGTCTTGTTGGCATAATAGATCACAAATGCTTTTTTATCTTCCCTTTACCCTAATACAACCCTTATGGCATAATCACTGGCGTCACACATGATCTCAAAAGGGAGGTCCCAATAAGAGATCGCATGATAGGAGGTGACACTAACATAGTTTTCAGTTTATCAAAGGCCGCCTCACATGCCTGTGACCATTCAAAAGTGACATCCTTGGCAAGAAAATTGTACAAAGGATGTGCTATGACACTAAAATTTCTTATGAACCTCCTATAAAATCCTGCATGACCTAAGAATGACCGTATATCCTTGACACACTTAGGAGTGGGTAAGTTAGAGATCAACTCAACTTTTGCTTTATCAACCTCTATTCCTTCTCTTGACACTATGTGTCCTAGCACAATCCCTTGTGTCACCATGAAATGACACTTCTCCCAGTTCAACACTAAATTCTTCTCCTGACACTTTTCAAGTACTCTCCTTAAATTCTCCAGACATCCCTCATATGAATCTCCAAAAACAAAGAAATTGTTCATGAAAATCTCCAAGATATGTTCGATCATATCACTAAAAATCCCCATCATGCACCGTTGGAAGGTCCCCAGTGGATTACATAATATGAAGGGCATTTTCCTAAAGGCAAATGTACCAAAAGGGAAAGTGAATGTGGTTTTCTCTTAATCTTCTAGGGCTATCTCAATTTGATTATATCCTGAGTACCCATCTAGAAAACAATATAACTCATGCCCTGCAACTCTCTCCAACATTTGGTCCACAAAAGGTAGAGGGCAATGATCTTTCCTAGTACCGACATTAAGTTTCCTATAGTCTATGCACACCCTCTAACCTATGGTGACCCGAGTGGGAATGAGCTCATTGTGTTCATTTGCTACCACAAAGGACTCAATTTCTTAGGAACTACTGTCAGATCGATCTAATTCTGCTATATGCACAGGGTAAATAACACCTACATCCAGCAATTTTAAAACCTCTTTCTTGACAACTTCTTTCATGATTGGGTTCAACATTCGCTGTGGTTGTCAAGAAGGTTTGACATCCTCTTCCAAGTGAATCCCATGTTTGCAAATCAAGGGGCTAATTCCCATAATATATGCTATAGTCCATCCTATGGCAGTTTTGTGGGTTCTCAATATCTCTAGAAGTTTATTCTCTTGATCTGACTCTAAAGAGCAGGATATGATTACCGGGAAAATATCTTCTACCCCTAGGAATGCATACTTGAGATGCAATGGTAAGGGTTTCAATTCAAGCTTAGGTGGTTTCTTTTTTGAAGGTAATACTTTGTACTCAATTGGTGGCAATTTTTCAAATCTTGGTGCCCACCCCACGAAGTTCCCCCATTACTCCTCACTCAGGTTTCACTATGGGAGGAAACTCCACCAATGTGCTACCCTCCTCAACACAACTTGGGCTTACTAGACAAGACTTGAGAGGGCCATCATATGAAACATGATCTACATAGTTATGCACAATAGATTCTATCATATTTACCTCATAGACGTCCTCATCATCCCATATCTCCTTGATAACATTGAAGATATTCAGATTAACAGTCATGTTACCAAAAGATAACGTCATCAGTCCTCCATTACAGTGTATGATGGCATTGACAGTGGCTAAGAAGAGCCTACCAAGAATCATTGGAAACTGAGTCCCTTAATTTGACACAGGTTGAGTGTCAAGAACAACAAAATCCATAGGAAAGCAGGAACTCTGGCTCACTTGCAACTTTTCAATACGTCTTTCACTATACCTCTAGGAATTTTCACACTATGGTCAACTAGCTGAAAGGTGATATTAGTAGGCTCTAACTCTCTTAACCCTAGCTCAACATATACCGAGTATGGAAACAAATTAACACTTGCTCCCAAGTCCACTAGAGCATGTCCTAATTTCGAGTTTCCCACCACTATGGAAATAGTGGGGCTTCCTGGGTCTTTGTATTTCAGGGGCAAGTTGTTCCTAATCAAAGAGGTGGATTGTTCAGTCATGAATGCATCCTTGTTGACACCTAACTTTCTTTCACAAAGATACAGTCTTTCAAGAACTCGACATATGACTAAATTTTTCTTATGGAATCCAACAAGGAATGTTTACCTTAACCCGTTTGAACAACTCAGATTTCGCACGATTGTTCAATTTCTTAGCTCTGAATCATGAGGGTATAAAGTGAGGGACATGGGTAGCTTGCCCTTTTTCCTCGCTCAACATCAACAACATTTGTCTTAGGAACACGAGGCTCGCTGCATTACATCATCGCCTTAGCTGTTCATTTTGAAAATCTTTTTTTGTTGTTTTGGAAAATCTTTAAGGCTTAATGGTTTTATCAATTGTTTTTCCACTTCGAAGAGTGGTGACAGCCTTGCAATGTTCAATAGTTACATCGTTTGGACTTGAGATTCCAACATTATTTTGACCTTGAGGGTTTTGGATTGTCTGAGAAGGGAGTTTCCCTTTTTCTTGTTGAAAATTTCCCATAGAAGAGGTCAACTTAGTGATTTGGGATTTCACATCATTTAAGGCAGTTTGAAATTCAATGTTAGTGGATTGTTGAGCCTGACAAATCGTGGCCATGATGTCTCCAAACTTCTTTATGTGGAGGCTTGGTAAAGGTTGATTTTGATTCTCGTAAGAGTGTGAAACTCCTCGTTGTGATTCTAGGAATCCTTGAGGACCTTGATTTTGGAATTGAGGCTTATTTGAAAAGCCTTGGTTTTGGAAGTTCCGTCTTGCTATTTGGAAATGGTTTTGGCCCCTTATTCTTCCAATCGTAGTTCGGTGCTTACCCCACCCTAGATTATAAGTTTCAGAGTATGGAGAGTTGAAGGGCTTCCTTTGGTAATTAAGAGTATCAGCTGGCTCTATTTGGATTGCTCCCTTGACTTGAGGAAGATTAGGGTAGTTAATGGTTGAATGATTGGGGTCATCGCAAATGATGCATGACTCCTCCACTCCATATCCCATAGGCACAGAAGGTACCTTGGGTACAACAGTCACCTCATTCACTTTTTCAATTCGATGGCCTCTAACTTCCCCAGTTAAATCTGGCTATTTTCGCTGCAGTCATTCTCTTTGACGTATTCCTCCTCCCCAGAGGGTGTGTATTATGCACTTTAGCAATATCTAGGGAGGTATTAGTCTCCCAAGTTCAAGCATTTTCTGCTAGTGTATTAAAAAATTGCATAGCCTCCCTAACACTTTTCTCATAGAACTCCCCCGCACACATCATTTGGATGTATTGTTTGTTATTTAGGGAAAGTCCTTGGTGAAAATATGCAACAATTTGTCCAACATCTAAACCATGATGAGGGAGAGCGTGGAGGAGGTCCTTATATCTTTCCCATACACAGCAAAGATCTACCCGATTTTTAAAAAGTTTTAGATTGTTTAAGAAAGTGCATTAGTGCGTTATGGAGTAGCGAAATTTGTCCGTAAACTATTTTGCATGTCTTCCCAAGTAAAAATTGAATTGGGAGAAAGAGAGTGAAACCAAGGATGAGCTTGAAAGTCATCTATTTTTAGTCCATTTTTCTGTTGATTTTAATGTAAAAAGGAATAATTAAGATGCAGAAATATGAATAAACTCACCAAATTTGTTATTTGCAGGAAGTATAAAAGAAAGAAGAAAATGCAAAGTGGAAAAGAACTAGCTGGAGTAAAATGCAAAATAGCAGGCGTAAATGAAAGCAACTGGCTAACTAATGCGTTGCAACTTTTGGGGGGGTTAAGCCACAACTAGCATTTGCGGTCGCTACACTCGAAAATCAAGGAAATTCCGATGCAGTCGACAGGACTGGCAAGATAAAATGAGGATTGAGCGTAAATATAAGAAGTGATGTCGCTGACAACATAGTAATGTCGTGGATAAAGGCTGGGATGTCGCTACGCGATAGAGGTCGCGACAAGAGAATCGACGAAGCTGCGACATGTTCGCATGAGCCGAAGTTAATTTAGCCGCTGTCGCTGGCTGCGAGACTCAAGTCGCTACACCAAACAGAACCAAGGCGAAAACAAAAGCATGCGCCGAGGTCGCTGACGTGAGATCGAGGTCACACATGAGACTTGCTCGTAGTAAATAGTCAGAAGAAATGAATCGTTGTCGCGACGCGAGATTGATGTCACATCAGAACCACCGCTTGAAACCTCCGTGAGATTCAAAGCCGATGTCCCGATGATCGACATGTCGCGACACTACGGGCGACCGCCCAAAGCCGCAGAGCTAGCGAAGTGATGTCGCTGACAAGATATTGATGTCGCGACATCAAGAACGAACAGTTGAGACCCGTGGAGTCATGAGCTGATTTCGCTTACCAGTACGGATGTCAATGGCAACAGAACCATCGGGTGAAAACTCGGGAGCCATAAGTCGATGTCGCTGACAAGAGATTGATGTCGCGATATCAAGAGCAATCAACAGTTTGTAAGTTCTTAGACCGATGTCGCGACAAACAAGAGCAAACCATTGAAAGATACAAGTGGCGACAAGATTGAAGCATGCGATCAAATACTTGATGTCACGGCAATAGTTGTTGCTATGTAAATAAGAAAACTCGCTTGAAATTTACAAGAATAGGAACCGTTTGTCGGGACATAGATTGATGTCGCTACATCATGAGAAACCAGCTTGAAACCTCGTTAGATTCTGTCGATGCTTTGGCAAGAGATTGGATGTGTCGTGACACCCAAGACGTTGAATGGGCCGCTAGAAGACTTGAATGGTATCGCGACAACATAACGATGTCGCTACATCGGGGAGAGACCAATTGAAACCCGTGAAAGCATAAAGTCGAGGTCGCGACATGAGACGAGGTCAATGGCTAACGTAAATCATTAGTTGAAACCTCGCAAGGGCAAAGAAGTGATGTCGCGAACGCGAGATTGATGTCGCGACGTCAGAACACAAAATTGAAGGCTGGCAAAGACTTAAGTCGATGCTCGCGACGTGAGATCGATGTCGACATGGATGATGTCGCGACAAGGAGTTGGAAGTCGCGACCAACATTAACATGCCAACCCACTTGAAAATCCACAAAAACTGCAGACGGGATTAGGCCCAACCGAGAAACCCTATAAATACGCAGTTTACCCACCATAAAAGTAGCTTACGCGATACGTATTTAGAGTATCCGCAATAAGGCCCATTTTTCTTTATTTTTCTTTCTTTTTCTCTTTTCTTTACTTTTCTTTTCTTTCTTTAAGATTTATACAGAGATTAGAATGGGATTTTGTCGCCAGCCTTTCGCTTTTCTGGACCGATGTTATGTTTCCGAGCAGTAAGCTGAATGCATCCTTTCAAATTAATAATTGAATCTTGAAGGTTCTAATAATTTCCTCTCGAATTCGACTTCCTAGCTCATTTGCAAATATTCTAGATCGAGGAATGTCAGAGTGTAATTCAAGAATTAAGGAATCCGGGGCCTATTAAGTGAATGCTATAGCCGAAGATCATCTTTTTAGTCACAAGCTTCAGCAGTTCTTGAATTTCAGTCTATGAATTTATCGTAAGTTGGTTTACTATTTTCGATCTCGACACGTTTCTTATACCCACATAAGATTCGCCTCATTGCTCGATTTCTGAGGCCCTCAGAGGACACAGAGAAGGCAAACCAAGAGTTATGAACAATCGCTAGCTGTATATTAACCCGCTTATTTGAGATCTAATGAGCTTTGCAAGTTTACTTCGAGCAAATCTCTTCTCACTTGAAATCAAGAAAGAGCTGGAATGAGTTATCAATTTAAACAAGGTAGAGTTCACCTCAATTCGACAGCCGAGGCCGATCCCGTGTTGGGGCCGAGATCTAATCAAGGAGTAAGACGATCTATTCTAATTTCGAGGAAGAGCATCCCGAAGTCAGATATCCCGTCGACCGATAACTTGGGAGCTATACGACAAATTCATAAATGGGTATGAAGTATTGCAAAAGAAAATACCCAGATTAAGGAAATCCCTTTAAAAGAGTTATCTCATTCCCGTCTTCAAAGAATCAGAAAATTAGATAATGAAAATGTGGAGTGGAGAGATCCAAATTTTTACCGTTAAACGCCTTGGACAAGATTTTAAACCCAAATATTCAAGGTTTATCCGTATTAACTACAGAATTGTACTACTATAGCAAGAGGCTCTGATGAGTTCTTCAAAGACAATTATTCAAAGGTCTACTTGTTTTCTTAACTATTTTTATTCTTTATTCTTTATATTCCAGCTATTTGATTGCTCATTTACTTTACTCGTGTTAGTATAATTTCCAGCTTCTTAAGCTGGATTCCAATATCACTTTATGGTCCAAATAGTACGAAGCTTGAGTAGTCAGGGTAGTTGATTTAAAATTCTTGAGATCTCTGTGGGATCGATATCTGGACTTATATCCATTTTATTACTTGTCGACCAGTGCACTTGCAGAATATCAGGCCAAAACCAAAATTGAAAATGATTGACTTTAGGAGATTTTTGGTCTTAAACAAGTTTTATGGCGCCGTTGCCGGGGATTAGACAATAGTCCTTTGGTAATAGTGTCATAAATTTGTATATGTCTTGTGGTCTTAACAGGTTTTTATGGTGCAGTTTCCGGGGATTAGATAATAACCCTTTGGTAATTGTGCAACCAAATTTGTATATGTCTTGTGGTCTTAATAGGTTTTTATGGTGCAGTTTCCGGGGATTAGATAATAACCCTTTGGTAATTGTGCAAACTGGGCAGTAAAAGTGAGCCGGTCTCGAGGTCAAGTTTATGGCGCTGCTGCTCTGGGATCGAAAGAATTTAGTAAATCAATATTCCAAATAAAGAAGGAAATACTAGTTTGGACATTTGAAGAAAAAGAACAAAATAGCTTTTCAAGCAAGGTTGGATTAGCCACTAACCTTTAACAAACCATATTGAAATATTTGTTGACCAAACTAATCCTATTAATGCAAGTGTGTTTTGATTTCGTGAACAAAAGTTTAATGCATAGAAATACCACCGACCGATTCCAGCACAATGAATTAGAGAGGACACCAAGCTTGGAGAAAGATAAAGAATGCGTAAACCTAACCATGGCGTATGAAAGACAGATCAAAGGAAGTACATGATAGAAGAAGCTAGAAGGCCTCCAAACACGGGATACAATGGAGGACTTAGACCACTATATGCAGAAGATTATCAAAGAATCGACAAACGCAGCTGATGCTACAATTTTGAACCGGGGCGACCGATTACAATGGTCCAAAGAAGATCGGGCTTACGGGTCATCCCACCGAAGATCCAAATCTAGCACCTGGAAGACTTTGACATTAATACAAGGAAGTTATTCGGGTGAGACCGTAAGTCGCTTAAAACCCACTATTCCTATCTCTCTCTAAGAGATACACACCACATGGTATGAATCTTTACTCATATGGTTCGTTGATACTTGTAGAGCAGAGGCCTACTTAGGAAGATTCTTTCCACCCCCTCACCACGTAAAAGAAGGAGGGAACTATCAGGTTCCAAAGAGGGAAGATGAGAAAGCCCAGATGTAGCCCGGGAAAGATTCAAACTGGCCATAAGAAGATGTCCAATGCATGGGATAGATCCGAAGACTCGTATGGACACATATCATGCCTTGAATGATATATCAAAAGGATCATTGATGCTTCATGCCGTGGAGCATTCAAACTAAAAGCACAAGAGGCAAAGAGCCGACAGCGACTGCTAAATGTAATATGAAAACTCTTTTCCAAAGCTCAAGAGGAAAGATCAGGAGGAAGGGATCATGGAGTCGAAAGCAAGATAGACAAATATGAAGCCAAGTTGGATGCCATTATGCACAAAGCTGGACAAGCAAGAAAGAGGCAAGACACACACCGCTTCATGAAATAGGAGCAATTGAAAGATATTACCGTAAGTGCCGAGAGGCAACCCAAGAACTTTATGATGTCAAGATTTAATTATTCAGAGTCGCAAGAGTTTACCATTTCAAACCCACTATGAACTGCCACGATATTTATCACCTAAAGATCAAGGAATCATGAGAATTTCTATGGTGGAGGGGCTTCACAAGGCCCAAGGCAAGGACAAAACCCTCCACAGGGTTATCAACAACCACCAAGGTTCCAAGAGCGCAGCTAGCGAAATGAACACGTAAATGAATATCGTGGTCGGGAGGAGGGCCCAATCTTTGAAGAACAGATGCCAGCTCATGGGGATAATAAGAAGCCGCTAACTCCATGAACAAAAAAGTCATAGAAAGTCAAGCCAACCGCTACCAATTTCAAATTTTTCGTAACACCACCAATGCATCCCCGAAGAAACCTGAGACACAAGCAGGGTAGCTACCTTAACCCCGCAAAGCCGAGGAAAGATGCCTTCCTAAGTGACACAAGGAAGAACCTAAAAGACCGCATGGCTGCAAGGCACCTTAGAGCCGGGAAGGGAGTTAGAAGAGATGAAAGAGAAAATGACAAAGAGCAAAGAATGAGAAAGCCCAAAAAGGAAGAGGGAATCGGAGAAGGAAAAAAGAAAGAGAAAGGAAGAACATCCAAGAATTGTACCCAATCCATTTCCACAAAGACCTAAGTCAAGGATGGAGGAGCGCTTTGCAAGGTTCTTGAAAAACTTTCCGTGTCTGAGATCAAGATGCCATTTATCAAGTGGTGACTCGCATGCCACCTTATGCAAAAATTTCTCAAGGACATAATTTGAGCAAGAAAAGAAAAATAGTAGAGGAAGGAATAGTGAATCTCTACCCGCTACTTGCAAAAGAATTTAAAAGAACTACCAAAAGAAAGACATGACCTGTGGAGTTTCACAATTCCTCAGGTCACAGAGGAATTTAGTTCCGCAGCCTCGTGACTCGTGAGCTAGTCACTTGATGCCTCTTCGTTGCCAAGAAAATAAGTTTGGGGAGCTTTACTCCTTACCATCGTTACTCTTCAAATGGCGACGATGGTAAACCTCGAAGGAGTCATTAAAGATAATCGTCATCAGTTGGGAAGTTTGTTTTCCAAGAGACTTCATCATTCCGGGATTATGGAAGAAGATTCTCAAGTACCCTCGTTTATCGGGAAGACCATTCCTAGCCATCGAGCTCTGCTCTGATTGATATGCAAAAGGAGCCTTACTTGAGGGTTGAGAAGAAGTACCGTTTAACTTGATAAAAGTATGAAAAATATAATGCAGACAAGGAAAGTTGCAATGTAGCTGATTTTGTCTATACCTCCAATCCTGATGTTAACAATGATTGTAACACTCGGGCTTTTTATCACTGAAAGAGATGAATTCCGTGATACCGGGCATGTCTATTCCGACTTCATAATAGCAGCTATTCTATAGAAACTGTGTTGAGCTTAGCTAAAAAACGTAATGGAGCACGGGGAAAATATTGAAAAGAGGGAAATTCATCAGCAAACCAAGGGTATATGGTTTTGAAAGATGCCATGTCACGGAAGATGCATTAGAATTACCAAAGAAAACAGGATCATTTCGCAAATTTAATTAAGTGAGGCCGAGAATTAAAGATTGCTGAAAAATATTAAGGAAGCATAAGGAATCCGCTTAGCTTGGTCCATTGAAGAGTCAAGGGTATCACCCATCAATTTCCATGCATAAGATTCTCATTAGAAGAGAATTTCAAACCATCTCAGAGAACACCGTGAGTGAGACCTAATCCAAAGTGACGAAGGAAGTAGTCGTAAATGAGGTACTCAAATCATAATGGTCGGTTTTATTCATGCTATCTCGGTATCCTCAAGAGCCCACCATGTGGTTCCAAAGAAAGGGGTTTACTGTGGATCTAAATGAAAACGACTGATTCAAAACCATCTGTAGAACACCAGAGGAGACTTAACTGACGAAGGAAGAATGAAAATGAGGTACTCAAATCAAGCAATGTCGGTTTTATCTATGTTATCTCGTATAGTCCTCGGGTGAGCCTCCACCATGGTTCCAAAGAAAGGGGGTTTATCGTGGATCGAAATGAAAAACGACTGATTCTAACAAGAATAGTGACAGGATGGGAGGGTATGCATTGATTACAGAAGTCAATACGCGAACTAGAAAAACATTCGTCTCCATCTCACTGATCATGCCGGATCGTGTTATAAAGAGACACTCCGCCTTCAGCCTCTGACGGCGTTCGTGATGTGTCCGATCGCCATCAAAAACTGAAATATCATATCAGAGTCCATATCTATGAGTCTTCTAATGAGATATCACATGGGCTCCACAATATCTGGAGAAGAAGATCATATCTGATTTGTTTGATGAAGATGGAAGTCTCATGATACTACCAAAGTGATCATCTAGATCATTACAAACAACTGAAACACAGTGACTCAAAGATATATTACAACTCCACTAAAACTATATATTATGAATTTCTGCATATATATACTTCATACCTGATCATTGATCTGTCCAAGATCCACTAACGCAAATCTTTAGACTTACCTACTATAGTAAAGGAGTAAGCAGTTTTGGGTATGCCGATTTTACAGAGATTCATCAAAGACTTTTCTAAAAATAGCCGCACCACTATGTATTACCGGAAAGATACAAGGTTCAATTTTAAGACTCAGCGATGCTCTGACGAAATCAAGATCAAATTGGTATACACCTATAATGGCTGCACCGTAATGGATCGGGGATTGTTAATGTGTGATGCCAAGGATTTGCTATGGGAGCCGTGGTTTGGGCAAAGAAAAGAGAAAGTATTCGTGGCCATATACTATGCTAGTAAGACCTTCAATGAAGCACAAGAGAACTACTCAACAACCCGAAAAGGAGATGTTAGCTATAGTACTTGCTTGTGAAAAACTTAGGGCAATACATTTTGTAGGATCCCATGTGGTAATTCACACTGATCATGCAAAGAATCAAATACTTGATGTCGAAAAAGCAGCTGTTTCAAGATTGATAAGGTGGGTGCCATTATAAGTGAGAGTTTGATTTGGAAATCAAGGATAGAAAAGGGATGTGGGACAATGTGAATAGCCGATCACTTGTCAAGAGAAAGAATGTTGATGAAGAAGAAAATGTGTGATGTTAACAGAGAACTTCCCAGACGAGCAATCGCTTAAGGTTTCTCCAACTTCCACGGCGTCGACATTAGAACCATCCGCTTGTGGAGTAATGCCTCTTAATCTGCCTACCAACGTAAGAGGAAACCTTAATCGATGCCAGATATTATATTTGGGATGACCCACTATTATTCAAAAGAGGTGTCGATTATTGATAATAAGAAAGATGTACGTAAAGTGAACAAGGCAACATTTAAATGAATGCCATGCATCACCATATGGGGGACATTTTTCCGAGAAAGAATGTAGCCACAAGATAATCTTAATCAGATTTACTGCCCACAATCTTAGAGATTTCGTGCCGAGTGGGTTAAATTGTGTGATAGATGCCAAAGGATTGGAAGCACAAGAAGAAGAATGAAATGCCCTAAAAGGTATTATGGTGACAAATTTTGATGTATGGGGAATAGATTTATAGTCTTTTTTCGACCATCATTTGAAACTTATACATACCGCTAGCGAGATTACGCTTTCCAAAATTAAAGCAAAGGGCTTGTCCAAGGAATGATGCTAATACGGTTGTGAGTTGCTTGCAAAAGAATACTTATAGTGATCTGGAACAATCTTTAACTATCATTAGTGATAGAAACCCACTTTGCAAACAAAATCTTTTTGGTAAAACTCATGAGCAAAGGGATCAAGCATGTAATGAGTTTAGCTTATCATCCCCGCACTAAATGGACAAGGTAAATTTCCAAATGTGGGAGATCAAAAGAATACTTGAAAGACCGGTGGAGTCAAGGTGAAGGATTGGTCTTCAAACTTGATGATGCACTTTGGGCTTACAGGATCGCATACAAACCCCATTGGAATGTCCCCATACGTAGAGTTGTTTTGGCAACCATGTCATCTACCTCTTGAATTAGAATAAGGTAATGTGGGCCATAAAGAAGTTAAACTCGATTTTGCTGCAAGGAGAAAGATTGCTCCAACCGGTCTCGAACTGGAAGAATCGAGAAAATGAAGCTCTATGATAATGCTAGAATATACAAAGACAAGACAAAGAAATGGCATGATCGTGAGAATTTTGGAGAAAAGAGTTCGTAGAAGGGGAACAGTTCATTGCTTAATTTAGGATCGAAATTGTTTCCAGGAAATTAAAATCCAATTGGAGGCCACATGCTGGTGTCGGGCACTACATTTGGAGCAAGGACATTGAGGACTCCGCTACTCATAAGAATTTAAGGTCAATGGACAAAGGTTGTTTTTACTATCTAAACAGGGAAGAGGAAAATGAAGAACTCCAACTGGTTCTTGAGGAAAAAGAAGAAGTACCACAACAGCAAGTCTAGCTAAGGACTCAAAATTGAACAGCTAATGGGAGGCAACCCATAAGGATTTAATTTCTGGTTTTAAGTTTTGAATTATTCTTCTTTTAGTTGCTTAAATTAGGCTTCGATTTGTTTTTATAAGGATAGAATTAATTTTTAGAAATCGATTGTAGTTTAATTAGATTTTTCTTGGATATTGCAGTAAGCTTCTGCAAGGTTCAAAGACATGAACGACAACGACGCCATAAAACTTGATGACCTCAGACCAAAACACTTTTACAAATTTGGTTGCACAATTACCAAAGGGTTATTATCAGCCTTTTCCTTCAGAGAGAATGGGAATAAAACCATACAAATTATATGGAGGAGCGATCCTATGGAAAGGAAAGCACTGCAACATCCTCAAAATCTCATGAATGAGTAGGTTCTTAGAATCGACCCTTGATGCAATAAGGAGAACACAAATCATCTCCGACTTCATAAGGAATTGCTAGCCTCTCTCTTAAGGTAGACGCAATACATGAGTTTGATGTGGTTATTTGAGGTTGTAGAATCTCTCGAAGGGTCCTTTCCACATTAGGTAAAGGGGTAGGGGGAGCTCGATATTGATTTTGCTGAAATTTAATATTTCCCCCTCCCGCCGCCGGGTTTGCCGGCGGTGCAACACCATCTCCTTGTCATGGAGGCTCATAGGTCTTTAAGGTGGTTACTAGGTGTCTTTGGTCATTCAATAAAATGAGTTTGTTGATTTCCGTGATGTTACAGGCTTGAAGATCGTATATCTTGAAATGAACTGCCCATTGTAGAATCTTCAAGATGTCCTTGAGGTATAACTCTTACAAGTCAGCATTGCTCGTCACGAGCCCAAACCGACATGCACCAATATTACCCCAACTGGATGGGTATCCACTTATATTATCTACAAAGAATTAAAAGAAAAAGGTAGAGAACGTACTGGAATTTCAATGCAATTGAAAATTACCACTAGCCTTCGATCAACTAGGGAGTGTCGCCACTCCCCCGGCAACCACTTGGAAAATGCTTCGCTCTATTTTGTGTGCCGACATTATTCCTGCCGAACCGATGTCAAGCATTATAATGTGGAGTCCACAGCCATCGACAGGAGTGGTTTCAGATGATCCTTAGATCAAGTATTCAATGAATGTGCGAATAAAGTAAAACTGGGCTTCGATTGATTTGTTAACCGATTGATCTAAACTATTTTAAAACAAGAAGGGCGAATGATAGGATCCTAAGGTTTCGCTCCAATTAACTATAGGTAACACCCACCTCCTACCTACATTCTCATCCAGGGAGCCATTGATGAATTATCTTTCGATGATAACTTTTTTAAAGCCAGAAGACAAAGAATAAAATGAAAGATATCAAACGCTTGCTCGGGATGATTTGATTGACTCTTGTTTGAATTTGAGATCCAAAGACAACGGTACCAAGAATCTCTCATTCACATGTTATCAAGAAGATGACAAAACCAAAGCCATAAGAATTTTAGCAAGTGTTTAATATCATACAAATCCCATTGAAGCACAAGAGAGGGACTAACTGCTGTTACCTTGAAGGGGATGATTTTCCACCGTTATAACCCTATCATGGAGGTTTATAACTCCATTAAAATTGAGAATTGATTCATAATTGTTGGAACACTAATAGTAAATGTGAATTGAGAAATAACACTTCAATTGCAAGGTTGAGATATAAAAAACGCAGAGTCCCTCAACGAATACCAAGTTATAAAACCAACTAAAAGATTACAAATGTTCAAAAACTAGGAATTAGAAGAAACTAGCTACTCTACTCTAGAAAACCCTAGAAAGTATGAGAAAAACTCCAAAAGTGAGAGCCAAACCCTAGAACATCCGAACTCCCTCCATTATTCCCTAAAGTAGGCTTAAATACAATCCACATTAGTGATCTCGAAGTGGGAATCAAAAGACGAGAGTGCCCTTGCACCAAGATCGGGAATTTAAACTCGCCAAGAAGGATAGTGATGTTGGCACCGGTACCAGCTAGTGTGGTACCTAGCATTTCAAAGAACCTGTCCAGTTCTTCAACAACACTTGCATTCCAGACATTCACTTAACTCGGTACCTGGGCATTCACAACTCCACTCCAGATCTCACCGCATGGGTAATGTACTGGGGCTTGATTGGCAATTTAACAATGTCTCCATAGTTGCCCCACTTCACTTCAAAACTGCCCGTGGCCTCCCGACAACTCCTAGAATCGACAACGATGATCTATAGTTGTCCTCTAGAACCAAACCGCTACGCAAATGTGCACGGGACATTGAACAACCTGCATATGCATAAAAATGGTAGAAAAGGTCAAAAACACCTATTCTACACAAAATGAAAGCAAAACATGAGCTGAGGGGCTTAAAACCCTATGCAAATGACGCACTTTTATGTATCCAACAATATGGACTAACAAAAGGCCTTATTTTTCCCACATGAAAATTTGGGGTTGCCCTGCTTATATGAAGTGGATGATATCATATAAGCTTGAAGTTAAGTTTGATAAGTGTCTGTTTGTATGATATCCTAAAGAAACAATGGGATATCAATTCTACATCACTTTGGAATAAAGGTTGTTTGTTTCAAAGCATGTTGTCTTTGTATAGTTGTTTCTGAGAAAGATATGATGTTGGTTTTAGCAGTTCAAGATGCTCGACCAGACGCCTCTAAAACCGTGTCCGCTGACAACCCGTCAATCCAAGGAATACTCGTGGAATGTCGGGTAACCCGACACCACTCATTTTAAAATCGGGCGTAGTCCCTTGTACGGAGCTCTACCCAAATACAAAACCCGTCCCAAATGGGGCTCACAATGACCACAGGTCCAAATGCGAGTAAAATAATGACCACTCTGGGCCCCTACATTAATACTACAAAATAAATATCCCAACCAAATATATATCAGTGGTTCAAGAGTTTTACATTATTTTTAATACAAATATATATTAAAACTTAGAATTTTAATACATGTATACAAAAAGGGGCCAACTACCAAAGCCAGCACCCACTTTCTTTCCCACGCCTGCCGAGTGCCGCTCTTCCCGATGCTCCTCGTGACCAAATGGCGATCCATCGACAAAAGCGTAACAAAGCCCGGGAGTGATAATTTCATGGGTTACTTCCCACCTATGCACATGCATGGCAAACAATCATATCTAAGCAATTTCGTGAACCTACTCGACGTGTCTACATAACTAATCCCATGTCCTTAGTCCCCACCACTTACATATGCTCTAAGTCATCAAGAGTAAATGTCCAGTTTCAAATAAAAGATTTTGTTCTCGAAACTCACTACCGAATTTCGTAAAGTATTGACTCAATACCCTTCGAGGCGAATGTAAGTTGGAGAATCCTCCGAACACCATGGGCTCGACGCAATTGTCGACCATCTCCCAACACAAATCTCCTAAATCATCCATTGAAATTCCTTTCGCAACCATGTTCGTTTTCTTTTCTTTCTTCACGCTACGCACTCACACTCCATTATTCTGAAGCCGCTCTAAAGGCATATGGAATGCATGATGCTAACTTGGAAACATTTATGCTAATATATTCACACATGCATATTAACATAATTAATCCAAAACAAATCATGTTATTAAATTCACATCAATAACACCAAAATTAGCTCACATGGGCTAATTAGCAAACGCAAGCAATTCATTTTGAATCACTCAACATCACAAAAATTCACACAAAAATATTCACATCACTATTCACATGAATAATAAAACCTTCGGGTTACTGTTCACGACCGCACAAAATAGGAATTTTCTCTACCTTGCCTCCAAAGCTGAGACCGAAGCCACAGCCTAAAACAAGCCTCGTAACTGTCCTAATCATTTACATGGCTCTACCTAAAGATCAACGCAAGTAGGAAAAGATCCATAATTCTTGGGAAATGGTCGAAACCCGCACCAAATCGATGTTCATGAGCCCTCGCCGCAGAGCAACTTTACTTTTGGGCCGTCGAGAACCGACGGTCCCATTATCGGACTTAGAGAAGGTGCACCTTCTTCCGATTTCAAAACACAAAACCAGCAGCCACCGCCACCTCCCCGCCTCGCTTGGTTTTTTGGAGAAGATGAACATTGTTCATCCTTGTCTTTTTCCTCATTAACAATTTTGCTAATTCCCATCATGTCCCCTTTTTCTAGATTTTTGACACTTGGCACTATCTAAGCCGTCTATTTCCATCATCTCTCTACTCATGCAACATGTGTCACATGAGTACATGTAGTGGGTGACTTTTGTCACATCACATGTGGTTTTACTCCGCACCGATACTCTCGCGCCGAAACGCAAATTCGACCGTCTCAATCTACGAAATTTGACGTGGTAGCTAGATTTCCACGGTAGATCATCTCCAACGTGAAGCTCTGTTTTGTCATCTGAGATCTAGAAAATTTTCATTTACCGAAATGATCGTTTTGCCCTTTTCGAAAAATTGAATTTTCTGCCTTATATCTCCTTCCTTAAAAGGAATTTCGTCCCGAAATTCTGGAAAATCACAACGAAACACATGCATATGCAATGTGCACTCTACCATGCATGTAAACTAGTCATTTAAATATTAAACGACTAAACCACGTACCTTCATCCCTAAACAAGAAGGGATAGGTGGCCCGCATCGTGTCCTCTCGTGCTCCCACGTTGACTCCTCCACTCCACGGTGTCGCTTATAATCCCACTAGCCTCATACTCAAGGCCGCAAACCTGATCTCTGGCGCATCCATAATGCACACACCGTCCCTCCTCGAAGGTCCCATCCGTGGTCAACCTCAATCTTCCCTAATCCACTACATCGACCGATCCGAGTATACCGAAGCATGGAGACGTGAAATACCGGCAGGACACTTGACATGCCGGGTGGTAAATCCAACCAAAGACGCCACAAAGGTCACCCTCTTGAGTATCTCAAGGGTCCAATGAACCTAGGCGTATAGCTTCCCATGCTCACGAACCTGACCACTCCTCTTAGGGCATCACCTTCAAGAAGACGACCCAACCTCGAACTCTAAGGGTCGACGTCGAACATCTGCATAACTCTCCTAACGGGCCAGAGTTTGAGGTGACGCCGTCAGATCGCTCATCTTCCTGAGGCTCTAATCAGATCAGACCAATGATGGAGCTCTCTCCCACTTCACCCAACATACCTGGATCCGTACGGCCTCCCATACAATGCCCCCATATGTTTCCATCCGCACACTCGCCACTCTCAGTTGGTTAGAAGCCGACTGAATAAGAGCAATCGCTTCTTTCCACACCCAGATCCAGATGTACACTGGCAAAGATGTCCTCTAACACCTGTGATATAATCCATACAACATGTAATCCCGCAACCCCCCGCCAAGGTGAACGCCGACCTCCCAAGGTCACAATCATCGACAATCTAACGGACTGGTCAACCTGAGTCCCATCGAATGATCCATATACCAAGCCCTTGCCGCTAACAACAACACCCAATGCAATTTCCAAAGGGGTATCCAAATCTCGAGTCACTCCCGACTCCTATCACTCAACTCTAAGTCTACGTGATAACCATGACCATGTATTTTCATCTCTCTGGCAACAGAACTTTTCGATCTACAATGCGAGCCTCTTATATCCACACAAAATTATCGGATATCTACACGGGTCTCTTACACCCACATTAAATTTCTGATAACTCCTACTCGGTCTCATATCCATTACGTAAATTCTGAGAATTCCTGCCCTTACACTAATACGTAAATCTCGAATTTCTCCACTGGTCTCTACAATCCACGTAGATTTTTGATAACTCCCCGGTCTCTTACACTCCACACAGAATTTATACTTCCCGGCCCTTACACCCACACAAAAATTTGGGATCTCTCCTTCGCCCTTACACCCACACGTAATCTGGGGATAGCTCCCGCAGTCTCTTACACCCACACGCAGAATTCGGATAGCCTCGTGCCCTTACACCCACACACAAAAATTTCAGGATCCCTCCCTGGCCCCCTTACACCCACACAAAAATTTAGGATAGCCCCCGGTCTCTTACACCCACACAAAACTCGATCGTCCCGGTCCCTTTACACCCACACGTAAATTTGGGACATCTCCCTGGCTCTTACACCCACATAGAAATTCGGGATAGCTCCCCGGGTCTCTTACACTCCACACACGTAAATTCGATCTCTCCCTGCCCTTACACCCATTACGTAAATTCTTCGTGAGCAACCCCCGGCCCTACACCCACGTAAATTCTCAGATATCTCCCTGCCTCTTACACTCCACACATAAATTGGGATACCCCGGTCTCTTATACCCACATTTAAATTCGACGGCTCCCCTGGCCCCCTTACACCCACATAATGCAGGATACCCCTGCCCTACACCCACACAAAAATTTGGGATGGCTCCCCGGGTCTCTTACACCCACACAGAAATTTGGGACATCTCCCCAGGTCTCTTACACCCACACAAACTGGATAGCCCTGCCCCACCAACACAATTGGGAGGCCTCTGCCCTACACCCACACAAAAATGGACATCTCCCGGTCTCTTACACCCACGTAAATTCCCGGATAGCTCCTGGGCCCTTACACCCACACGTAAATTTGGGATCTCTCCCGGTCTCTTACACCCACGTAAATTCGATAGCTCCCCGTGCCCTTACACCCACACGTAAATTCCGGGGATAGCTCCCGGCCCCACCCACACGTAAATCCCGGGACGGCTCCTGCCTCTACACCCACACAGAAATTCGGATAGCTCCCTGCCCTTACACCCACATAGAAATTCGGGATGGCTCCCCGGGTCTCTTACACCCACACGTAAATTGGGACATCTCCCTGGTTCTTACAACCACAATGTAAATTCTAGGATAGCTCCTGCCTCTTACACCCACAGATTCTTGATACATCATGGCTCTCCACCCTAACCTGTGTTTTTCTCACCTTAGGGATTAACGCTCCCTTCTTGCTTCTTCGCCCAACACACTTTAATTACTCTTCATTTCTTTGATTCGAACTATGAGTCTTTACTAGACGAGTCCCAAAGACAACCCAACCCACACTCTCACTGGGGTGCGGTGAATGACCCAACATGCAACTCCACACCCGACTGACGTAGATGTTACTCGTGCACATGTGAACGTAATGATGCCATATACCGTGACACCCCAATCCCGGGGTCCACCTTGGAGCAAGTAATCTCTGAGATCTCTAACTCACAATCCCAACCTATCCTGGCCAACTTCACCCTACACCCTAGGAAGAACATCCACATCTCGGTTTCTCTAAAGGCCTCAACCTCTGAGCCAAACGAGTCACAAGATGTAACAATTCAAACGCCACTCTAGTCAACAAGTGCAAGAGTAGAAACGCACTCCCGCATATCCGTCGCCTTATGCTCACCAGCACTCATGAGAACTCCATTCCAGTGGGGCAACTCATCCATATGCCCAAGCTTGGCCGAGCAGAAATAACATATCGCCCGGCCCCGCATGACTAGAAGTCCCTACCGTGAGTCTCAGACCTCACCCACACTTCCGCCCTCTAGCCTAATTATGCCGTCAAGGTGTCAGATAGCACACCTCGAAATCAAATTGGTTCCTCTCGACCACTAGCGTAGAGGAATGAACGATACTTCTCCCGTTTCTGCGCCTAACCTGGGATCGCGCCGTCCCAAAATCCCGGGGATCCCCGTCTCCGGCAACTGACCCCAGCGGCCCCAGCCGTCACAATTAACATATCATCTCGCCCCGTCGACTAAATGCCTAATACCAACTCCCGGGTCCCCAAACCTCGTGTGAAGTAGAAGCCTCGCCTTCCTAACTAGAAGAAGGTTGATCCTCCCTCTTGCTACTAATACCCGCATCCCGAAAGTGCTCCAAGACCCTCGATCTCTCTCTATGGTCGTGGCCGCCTCAACCATGAAGTCCATGTCCTCAGAGGCGAAGTCCGATCCCGCCCGAATGGACAACTTCAGCCCATTCTCGACTCCTTAATCTCGCTACAACCTGTGACATAATCATCGAAGAAACGGGCTATTCCGTGAATCTAGCCACATACTCCATCACAATTATCGCCCTGTCAAATGAAATTCCTGAGCCCGTTCGCCTCTAGGAACCTCCCGAGCCTTCGCATGTCTCGCAAAGATCCGGAAATACTTACCCATGAATGTACGCCCCGGAACTCGCCCATGTCATTGCTCTCTAGGCCCTAGGAGGTCTTTGCCCGCCCACCATTACCGGGTTTCTCGCCTCTAGCTGGAACGCAGCCTAGTCTAATCCTCGCTTGTATCGAGGTAATCTACAGCCTCTAACACCTTCTCAATCAGGATGAACCAATGGTCTCACATCTGATTCTCGAATGCCTGAGATGACGCGCCTTAAACCTCCGGGAGGTTACCGGACCTCCCCGGCTACCCGTCGTACTAGTTCGTGCAACCCAAGAAGAACACAGAATCCAACAAACTTTAGCAGCACTGTTGGATCAAAAGTCGGTGGCTGGTTAAATGCCGATGGTGCCTGACTGTTCCTGTGGACGACCCTTACGCCCTCGTTCCCTCAACTACTGGCCCACACATGTCAAATGGCAGTTAATTTCTAATGCAGTATCTCTAAGGCATAAACACAGCCCCGAGACACTATTCATATACAGAAAAATATTTCATAAACAATGTCCATGCATTTATAGGTAATGCAAGACATAATTTCATTTTATTAAATCATAATCAACATCAAAAATTTTATTTTAGAAAATTTTTATTTTAAAAGATTTTATTTCATTTGATTTGATTTGATTTTATTTTATTTTATTTTATTTTTTAAAATTAAAATTTTTTTTCTCATTTTTTTCCTTTTCAACATCGAAACTACCAAAATATATATATATATATATATATATATATATATATATATATATTTATTTATTTATTTATTTTTTCATTTTCAGTAAACCAACAATTATTGAAACATTTTATCCATTTTTTCCAAAGCATAAGAATTTGTAAAAACCTGGCTTCTTTTTTTTCTTCACATCATTTTTTTTTTCATTTAATTGGACCATTTCCAAAATTTCTCGAACACCTAAAGTTACATTTTTCGAATTCCTAGTGTTCAACATCTTTCCATGCCATTCACCAAGCATACACTTCAATCACAATCATACACACAACAAACTGCTGTTATGTACAACAATCACACATAAAACATAATGGCTGTAGTGTTCTAATCTCGTCCGTGACTTTTAATAGGTAACTCATACCTAAACTCTAACATCGAAAGCCACCAAGTGGTGATTCTGCCACCTCATGACCATGGTCATCAAGTCCCCGTCTAGGTTTTACTTACCACGCCATACCCACCAGCTCCCGAGGTAATCGCTTACCTTAGCTGATTGCGTCGATTGACTTCAAACCGGTGGTAACGGTTTGACAAACTCGTCAATCCTGGCGAATATTTAACGCAGAATCCACATCATCTAAAATCGACGTGAGTCTCGGTAATGGGAGCTCTACCCAAATACAAACCCACCATCAGCTCAATGACCTGTCAGGTCTGAACAAACGCAAAATAATGGCCACTTGGGCCCCTGCATCTATACTCACAAAACAAATATCCCAACTAAATATATATCATGGTTCAAGAGTTTTTTATATTACTCTTAATACAACATATATTAAAACTTAGAATTTTAATACATGTATACAACATAACTACCAAAGCCAATAAACCCGCTTCCTCAAACGGCCTACCGAGTGCCGCCTTCCGACGCCCTCGCACTGTGATCTCCCATCAGGTGAGCAAAGCCCGCAGTTGATAATTTCCTGCATGGGTTACTCCCACCTAAGTGCACATGCATGGCAAACAATCGTATTCAAGTAATTTGATGAACCCACCCAATGTCACACCAATCCTATGTCCCGAGTCCACCGACTCCCTATATGCTCTGTTTAATGCGAGTAAAATGTCCGCTTTCAAAATAAAAGTTTTGTTCTCCTAAAAACTCATCACCAATTTCGGGTAAAGTATTGAACCATCCGAGGCGAATGTGTCGAGAACCTTCCAAAACAATCTACGGGCTCCGACGTAATCATGGACCATCTCCCAACACAATTCTCCGAAAATCATTCATTGAAATTCCTCGCAACCATATTCGCTTTTCTTTCATGTCATGCACTCACACCCACATATTCTAGTCGCCCAAAGCATACGAATGACATGACGCTAATCCCAAACATTTATGCTAATATATTCACACAAACATAGGCTGAACATAACTAATCCAACAAATCATGTTATTAAATTCACATAACACCAAAATTAGCTCATACTTATTAATTAGCAAACACAAGCAATTCATTTTGAATCACCAACATCAAAAAATTCACACAAAAATATTCACATCATTTATACTAATGCAAAACCTCTATTAACGTCACCACCCACAAAATAGGAATTTTCTCCACTAGGTTCAAAGTTTTTTAGACCGAAGACGGCTAAAAAACAAGCCTCAGAACGTCCATTTACAATAGCGGCTCTTAGCAAAAATTAACGCAAAGGTAAGATCCCTACCTCTGAAGTCTAAACTCCACCAAACGGTGCCTCACTGCAGCCTCCCCGCCGCTGCAGGAAAGAATCTTTACTTCGTCCGTCGAGAACCAACTATCCGACAATGAATTCTAGAGAGAAAAGTACCTTCTCTCACTAAGAAAAACACAAAACCAGCAGCGCCACTGCCTCCTGCACGTTGCCTTATGGAGAAGATAACACTGCTCATCCTTGTCTTTTTTCCTCATTAAATACCTGTTAATTCCATTATGTCCCCTTTTCTAGATTTTTTATAACAAAATTTATTCAGCCAGCCCATTTCCATCATTTCAACACTCCACGCAACATGCTACCACATGAGTACATGTGTGGTTTTAAGACTTTGTCACATCATGATGCATGCTTACTAAGACTCGATACTCGCCTAGAAAAATTATAAATTTCGACTGTCTCTCGAATTCAACGAAATTGGCGTGGTAGCTAGATTCTCAAGTGGTAGATAACCTCAACGTGATGTCCGCTATCGTCCGAGATGTAGAAAAAGCTGATTTTTACCGAAATGACTGCTGCCTTTTCCAAAATGTAATTTTCTGTCTTACAATTAATAGACGCTGGGCCTACATTCTGAATTAATCTGGCTGGTGACCATGATGATGAATTAACACAAATCAATCTTCAAAACACAAGTGCTTCAGAGAGGTAGAGATGCTTCTGCTTCTGTGAGAGATATAGATTTCTCATTAGCGAACAGAGGGACGTATTGCTCATAGAAAATGATGAGCCAACTACCTATGAAGAATCTCTAAATAGTTCAGAGTTTGATCAATGGCTCATAGCCATGAAGTCGGAGATGGATTCCATGTATACAAACCAAGTATGGACTTTAGTTGATCCACCCAAAGGGATAAAACCCATAGGGTGCAAGTGGATCTTCAAGAAGAAGACTTTCATGGAAGGTAATATGATTACCTATAAAGCTAGGCTTGTGGCTAAGGGTTATTGTCAAAAACAAGGAGTTGACTATGACGAGACTTTTAGTCCAGTGGCTATGCTTAAGTCCATAAGAATACTCCTAGTCATCGCCGCTCATTATGATTATGAGATATGGAAAATGGATGTGAAGACAACTTTCCTCAATGGAAACCTAACCGAGGAGGTGTATATGACACAGCTTGAAGGCTACATATCCGAAATGCGAGAAAGTACAAACTCGTAGATATATTTATGAGTTGAAGCAAGCATCTAGGAGTTGGAACATCCGATTTGATGAGACAATAAAAAAGTTTGGTTTCGCAAGATCCGGGATGAGCCTCAGGTATATAAGAAGACGAGCTGGAGGCCGTATTCCTAGTCTTGTATGTGGATGACATACTTCTGATAGGAAGCAATGCCTCAATACTACAATCCGTCAAAATTTTGTTATCTAAGAATTTCTCCATAAAAGACCTTAGAGAAGCAACGTACATATTGGGGATAAAGATCTATAGAGATAGATCTAAGAGGTTTCTTGGTCTTTCATAGTCTACATACATAGACAAGATGCTAAAGAGGTTTAGCATGGAGTAATCCAAGAGAGGATATGTCCCCATGGTTACTGGGTTTACCCACTTGAAGTCTATGTGTCCAACGACACAAGATAAGAGGACACACATGAGTATAGATCGGCTATAGGATCAATCATGTATTCTATGTTATGTAATAAGCCCGACGTATCATATGCTTTGAGTGTCACAAGTAGATACAAATCAGACCCGGGTATGGGTCATTTGGTGGCTGTCAAGAATATCCTTAAGTACTTGAGAAGGACTAAGAATGTATTCTTGATTTATGGAGATGGAGATCTTATTGTTAGTGGGTATACCGATGTCAGTTTCTAATCTAATAGAGATGATTCCAAATCTCAGTTAGGTTACGTGTTAACATTGAATGGTGGAGCAGTCAGTTGGAAGAGTTCCAAACAAGAAATGACTGTGGATTCTATTAACCAACACTTATACATCGCAGCCTTGAAGGCGCCTAAAGAAGCTATTATTAAAGAAGTTCATTACTGAACTGGGAGTGGTACCTAACATTGTTCATCCGATACTTTTGGATTGTGATAATAGCGGAGCCATAGCACAAGCAAAGGAACTGTGGTCTCATCAAAGGTCTAAACATTTACTCGAGAGATACCATTTGATTAGAGAGATCATTGGCAGAAATGATGTAAAGATAGAGAAAATACCCACTAATCATAATATTGCTGATCCTTTGACTAAGCCACTTCCCCATAAGAAGTACGAATCACACGTTCTTGCCTATGGTATGAGATACAAGGGCGGTTGGCTTTAGTGCAAGTGGGAGTTTGTTAGAGAAGTGCTTTAAAGACAATCACCATTAGTACTCACAAACATACTATTATTTAATATGAGCTACTACACTGATATTCATATCGCCAATCATATAGCTTCTTAATCGAATTAACGGTCCGGCGATACATAACATGCACGGCTTAAATCACACGATCACGAGCAAGATTCCTATCATGTGCAATTATGTTAGTGTCTAAATTATCCCTAGTCATAGATTCAACGAGAGTGGACATTGTTGATCCGAACAAACTAGCACATGTCAAACTCCTTGATTAGATCAAGCAGTAGATCTTATAAACTGTGATCATGAGTTTACTGAAGTTAAATGTGGATGCTGCTAAGAGAAGCAACATTAAAGAATTTGTCATAAGACAATCATATGGATCATTTATTTAAACAGGATGATTTTCATCACAGCATGGTAAAATATCTATATTGAGGTGCTTACGATATCTTCGATGTTGATTCTCGTCTTTGACCTCAATCCAAGTCAGCCTGTAGGCTGGGTAAGGTTCTTCGATGAGAATCAGCATAATGAGATGTTCGAAGGTAATTGAGTAGCTAACAGTTGAGATCATGTTCACTCCCAATAGAGGGAGGTATAGCCAAGGCCCTTGTCGAAATCGCTATTTCAAATTCTGTACTGTATGAAAATGCCATGAGGAGTGTCTTCAAGTGCATAATAAATGAGTGATGAATCCGGGGACAAGATCAAATATCACTTGGGATGTAACGCCCTCAAGATAACCTAGCAGTTTTATAACATGTTTAAGGTATAAAATAAGTTAAATTGTATTTTTCTAGAATTTATATTGTTAAAAAACAAAAAAAAAATGATAAAACCTAGAAATTATAAAATAATTAAGGTTAAATTGCAATAAATAAGGACCCAAGCGGTCATAAATGAGAAGTATGTGCCAAAATGGAAGAAGGGTAATAATAAGTTGAATAGAAAATGAAAAGAGGAACATGATTGAAACAAAATGAGAAATGAGGAGTCAATGTGCTAGCCAAACAAGGCCTAGCGAAGGTTTTGAGTTAAGAGCAAAAATTGGTCTTTGAATAACATTTCTCATTTGGGCATATCTTCACATTGAGAACTAAGGCATGGTTGAGAGAGTGAAAGAAGAGACCAAGTTGACTTTGTGATCTCCAAGGATTTGAGCCAAATAAAGAAGAAGGAATAAGAAGAAAGTGAAAAGAAAGATATTAAATGTATGAAACTAATACTAACCCCCTTTAATGTTGTGTTTGGGTTTGATGAAAACCCCAAATCGGAATAGAAATGTTTTAAATGGTTGTAGATCAATTTTGGGGTTGTATTGGGTTAAATTTCAAAGTGCTTTTGGGTTAGGATTGGTTTTGAGGAATTTTTGTGTAAAGGAAATGTTGAGGTTTTAGGGGAGATGCTATCAAAATTTTCCAAGACCCATGTTTTGTTTTTGCCATAACTTGGCCATCACTAATACAAATTGAGTGATTCAAATTTCTGGGTAGAATAGACTTCTAGGAGAACAAATATCCTTGAAATAAATATATTCAAATTTGGATCCCATTGGACCTAGAAATTCGTCAAAGTGAGGCTCTATTTTAAGGTAAAATTGCCCACAGGCCAGCTGTAGCCAACAATTTTTGGGTATTTAGGGCATAAGTTGAGTTTCACTCATCCAAATTGAGTGATTAAAATTTTTGGGTAAATTAGACTTATAGGAGAACAAATCTCCTTGAAATAAGTGATTCAAATTGATCCCATTGCATCTAGAAATTGCCAAAGTGAAGCTCTATTTCAAAATTAAGTTGGTTTCAAAATAGAGTAGTCTCGGCTAGTTTTGAAATATATCTTGAGTTTCAGTGCTCCGAGTTGGATGATTCAAATTTCTGAATAAAATAGATTTATAGGGGAACAATGGACTTGAAGGAAGTTGGGTAAAATGTAGTCCATTTGTTCCTAGAAAATTTTACTTGAAGGAAGTGGGATAAAATGTTGCTTATTTGTTCCCAGAAAAATTTTACTTGAAGGAAGTTGGGTAGAAAACAACCCTAACTAGAAACCTAAATAAGCTAACTAATATTGTTCTCTAATTGTGATTGATTAGGGGTTGGTGACGAGGAAGTCTGACACAAGAACGGGGATTCCGAGGATAGGAATCGAGGAGTAACAACATTTTTGGGTTTGTTCTTCATACCTCTCTTCTTATTTCAAGTTTTGTGATTGTTAGTTGAAATGATTTTCAAGAAAATTGCATATGTGGTTTTAAGCGATTTGGGGAAAATTGATTTCAAACAGATTAAGCTATATACCGTACGAAAGACAAAATGTATTATTTGGGTATAAATGATATACAATATTTTAAATTACTATGACTGAGTTTTAATGCCCTTAATAGAATGTTATCCCACATATTCAGCCAAGGATAGATTGGTATACCAATAAGAATCAAACTAAGTAATTGCAGAATCAAATGAAATATAGTGGCATACCGATTCTTCAGAGCTCTCCAGTGGGACAAAGAGTAGTACACAACACATTTTAACAACTGGGGCTAGCAATCTAGCGAGACCAAACTGTTATAAAATGTTTTTTTAACCCGCTTGCAACCCACCGACCATGCCTCAAGATTCCTAATATATCCTAGGCAATCGAAAGAAATGACAATTGCTAAGGGAAAAATTATAAGTAAATGCGTGAAATGCATGATTTGAGTTTCTGAATGAAGACAGATACGAAATCAGATACTTTAGTTTAATTAAAATGATTTGGTAACAAAGTATGTGAAATAAACACATATATATAATGTATCTTGCAGGGATTATTGAAATTGTGTCAAAACATTGTTTCAGAAAAGCTGCATATTTGTGTTTAATTGAAATGAAGAGAGAATTATTATAGAACCACAAGATTTAAAATGCTAATACAAGGTTTTGATTTAATATCGCAAGCATTCGGGCAAGGCGATTAGGGACAAGAGCAAAGGCCGCAGAGTTCAGAGTCATCGTTGAATCGTATGGATTATGCAAAATCCCATCTCATGTATACATTTCATCCCATGACATTATTTGATTCTTTTTGTAATGAAACAAAAAATGCAATAGTTTTCATGGGAAGAACATATTTGATTTATCAGGAGATAAACTGATAATGTTTTGTAAACATATTGAAAGCGCACATGCCATATTGAATGAAAGTGTTAATTGACAAAACGGTGGGCCCTTTTTAATCGAAATGATTATTTCTACAAGATTCAAATGGTATATGATGAACCGTCCACGCCCCAGATCCTGCTTGGCCTCCATGCCAGTCAGGGTACCGGTCATGACATGGTCTAGGTTTCGCAGAAGAATCTGGGTGGGAGCTACACATTGTCCACATGGAACCAAGCAGTAGATGAAAGGCAGGACACCTAACGCGGTTTGTCGGAGGTATGCGCCGTATTAACCGACTCTCCTACTAATTGGGGATCATGATGTGTCATAGATACCAATTTCGATCAGAGATAATTCAATAGTTGAACTACACAATAGCAATCCTAATCTAATGGTCACATCAGAAGTCTGTGAGTTTGATATAAATGATTTGAATGTGATCCAAATATGAGGGAGTTTATTCTCGAGAATGGTATGTCACGGGATTAGTAGAATCCTGGGTTCGAAAGCCCTCACTTAGAGAGATAACAGGTTTGGGCTTGTTCCTTGGCTAAGGGCTGTGATGAAACACATCATAACGCATAGGGATGCGTGTAGCCTATGACCACTTAAGGTGAGGGGTATTTTGGTCATTTCATAAGTTAAGGTCTTCCTATAAAAGAAACATTATGGAAAACCCTAAAGTGACTTTTGAAGAGTTCATGAGACAAAGCCATTTTGCCCTCATCCTGGCAAGAAAGCAGCACAGATCATAGACTAAGCTTTTAGCTTCCTCTGATCCCACTCAAGCAAGATCTAACCCTTTGCGACCATTGTCTTGAGGTTATCGGCTCCACTCTTCGTGTGGATACACGACAGGCGAATCCCAGACTTGCCCGCTCTATCTAAAGCTGCCACCGACCACTGCTCGGGTTTTGCAAACCACCCAAGGTAATCCTACACCCTTTTTATTGTCAGAACCGTGATTCGGCGTTGCGCGGGTCTCGGATAGGCTTTTGCTGGGATTTTTTGTTTTTCCGCCGCCTGACATGTGCTGTCACCCACAAACGCCTGGATACATCAAAACAGTAGATTGCTGGGTCGTTTTAAAACGCAGTCAGAGGAGCCTACAGTGCCGTGAAGCCCTATCCGACATGTGGATGTGACAAACATTTCATGCATACACAACATCCTGCCAGTCCACTGGGATCATGCAAATAAAGCCAATGCACTTCACATCGGAGCAAGCGATAACTCCACTATATATATAAATCTCTCTAACCAAATAGGGACGCTGCTTAAAGCCGTGAGGCCTCAGCCCAAAAAGCTTTATTAACATCTACATGGTCGGACCCGGTCGCTACAAAGAGACGAGCTTAGCAAAGCTTACATCCAATGGAACTGCTTGTTTGTTTATGGACAGTTGGAGTGACGTGTTAGTTGATAGTTCATATCTACGTATTCTTGTGCATTCTTTACAAATATATGTTAGATAATCGGGATTTCTCGTGACTAGTTAAAGTTCACTATAATTCTTTTGTCTTTGTTTAGTTTGTTGGTTTAGTGAATATACTTTATCAATATGAATTATGATTTGAATTTGTCGCTTCTTCTGGGGACATGTCATGGACAATATGGTGGTTTGGAAGTTATTTTATGACGATTGGTAAGAAGAATCTTGAATTGACTTAATACTCCTTAAACATTAAGGCTTTTGTTTGATTTTGAGGATGAATTAAGGAGCTTACTACCTTTTATTTGTCAGATTGTTTGGAAAATATTGGCTTCTCCATATTCTTAGTTATCTTGAGTTTAGTCAAGGGAAAACATGTGGATAAATTCATATATTCATAAGCTGCTCTTGCAAGGTAGTTATTTGCTTAGAAATGTTGTTATGTTTTGTCAATGTGATGAGTGATGAAACAATTTGAAATTTGAAAAGATCCTGATATTGCTATTAAAGTTTGAAGCTCTTAGATTTACTATATTACAAATAAATTATTAAGAGATCTCTAAGATTATCTTATATTTTCAGGCTGACATAGAAAGAAGTTAAGTTTGATTAATCTTATAACTATGATGATAGCTTCACAGAGTTGAAGAGCAAATTGGTAGCAACTCTTATTCCATTATTTCATTGGGTTTGCAAAGATTTGTTTTTATAATGATGTCTTTCATTAGACTATGTTGTGTCCCATGCAACATGAAAAATTGATATATACTTATGTGACAATTGGAAATTTTAAGAAAAAGAAACTTACCTATTATGATTTGAAGAAATGATGGTAACTTAAGATATAGAAGACATTTTTTTTATTATGATCACTCATAGTTTTTGAGAGTTTGAAGTCTTTGTCTTCTAAAATGATTTTTAAGCAAGAAATAAGATATTGATACAATTACTTAAGATTTAAGATGACATTATTCAAGAATAATAAATAATAGAATCTTCAGATTTATGCCTTAAAGAAAAACAATTGATTCCTTGGAAATCATTTAAGCGTCATCGCAACGACATATATGATTTGAGATGTTTACAAGTCTATGTTATACCTTTGGATTTTAGAGTTTTATGTTGAGCATTATAGTGCAAATTCAAATTTTATTTGGAGAATTAAGATCTTATAAGGAATTATTTCAAACTAGTTGAACTTTTGGAACAATTGATTGTGTTTAATAAGATAATAAGATCTTGAAATTTGGGATTAGACTTAATGTCTTAAATAATGGAGACATAAAGAGACAACTTTTAAAGGAGGTTTATTACTTTAAGTTTATGATCTACCCTAAAAGGATGCAAAAGTTTAAATATTTAAGACAAAATTTTGATGGTCATATATGAAGCAAGGTATTACATTATTTGTGACTTTGGGTTTAGTGTGGTTGTATATGGAGGTTTACATCAAAGACCTAATAGTACTTTGCAACTACTTTATATTTCTAAATGAGTGTGAAACTTATTACTATGGATTTGTGATAGGGTTACTAAGAACCTAGCTGATGACAATGTTTCATTATGCTGGTTTGCTTGGATAAAGTCTAATAATTTTCTATTAGACTAGCTTCTGGGACATTGTAAAGAGATTTTGATAATGTATGAAATATTTGGATTCTATGGTATGTAATAAGAATTCTTATTTTACTTAGATTGTGACTTCACAAAAAAAAAAAAAAATCAAGTACTAAGTTAGTTTTGATAGTAGCTTTCAGATTTCAAATCATTGACTAATTGAGGAAAATAATTGCAAGTTGAAAATATTTGTTGAGATATATTGTTGTAGGCTTGAAAAGTAATTAGAATGAGTTTTTACCTTATTAATTTTTTTGTAGAATAGTTTTCTGCTGAAAATGGTAGATTTATATCTTCATAAAGGTTTATGGTAAAAGTTTATGATCCCCTATGTGTTATGATCATATTGGAGAAAAAAAAAATTAACATATGAACTTGTGTAATTGGCTACTGAAAGGATAATCCCGATTGAAGAGAAATTGGAAGAAAATCAAGGTACACACAAGTGTTATGTTGATAATCCTGCCACATTCTGTGATTTGAATTTGGTGATTATGTTATCTTAAAGTTTGCTTATTGAGTTGAATTGAGATATTTGGAAGTTTGAAAACTGTTGAAAAAGGAAAACCGCTCCCGATTTGCCGCCCATTCAAATATTGCAGAAGAGTGAGACTCTCGCATACAAAGTAGCCTTGCCCCCAGACTTGTCTAAGATTCATAATGTGTTTTATATTTCGACCTTGAGGAAATATGTTTTCGACGCTCTCATGCTGCTGAGGCCAGCCATTTAGATTTCGGCGACTTGACCTATGAAGAAGTGTCCGGCTCAAAATTGTGGATGTGGGATGAATAAGGTTCCTACTACAGTCATTGGCTAAGTCGGGTAAAAGTCCAAATTTATAATCATAAGATCCAAGAGGCCACTGGGAGTTAGGAAGAAGATATGAGAGAAAAACATCCTCAATTATTTCAAGACTAGTGATACAAGCTTGCAGTGACTAAACTTTATGTTATGGCAGAATCGAACACCTGCGACTCAGGATATGATGTAAATGCGAAATAATACCCATACGACTCAGATATGATAAGCTACTTAAAATAATAAATGATGCGACTTTATAAGATACGTTATGAAAAATAATACGATAATTCAATTGGGACAAAGAGAAAATAATACTATAATTCAATTAATTAATTATTTTAATGAAAGGACGTTATGAACATAATAATCTAAGATTCATTCACAGTAACACGAATACTTTAATGAAATGACGTTATGAAAATAATAATGGTAATTCGGGCTAGTAACACTAATTAATTTAATGAAATAGGGGTAAAAGATAATTTTCCTAATAGATACCTCGTGTATAAATCGAGTAGATAAGAAAATCCTTTCTATTCATCTTCAATTTCTCTCCTCGACGGGTGTGTGTAATTCCGCAGACGCACGACTTTCTGGATTTAGCATTTAAAGAACAAAATTTCTTGCGTGAAGATGAGTCTTCCTCATTTTATTTTTTGGCTTAATGTTGATTTCACCTTCGCCTAATAACCCCGGTTAAGCTCATTTATTTCACTCGTTTCCTGTAAAAGTTAAATAAATAAATAAAAAAAGATTGGTGGTGTCAGGTCAATTTGGTTTGAACACAGAATCAAAAGACAATATAATTTTCAAAGAAAATAACGATAAACAAATAGATATATTTGAAAAGGCTGAATTTTGTATAAATATATGTATTTGATAAGTATTTAAATATATATGTATTTTAAGTAAGTAAATATTTTATTAAGGATTGAGAATTTATTTGATATAAATATGATTAGAAACAATATTTAAACAATTATAGGAAATAAGATCCGTTAATAATACTATTGGCTAAGTAAGATAATTGTTGTAAAAGGGGCATATGTAATAGCATTAATATAATCTAAAATAGTATTAATATTATTCTTTCTAGTAAAAAAGATTTAGTTCTATTATGAGCATAAAAATAAATAAATTATTAAATAAGATCGAAATTGAATATGAGTTTTATAAATTTTGTAAAACTACCTAATTCAAATACATTTATTTGAACAATAGCTGATGATAAGTCTATGAACAAAATATATCAAGTGTTAATATCAAATTAGGGAAAGTTTTAAGAATAAATAAGAACAAGATAATTTATTAGTCAGTATAAATATTTCATTGATGGAAATTCTTCTGACAAATTTTCCAAAGTTTTCGGGAAGATCTTTTCTGGCGTAGTGGATTCTAATACAACTTTTCAAAATTTACATTAATATATATAAAATGTATGGATATTAATTTTATTTTTAAAAAAGAAAATTGTTTGTTTTTACTTCATTTGAAGATGAAAATTGTTTTAATTGAATTATATAATCTTAGTTTATGAAAAGTTTTACTTGTTTTATTTATTTGATTATCCATGGATCAAGAAAGTAGTTTTGTATGAATGTGATATTGAGATCATTTTGTCAATAAAGAAAACGCTTTATACGACAAGCCACTCAAATTTGAATAAATATTTAACTCTAGTTGGGCCTCTACTACGTCAACTAATAATATGATGACTTATCAAAACATCATCAACTGGGATATAATACGGACTTTACATTTTCTACTATGAATGTGACTGATTAACCCCATCCTCTGCGTGCTTTGCTAGAAAAGCACAGATTGGCGAGCTGGCTCACCAGCCTTAATAAGAATTAAGGGCTAATGTTCATTTGAAAAACAACATGAATCTGTTAATTATTTGATATTTTAAGGACTAGAGGAAAATATATTTGAAAATGATTACTAATTTGATATGAAAGTGTTGAACCTAAATTTGATATGAAATTGTTTGGATCACATTTGATATTTAAACCGATTCAAAACTATGCAGAATGTTTTCGTTATATTTTGTTAATGTTCCAACTTATTTTTGAATCCAAAGTTTAAGGAAAATGACTCCGCATTACATGGTTGACGAAAATCCTTTCGATCTGGGCTTAAAATGTATTAAGATTTTATCTGCCAAATTTCACCTTTTATCTCTTTTAAAATTTCTGGGCACCTACGCTTATGAGCCGACTAAGCAAAGACGAGAAATTGGTTTATTAGAATATTTGTTTAAACTTCTGTGGATATCATAGACATGTTAAAGTTTAGTTATTGCCAATATCTGAGCCAAGCTTATTCTTGATAAAGATATTTGAGTTGATGCATTATTTCTTAGCCGATATTCGGCGATTTAGAAACATGCGATTTACTTCGAATGCGCTATTGAAATCGGGACAAAATCTCGCCATATGAAGCAGACGCTTTACACTTCAAACCTTCAGTCGGGCGCTCGGCGCCGACTGACAAATACGCCGCCCCTACGTTTTTTGGCTGACAAAAAGTTTAAACACTTAATTGAATAAAAATAAAATTAAGACACCAAAATAGAAAAATTAGAAAAGTTGAAACACCATTTATGTAATTAACCTTAGTATTTATAATAGTTATCGTACAATCCATATACCACCTCTATCTATTATAGTATTTTTAATAACTTACTATAGTGTATACCCACCTCTATCCATGTAAAATAATAACTTACTACACTATTTTGTTTATAGTCATCCTATATATTTCTGTTATAAATAGTCACTTTTTATTTTTATTTTTTAAATCATTAAAATATATCTATATAGAAAGAAATGATATGCTCACATGGAAAATATGTGTAGTAGTTATGAAGGACCATCTTAAAATATTTTAAACCAAACTAGTTTCTACCATATCAATCGGTTTATTTACAAAATGATATTCATAAAAAAAAATATTTTCAATTTACAAATAATTTGCTGATTATTTAATTTTGTTTAGAAATCGCTTTTTACAAAAAAAAGACTCCATTTCTTCAATCTAGAAATCACTTAGAAATCGCCTTTCAAAAGATGATTTAATTTCTTCAATCGCATTATCTCAGTTCTTGATTTCTAATATTGTATCAATTTTTTTTATACCTTGATAATAATTATTATACAGGTTTAGTGATACGATGTGTCATGTTGGTACAATATGCTGATTTATGCTATATATCAGAATATTTTAATATTTAATGTACCGATATTTTTCAAAAGATAATTTAAAATGATATATTTTTTAACAAATAATTTAAAATAATATTGACAAACATAAATTTCCATTGATATTAAAATCAACATATTTATTTTTCAAAAACATCAACATGGCTTATAATAACTTATCATAATTATAATATAAGTAATTTATTAATAAATTATAAAAAGTTGCTGCAGGTTAGAAATCATCTTTTGAAAAGACGATTTAATTAAAAATAAATCGCTTTTTCAGAAACCATTTCTATATTGTAGAAATAAATCGAGTAGAAATCATCTTTTGAAAAGACGATATTGAAGCTTTTAAATTGTAAAATCTTTTTTTAGTAAGATTTATAAAGATTTCAGAAGAAATCACATTTCTGTAATCAAACGTATCTCAAAGATTTATATCGAGAAGATTTTAAAAGATTAAAGGAATCATTTTTTCAAAACTTTAACCATCTTTTTCCTAATCAATAAAAACTTTGATAAATTTGAAAATAGTTTTTTAAATATCGTATTTAGATAATATTTTTTAAATAAACGGTACATATATAGGGAAAACCCAAGAAAGAACCCATATAATATTGGGCTCGGCCCAATTAAATTCCACAACCATCAGTATAGAACATTCGAGAGTTGGCAGATTTGGAAGGTTCTGGAATCATGGAGATAATATCACACCCGATCTATAGGCTATAAGAACCCCCATAGCCCCCATTTAGGGTCAGAGAATTGATTTTAGGCAATTTACAAGATACCTCTGTTTGGATCATAATATTTCCTGGAAAATGTCTCTAATTCCTCGCCGATCCAACGTTTTCGATCCATTCTCTCTGGATGTATGGGATCCATTTGAGGGTTGGCCATTCAACAACAACTTGCGCTCGCTCTCCGATCAGATCCGATCCAGTTTTCCAGCTGAAACATCGTCAATTCTCCAGACGAGGGTGGACTGGAAGGAAACCCCAAATTCTCACGTCTTCCAGGCTGACGTGCCCGGGCTGAAGAAGGAGGAGGTGAAGGTGGAGGTCGAAGACGGGCGGATTCTTCAGATTAGTGGACAGAGAAGCCGCGAGATGGAGGAGAAGACGGACACCTGGCACCGTGTGGAGCGGAGCCAAGGTAGTTTCATGAGGAGGTTCAGGCTGCCGGAGGACGCCAAAGTGGATGAGGTAAAGGCTGCGATGGAGAATGGTGTGTTGACTGTGACTGTTCCCAAGGAGGGGCCAAAGAAGTTCGATGTGAAGTCCATTCAAATCTCTGGCTGAGTCCCTGCGGTTAACATATATACTTGCTGTGAGTAATTCGATGCGTCATCATGTGGTTCCGCGAGTGGTATTGTGTGGGTTTTTTCCTGTTTCTTTGGTTCTCAGTGGGTCCTTTATGAACATTGTGAAAATCTGTTCTGAAAATGTCAATGAAGTGAAGTCTACCTTTTCTGTGTAAATTTTTGGCTTTAAATCTGTCGTTTTGAAGAATATTAGGGGTTAGGAATGCCCTTTTGGAGAATTCAGGCTATTTTGTGAAACACAAATCTGTGCAGACCCTGACTGATTGAACGTTAAGAAAAGCAAGAAAGAAATAAAGCGTGAAATTAACCAAATGATTTTAACTTATAAGACATCAACCAATTTACGGGGGTAGAATGTTAAGAGGATGTCCATCCATTCTCAAAAGGAATGATTCTGGATCCCCTATAGGAGTTACTTCCATTTATGGAAATGAACTGGGTAATATATGAATTCTTCCACCCATTTCTATATTTAAAAACATGTTGCTGTAACCGGTTTGTTGTCTCGCCACTTTGAGAATATCCTCTGCACGATTGGGTACTGATTTCTTGCAGGATGGGCTTCAGGATACTTCGAAATCCTCTGTTGAAGAAGGGGATGGAGATCCCAGAAATGGTAAATGTTGCAATGGGATTCACATCTAACCAATTGAGGCCTGGCCTTCTGATCGCTTGTAAGCACTGTTGTTTTGGTTTAGTTTGAATGATTGAGGAGCTAATTTCTTCAAATATAGCCGCGGAATCACAAGTCAAGAAGATAATGAATAATTATCATTATCCATTTGACATGGAAACCGATTTCATAAATTATATTTAATATGACGACATTGCCTTCCAGTTTCAGGGCTTCCGGCTATGGCATGGCAGCTGTATACAATGTTTTTATTTATATTCCTAAAAGAGACGCACAGACATCAATTATCTTATGAGCAAACACTTTCTATGAGTTGGATGATCCGAATTCTAGAATTTAAGAAGTTTCTGGTGGTGGTTCCATTGTAGTTTTAATTCCTCTTTGAATCCGAATTCCAGATTTTGATATGGGTAAAATTTTCCCAGGGACGAAAATGTTGCGACGATATGTCGATATTTTTGAAATATCGTTAATATCAACGAAATATCGGAATTTATTCGATTTATTGGGGATAGTATCAAGTGTGAACCACACTAGCCCCCATCCGAAAATCAAAGATAAGAAATTTTTACAAATTTGGATGAATTTAGGCAAAATTTGGAGGAAATTTGGACGATGATGCAATAGAACTGATGATTTTTCAGTAAAATATCACAAAAATCTCGTTGAAATTGATTGAAAATTTCGAATAAAAGAAAAATGGGATGAATGAGAAGGAAAAAATGAGGGAAAAACTTACTGTTACTGGTCGGAGGTGTTGACGTCGCTAAAAAATGCTGGTGGTGTTGTGTTGTTGGGAGATCGTCCTTAGGACATTGAAAAAGGAATGATTGAAATGCAAAGAAAGAAAATAACATAAAGATGGAAAAAAAACAAGTTTATGGAAAGTTAGAAATGACTTGAACAAGAGGTTTAATTCGATAATTTGTTTAAAAAAAATTACTAATGTGCCATCCAAGATCCAAGTTTCAACCAATAAACTTATTAAAATTTAATATGGAAAAATACTTATTTAGTTTGTATATAAGTTAAATTTATTAAATTTGAAAAAAATAATAAAAATATTATATATTATAATTTGTTTTACATTATTAAAAAAATTCAACTTAATTAAATTAAAATTTTAATATTGAATATTTTATTTCTTTCATTAAAATTCAAATATAAATAATAAAGGAATTTCAAATGTTTTTTTTTGAAGAGCTAATTGATATTGTCATACTATATACTCTCAAAATAATTTTGATATGTAAATTAAATATAATTTTAAATTTTAAATAATTTTTAATTATCGATATTTATATAAAATATCTAATATACATATATCCATCAACCAGATATTTATCTTATTTTCCTTAACACTAATATTACAAAAATAATGCCTAAAATACAAGGACTCATAAAATATTGACCCGAAAGCTTTATTTAATTTTTAAGAATTAGTTTAAGAATGAGATTTAAAAATTTAATACAAAATTCGACATTTTACTTAACACTTAAGAGAAATCCAAAGGCGGACCTCTTACATGCTTGCCCCCCTCAAATTTTAGGAAAAATTATTTATATTAGAATTTAAATCCATATGTTTAATTCAAAGTAAAATCTTTTTATTAAACCATTTAACTAGTTTGTGCTTTGACAATCAATTTACAAAATGAATGTTGACCACCTTTGTAAAGTAAATACTAATTGCCTTAAACAATGAGATTACATGTAGATTTGGGTTCTCTAAAAACTTATACATAGTCTTCTCTTTTTATTTTTTATTTTTTTATTTAATACATTGAAATAATGAGAATAAAACTTAATTATCTCATTCTCTTTGCAGATCTCTCTCTGAATTTCTCTTCATATTTTCTTGGGTTTACAACACGTTATTAGCACGACCGTTCTACAAAAGACAATCCAGAAAGTTCATATCAACAACCAAAAGTTTCAACTCTTCTTACAAGCCCAAAAAGGAAGATCTAACTCACAAACTTAAGAAGAACATGTCTAATATTACTAAGCTCGAATTTTCCGCCCTTGACATCTTAGGCAAGAACTATATACCTTAGATTTTGGATGTTGAAATCCACTTAGATGCTATTAATCTTGCGAATACAATCAAAAAAGAAAATACCACATCCTTGTCGGATCGCGCTAAGGCCCTAATATTCCTTCTCCATCATGTTGATGAAGGACTAAAAAGTGAATATCTTACGGTCAAAGATCCATTGATCCTTTGGGGCAGTTTAAAAGAAAGATATGATCATAAAAAATCATAATACTTCTGAAAGGTCATTATGATTGACTTCATCTACAATTACAAGATTTCAAATCTATAAGAGGCTATAACTCGACCTTGTTTAAAATTAGCTCTCAGTTAAGATTATGTGGAGAAAAGATCATTGATGAGGATATGCTTGAAAAAAATGAAGGGTTTCATGGGTGGCATCACATGCATTAGGCAGAGGAAAACAAAAAAAATCCCAACAAAAACCCGTCATAGGACCCTTTTTAGCATCAAGTTCGGTTCTACAACAAAGAGAGGGTGTGGGATTACCTTGTATCGGTTCCAAAAACTGAACTAGTGGTTGGGGCAGCTTTGACCGAAGCAAACCAAGTCCTAGGTTCGCCTCTAACAGTATCCACATGAAGAGTGGAGCCAACAACCTCCAAGGCAACGGTCTTGAAAAGGGTCTCGATGCTAGCCAAGTCCCGATCCGAAGAGGGAGCCAAAACTCGGGTCTCTCAAACTCTAGAACACCTTCTTGGAGATGAGAGAACCAAAAATGGCATTCTTTGTTACAACTCTCTCCTTTTTAGGGTTTTTATCATATTCCTTTTATAGGAAAACCCTAACATATGAAATGAATAAAATGCCCCTCACCTTAGGTGATGATAGGCTACACGCATCCCCACGCTTATGGCGTGTCTTTCGCCCTAAACCTGGGAACGTCAAGCCTGGCACTTCTCTAAGTGAGGATTCGAACCCGATTCTACTAATCCGTGAGACACTCCATTCCTCGAGAATAAATCTCCCTCATATTCGATCGATCTGCAAACTGCTTCAGGAGGTTCACACACTCTGCGTGACCCATTAGGTTTCTAAGCATAGCTGGGCCACTTGATTCAACTATTGAATCAAGCAAGTCAAGATTGGTATCTAGCAACACATCATGACTCCCAATTGACCGAAGAGTTAGTGGTCTAATTGCATACCCTTCCATAGACAAATACCGTGTAATTTTTCATTTCACCAAACTATACCCCACTCGGTTCAGAGCATGGACAATGTGTAACTCCCAATAGACTGGCTATGCCACAGCTAGCCCAAGTGATATATGATCTTATCCCTGAATTCATTACTCATCCATTATGCACTTGCAAAGAGCACCTCCCTCGAGTATTTACCATGGCCGAGAGATTTTGAGGTAATGACACGACAAGAGCTACAGGCGCTCTCCTTATATTGGGAGTGGTGAATCCTTTGTTGGCTACTCAATGACCTTCGAACACCTCAAACTATACCCGATCATCATCCAAAGAGCAACCTCTAAGAGGCAACATGGATTGAGGTCAAAGTATAGAATCCACATCTAAGATATCCTTAAGCACCTCAAGTGTAAGGATACTTGCATCCTTTCAATGATGAGACAACAATCTACATTTAAATAGATAATCCGCATGATTGTCTCATGATAGGTATCTGATGTACATAGCTACTCTTAGCAAGCATCCACATGTCAACTCTGATCAACTCATGATCACAGTTTATAAGATCTACTACTTGATCCACCGTTAAAGTATGACATAAAGAACTGGTCTCGATCAACAATGTCCATTCGTTGATCCTTTGACTAGGGATAATTTAGACACTAACATTATTGCACATGATAGAATCTTTATTATCATGATCCCATCATGATTTTTCATGCTATGTTATAAATGAACTTCATTAATTCGACACGATCTATAATAATTCAATCGTATATCATCAAATTAATGAAGAAGTCTTTCATATTAAATAATATGTAGTGCATTAATGAAGAGGCTTTTCATATTAACACATAGTGTACACAAGTGCTAAGGGCGAATGCCTTTGTAGTGACTTCTAATAAAAAGTATAATTACTTTTCATGCTCTAATATAATTCCATTATAATGCTAAAGAACGCTGCTTACTAAATACTCAATTAATTGCATGCCTTATCTAGTTGAGTAAAAAAAATGAACTTTTATTGAAAAATCATCAATCACATTCTATTGGATCTGTGTCATTGCCTGAAGTCAATGCTATGTCAGTTTCTAATCATAGACCTGGACATGGGTGTGGACATTACTATGGGCAAGGTTGTGGTCAAGATCGTGACCATGGTTGTGGTTGCCATAATTCCAAGAATCGTTATAGTTCATGATCCACCTCAAAACAAGAAAAATGGCTCTAATAACCAAAAGTTGAATTATTCATAAATGTCATATGGAAAAGCAACAAGGCCACATAACAAACAAGCTTATGAGAATGAAGGCTACAAATATGGGATGAAAGGTTATTGGTCACGTACTTTTCATAGGGCTAAACATTTTGTTGACCTTTATTAGGCCTCCATTAAAGGAAAATGGAAACAAATTGAAACTAGCTTTATTAGTGGTCAAGGCACAACAGATTGTGATTTCATGGATGGTGATGATGCAGTGTAACACCCCGAATTAGACCTTAGTAGTATTATTATAGTTTTGTAGTATAAAAAGAGTAAAATTTGTATTTTTTGGAAATTAAGTGCTAAGAGTGAAAAAGGATAAAGCTGAAATTAATCCAAGAGTTAAGGGTAAAATGGTAATTTTTCAGATTAAGGACTCAAAGGTCATAAAACAGAGATATGGGAACAGATACAGAGTACAAAGGATTAAATGAACAAAGGAGATAAAATGAATGAATAATAGATAGATCAACATTTTATCCAGATTAGATATTTTCTCATTTGGGACTAGGGCATTTATGGTGGAGGAGAAGAGCCAACTTTGGTTTGCTTGTTCTCCATTTATTCAAGTTTCCTTTTTGTTCAAGCAAGGAGAAGGAAGGGAAAAGAAAAGGAAATAGAGAAGAAATCAAAGTATGGAAACTTGTTTAGGTTTGTGTATGGAAAGTATGGATTTGTTGGTTAAGAAACCCTTCTAACTCTCTCTTTGCCTATGTTTGGGTTAGAAGAACCTCATTCATGTATAAAGCGGATTTTTGTTGGTTTTTGTTCATTTTTAGGTCGTTTTCTGGGGTTTTGCTAAAGATTTTAAAAGAGGCAAATTACATTACAGTAAATCCCACTGAGTACCTGTTGAAAGTTGAGTATCTGCATCAAAGTTTCTTCTGCCATGGTTCGGGAGGATGTCGAAATAAGTACCAAAGTGGTTTAAAGTTCGAGGACGTTGAGCATCGGGTATCAAAGTTGAGTACCTATGATTTCAAAGTAGTTTAAGGTCTAGAGGATGTCAGCACTGGCACTCGGCTGAGTACCGATACCAAAGTGGTTTAAGGTCCGTGAGATGTCTTAAGATCGTACTAAAGTCGAGCAATCGTACCTCAAAGTTGTTTACGTTCGAGTGATCTGGCCCCGCAACCTTGTTTCTGTTATGTTCTTCCGTTAATTTCGAATGAAATGGTCAGTACATGTATACGAGTTGTATGTAAAATTTCTTTGAACCTCGCTGCTGAGGCGAAGCGAAAGGAAAGACTTTGTTTCTTGCCCTTATTTGCTAATGTGAATAAGAATAAAATAACAAACTCGGAAACACATATAATTGTATAATTATTTGAGACCTGATAATAATTTAACAGCACATCCGATCAAGCATGATAAACACTTCAAGATTAGGTTACGTTGATGAGTCTTAAACTCATCTATTTTTAATCAATTTTTCTGGCTTACTTTTAGTATATTCAGATATGTTTTAATGCTAAATTATGGATTATTCACCAACTTTGTGTTTGCAGGCTTTAATTTAAAAAAGAGAAAATTTCAATAAGAAAGAAGAGAAAAAGAGCAATTGCAGCAGTCTATGTCGCGATAGAGCTCTGTGTGTCGAAAACGCCCAAGCAAATGGCTAAGGAAATTTGTCACAACAATATTTCCTTTGTCGCAACACAAAGGACTGAATATAGAAGAAGAGATATGTCGCGACACAAGATAACGTGTTGCGACAAAACATGGGAAGAATGTAACAAGTCAACCGAGACAAAGAAAGTTGATGTTAAGACAAGGCTTGTCAGCTGGATGTCAACACCAAGAAGAACCTATCGCGACATAAAAGCTCTTGTCGTGACATTGGAAACAAGAAGAAAGCATAAATTATGTCACGACAAGGTATTTTATGTCGCGATAAGAAATTAAAGAGCAACACTAGAAGAATCCTGCAACAGAATCTTCTTCTATTGCGACACTGACTATTACAACTTGGAAAAGTCTGCTGAGAAAGAAAGAATAAGCAAAAGAAAGAACTCTTTCGCGACAAGGCAATCTATGTCGCAACACTGTATGAAGAAGTTTTGTCGCCACAAGGTAATGAATGCTCACTAATCGAAAGACAAGATTTCTTGTCCTGATAGTGAAACAAAGTTGCTACAAGTGATGCTGACTTAGTGAATTGACCTGGTTGCAACAAAAGAGTTCAATGTTGCGACATACTTCAAGCTGAAGAGAAGGCTCGATGTCGCGACAGGGATATTAAGGTCGCGACAGACTTTTCTATGTTGCGACAAAGATTCCAAGACAAGGAAGAGAGGCCTTGTTGTGACATAACGAACTGGGTTGCGACACAAAGATGAGCTTAATAAAAAAAGTCTTGACATAACAGACTGGGTCGCGATAGAAAGCATCTACAACACAAAGAGACTACGTTGCAACGAAGATGCAACAAGAAATCAAGTTAAGTGGCGACAAAACTTTGTCGCGACAGACTTTCTTGGTCGCGACAAAAATGCTGACAATACAAGAAACGTTGTTGCAACAAGAATCAATAGAAATGCTGTTGCAACATAAAAACTGGGTCACGACACAAATTTGAAGAAGTTGCATAGAAACAATGTCGCAACACAATTGTCAATATCGCAACTTAATTGTTCCAATAAACACACATAAGATTGTTGCGACATAGATGAATAGAACGACAGACCCTGCAAGACAAAGTGTTAAAGAGCCAAAGAAAGATATGTCGCGATAGAGAAAACTTGCGAATTCAAATAAATATGTCAAGAAATAGAACACTGGCACGATCAAGGAAACTTTGTCGCGACTAATCCAAGAAGGATGCACAAGGAGCGTCGCGATGCATCATTGCAAGTACGCACAGAGACATGTAACAAAGAATTAAAACACTTTCAGGTCGCGACCGAGATTGCAATTTGGGCTAGAATTTTGGGGATTCACAAAGTAACCTTGAATTTAGGGCCCAAACTTCTAGGGCTTTCTAAATAGAAACATTTGAGGAAAGTGGCGCTTAATCTGGAAAACCAAAGACCGGGGAGTCGAGGACTCTTTGTATTGTTTTTATTTTAGTTATTCAGAGATTAGATTTAGCGATAACAATTTGCTTCCTGACTTGAACAAAGGAATTGTTCTAAGTTTTGAAGTTGATCTAATTTGCTGAAGATCAACTTCGATTACTATTTGAATCTACAGTTCAGATAAAGTCAAATTCATTTCTTAAGTTGATTACAAAATGCATTGAAATTTCTTTGACGTTGTTTGTTCATCAGATTCATGAAATACAATTTCCGCTGGAAAGATACATGCTATATGCTATTTCGCACAATTAGAAAGAGATTTATCGAATTGAGAATTGAGTTTGATTTGAATGGTAACAGGTTGTTCATGAAGTGAATCAAGTTCCCAACATTAGTAACTTATACCCACTAAGGACTCACTGATCATTTTTTAGAGACCTTTCGAAAGACATAGAGTTGGAGATTCCTGAGAGCATGGATGCATTACTTAGGGGTATGCTAGAATAATAAAATGAGCTAATGAGCTCTGGATGATTACTTAGATAAATCATCAATTTACTCATGGTTTGAGAATTAGTTGAAGGATCTATCAATTTAATCAATTAGAGATTTCTCCTTGGTCTTAAGGAATGATCTTGATCCCTGTTAGCTTTGATCTAATCAAGGAAAGAGAGAACTTTAGATCTCGGCGACGAGACATCATTCGCCTTGTAGAAATCGCAATGGCCTCTCGGTTTCGGGTGCAAGAAATTTAAAATATAAGAAATGGGTATGAAGTATTGAAAGAAAAATAATTCGATCTTATACATAAGATCCGACATAAGTAATCGGTTGCATACAATGTTTCGAAGGAACATGATTCTCTACTAAGTGAAATGTATGGTTAAGGGAGAAATCCAACCATACTACCTTGCCTCTTTTGACAAATTCAAATTCAAATTCATGATAGAATAGAATTAGATTATGTCATAGAATTGATAATTTTCATAGCAAGAAATCCTAGCGCCTACTTCGAAGAATAATCGTTCACTCCAGCTTTAGATCTGTGGATTTTATTTTATTTTAATTTTTCTTTACAAATGTAGAAATTTAGATAGTGAAATTTTAGTTAGGTTTTGAAAATCTGTATGAAACGGGAGTTCAAATAGTAACTCGGGAAGAATGAATAACTTTAATTTCTTTTTTATCTCTGTGGGAACGATATCCCATTTCATAGTCTACTTTTATTACTGTGACGACTCAAGTGCTCCCTCAGATTATGAACAAACTAAATTTTAATAAAATCACTGACAAAGCCATTTTTATTATGAGCACATATTCTATTTCGCCAACAAGTTTTTGGTGCCTACAAGGGATTAAGCAATAGTCCTCAAGAGAAAGGTGAATTTGATCTATACACATGAAAGGTCATATCTGTTTTTTGCGCCATTGTCGGATCAAAGGAATTTAAAATCAATATTCTAACAAAAGAGAGAAATGCTGACTTGGACATTGCTTTTACAAAAATTTTTTGTAGAAAACAACAAAACATGAAATAACAAAGGGTCAATAAGCTACTGAGATGAAGCTCAACCACATATAATTTTTTGATATACCGACTTCATTCGATTCTGTGTTTCTACTTTCAGAAAGAATTTAATGCATAGAAGACCAGAAGCAGATCTGTTGCCTCTAGATACTGAAAGTGAAAGAACCCTGAAGAATCTGAGGAAAGTTACTAGTGCAGAGTCCAGAAATATGGAAAATCAGAAAGAAAGATTGTAGACTATTCCAGAAGAAGAAGAAGAAGTAGAGAGACCTCAAAGGCCTAACACTATGGAGGAATTTTGGAGGCCTATCATCCAAGAGGAGTACTCAGTTGTGAGACAAACTCTCATCAAGCAACAATTTTCGAGTCAAGTCACTTTGATTACTATGGTGCAAAGAAGATTGGTTTCACAGCTACCTCCTTCAAGATCCAAATGAGCACCCGGGAGATTCATGAGATGGTAAACAATACTGTCGGTTTGTGGTGAGACCGTGATGTAATCAAGCTCAACCTTCTCCCATTTTCATTGAGAGATGTGGTAGCAACATGGTTTGATTTACTGCCAGTGGGATCAGTAAACACTTGGGAAGAACTGGTGGAGGCATACATGAGTAGATTTTTCCCTCTAACTCACCGCCGAGAAGAGGAAAAATAATCGGTTTTTAAGCAAGGGAAGATGATTCTCTACGCCGCACGGAGAGATTCAAAAGATCACAAAGATTCTGGCATGGAATGTGACCACCACTTAGATGGATATTTTCTATCATGCCATGAATTATGCCTCTAAGGGTATAATTGATGCATCCTACTATGGAGCTTTTAAAAGAATAAGTGCAGAGGAGGCAAGGGAACTAATTGAAGACCTTGCCAAATGCAACTACAAGGATCCATTTGCTTCAAGAGCACAGTCGAAGGAAACGGTCTTATCGGGATTGATAGAATGAAAAACCATGTACAAGCCGGAAGCAAGATTGAATAAACCGGGAAGCAAATGAAAGAAGAATGCACATCAAGACATGGAAGTGAGCAAAGAGAAGAAAGAATGAGAAGAAGTGTCGAGGGACTTATCAAGAAGAGCTCCTACCAAGGTGAGAGACCAAGTATATGAATGAGAGAAGTTATCATCAAGTCGAACTCTAACTTGGGTATAACACACTATATGACCAACATCGAGGAACCATGAAAAACTTTTCATATGGTGGAGGAGCACAAGAGGGGCTTAGACCGACGTAATTCACAAAGAAGCTTATGTCACCCCAGTTCTAAGAACAACAACAACAAGAGGGATAGTAGAGGAGAGTATCGTGGTTGTGAAAGCCGACTAATCCTTGAAGATCGACCTCATTTCATGTCGTAAAACAAAAAGATTTTGAATCTACATGAAAAAGAAATTCTTCGAACTTGAAAAACTTCCAAGCAACAGCAACAGTTTTCAACAAACACTAATGCCTTCAAGAATCGAAACACAACCAGGGCAATCGCTCAAGCCGTATTGTGATGGTGCCATGATTCATTTCCAAGACATTTAAAGAAACCCAAGGACCGTGATATGCACTCGGAGAAGTGGCAGAGAGCTAGATGAAAGGAGAGTTGAAAAGATGAACATTGAGGAAGAGAAACAATCAGAAATAGGAGAGGAAATTGAGTAGCACAATTCAGGAACTACTGAGAAAAAGAAACAATGTGAATAAGATAATCAAGTAGTGGAAAGAAGGAAGAAGTTAAAGCCAATCCCCCGCCCATTCCCTCAAAGACCACAGTAGCAAAGCTGAGGAGTAGTTCTCAAATTCTTAAACATGCATTTAAGAAGATAGAGATCAACATTCCTTTCTCTCGAGGCATTAACTCGGGATGCCTCAAGATGGCAAAATTCATGAAAGATATATTGAGCAAAAGAGGAATATTATCGAGGAAGGATAGTGAGCCTAACAACAACCCGCAGCGTAGTGATCTCAAGACCTTATCGAGAAAAGGCAAGATCCGTGCACCTCACCATACCTTGCAAAATCGGGGAGGCCGGTACGGAAAACATCGTGAGCCTTGAGCTAAAGATCAACTCGATGCCTGTCTCTGCTACCAAAGATTAAGTTTTTGTGGGAGCTCACTCCCACGTAGCCATGACCCGCAGATGGCAGACGATATCAGCTCATCCCGAGGCATCCTTGAAGACGTGTCATCACAGCGGGATATTTGCCTTTCCAATGCATTTTCAGGTCACATTACGGAGGAAGACAAACAAGCTGGCTATCATTGCTAGTGAAGATCATTCTTAGCAACAAAGGTCATGATCGATTGATGCGAAAAAAGAGGAACTGACTCTCAGGGTTAGAGAAGAAGCAGTGGACTTCAATCTTAATCACAGTTTGAAATAACTAGAACTCAAAGAAGGTTGTCGATCGAAATCAGAGGAATAAAAATTTCGCCGGCTTCGAACTGCCACCGATTAATTTTTAATTCAATGAATGAGAATGAGATGAATTTCAAAGATTCGCAAATATCTTGAAGATGAAATCAATTTAATTTTAAATTAAAGATTCAAGATTCATTAATGGAGAAATCGCAAAAATCCAGCAGCTTATGAAGAAAAGTCAGAGAAGAAAACAAAAGCTAGAGGGTTTAATACTAAAGGAATTGCCTCGGATTGAAAGTATGCCTTTGGCAAACTGCAAAAGGAAAGCCACAGATCATGTCAAATGGATTAACTAAGCCGAAAAGCAAAAACTATCGAGACTCTCGTGAAAATATAAAGAAGCTAAATACTGTCTATAAGATCAGCGAATCACTCCCTCAATCCGTAGATGCACAAGAGTCGAAGAGAATGCTGTAACTTTTTAACATCGAGGAAGCCGAATCTAGTAATGAAAGAAGTAGTTTTCGTAAGAAGTTTCGAAATGGCTAAATGCAGATTTTATATATGCAATTCGCATACCATGAAGCCCACATGTGGTTCTGTAAAGAAGGAGGATCACTGCGGATCGAAATGAAGAATGAACTGATTCCACAAGAATCGTGAATTGTGATGGAGAGTGTGTATAGACTACAAGAAACTCAACACTGCTACCAGAAAGGACCATTATCCTTTACCTTTCATTGACCAAATGTTGGATAAGTTAGAAAGGCACACCCATTACTGTTTTCTTGATGGATATTATGGTTATAACCAAATTGCAATAACCCTAGAGGATCAGGAGAAATCAACATTTACATGTCCTTATGGCACCTGCCTGGGCGGATGCCATTCGGGATTATGTAATGCTCCTACCACCTTCAAAGATGTATGATGTCTATATTTTCTCACTGGTGGTAGAGGTTATGGAAATATTCATATAGATGACTTCAAGATATGGATCCACTTTTAAGATTGTTTGAGAAACTTAGAAACAAGATTGTGAGGTGCCAAGACAAAAATCTACCTTTTAAATCGGGAAAATGCCATTTCATGGTAATCCAAGGTACTGTTTCGGGACATAAGATTGGCCGCTTCTGACGGAAGTAGAGATCAAGCAAAGATTGTTGTTATAAAACTCTCATACACCTACAACAAGAAGGAATAAGAAGCTTCCCCGACATGCTGGTTTTATAGAAGTTTCATCAAAGATTTTTCAAAATTTCCACTATCAGATCGTTGGAATAAGATGCAAAATTTGATTTTGATGAATCATGCAGATCTGCATTTGAGGAAATCAAATCCAGATTAGTATCAGCTCCCATTATGTTGACACCTAACTGGAGCAATGAATTTGAAATTATGTGTGATGCCAGTGATTATGCAATGGGAGCTGTATTGGGACAAAGAATTGAAAAGATATTCAAGGCCATATACTATGCTAGCAAAACATTCAATGAGGCACAAGAGAACTACTCTACCACAGAAAAGGAGATGCTAGTAATGGTGTTTGCTTGTGAAAAATTCAGGCCTTATATATTGGGGTCCCATGTTGTAATACAAACTGATCATGCTGCAATTAAATACCTAATGGCAAAGAAGGATGCTGCCAAGATCGATCGGGATGGTCCTATGCTACAGAGTTTGATCTCGTGATCAAGGATAAAAGGGTAGTGACAATGTGATAGCAGTATCACTCTGTTCAGTGATTGGAGAGAATTATTTGAATGTAGATAACAAAATTTTTCCGATTAGTACTATTTTTGTTATCAAGACAAACACCTCGGTATGTAGATATTGTGAATTATTTAGCTCAGGAGTCACATTTGAATTGTCTACCAAGAGGAGGAAATTGAAACCGACATAGACAGAGAGTGGATTAGTCTGCATCACTGGGGATAGAAGTAGGAGCAGAAATGATCATAAGGAGATGTGTCCCAGAGAAAGTTTAAGGTGGTATTATGGAGAAATGCCATGATTTTATTGGCCTACTCTATTTAGAGACTGTTTTGAATGGGTAAAACATTGTGATGCTTGTCAGAGAATGGGCAACATAAGCAGAAGAATGAAATGCCCCTGCAAGGAATTCTTGTGGCAGGTGCATTTTTGATGTTTGGGGAATAGACTTTATTGGGACCCTTCCTATCATCATTCGCAATATGTACATTCTCCTAGCTGTGGATTATGTATCCAAATGGGTGGAAGCAATAGCTTGTCCCATAAATGATGCCATCACAGTGGTTAGGTTTATATAAAGAAACATTTTGAGCAGATTTGGAGCACCTAGAACAATCATCAGTGATAAGGGATGCCATTTTGCAGATAAAGTTTTTGCAAAACTCATGAGCAGATATGGAATCAAACATCTAATGGAATTGGCTTATCATCCTCAATCAAGTGGACAAGCTGAAATTTTCAATAGGAAGATCAAGAAAATTATGGAGAAAACATTTAATGCAAGCATGAAGGATTGGTCTATAAAGCTAGATGATGCACTGTGGGCTTAAAGAACTACTTACAAAACTCCCATTCGAATGTCCCCATACAGGATTATATATGGAAAACCTTGTCATCTCCCCTTAGACCTGAATACAAACATGGCGCAGTAGCCATCAAGAAACTCCGACCAGTGATTTTCAGCCGCAGAAAGAGAGACTACTTAAATGAAGAACTGAAGCTAAATGAAGCTTATGACAATGCCAGAATCTACAAAGAAAAGACCAAGAGATGACATGATCAAAAGATCTTAAGGAGAGAATTCAAAGCAGGAAAATAAGTTCTCTTATGCAACTTTAGGCTAAAGCTATTTCTAGGAAAATTGAAGTCAAGATGGAGTGGTCCATACACGGTGGTAGCAAGTACACCCTTTGAAGCAATAACATTGAAGTCTGAATCTGGAGGTGAATTCAAAGTAAACGGTCAGAGATTAAGGCATTATCTTGGAGGAAGCATGAAAGAGGAAGATCCAGATTTGGAAAGGAGAGAAGGTGAAATTAATAATCGAAACCTGAAGACACTGGCAAACGTGTTCACAAGGACATTAAATCCGAAAGGTGCTTTGGGAGGCAACTCCAAACAGATTTTGTTTATTTTGTTAACTTGATTGATGTTGATTGCTTTTAGAATTTTGTGGTTTTAATTTCTATTTGTTTTTATTAGGATGCTTGATTATTTGCTAAATTTTGATTTGGAAAGGAAAGATGAACTGGAATCATATCATATTATAAAGCACACTGCTCCAAAAATGAATTGTGCAGGAAAAAGCCACAAGGGGGAGTATTTCTAATTCCCTCAACTTGTTTTTAGATAATAATGCACAGTTGAAGTTTGAGAAGTTTGGTGATTTTAGAGCATGATTAATTAGACAACTTCCAAGTGCTAATTGCTTGAATTCTTTGTTGAGTGTTTTGATGTTAATGAGATTGTTGCTGGGACTGAATCAGAATTGTTGTTGCTTATATATTTTCACAAGCCTAAATCAAGATAATCGATTGAATCAGGTGACACTGCATAGAAGGTGTTCAAAGTTAAAGAAAATTTGGGAAACAAACATTGGGTCGCAACAATAAAGCCTATGTTGTGACACTGTTTTATAATCAAAGGAAAAGGATTGTAGCAACAAGGCTTTGACTGGACAAAACAACTTTAAGGAAAAGTAGGTCGCGACATAAATGTTCTTCCTTAGAGACCCACTGTTGTGACACTATAAAGCGCGGTCGCGACATCACTTACTGCAAAATGATGGGAACTTGTCGCGACCTTGTTTTTCATGTTGCAACAAAATTTTTGCAAATTAAGTGAATGGCAACAGAAACAATGTCGCGACCAACTTTAAGGACTGTCGCGACCCACTTTTCAGATTTTAGAGCCAATTTGTGTCGTGACAACATTTTTCCTGTCTCGATAGGATGATAACTTGTTAGGTACAATGACACGTGTCGCGATAGATCTCTAATGCTAGGACTAGCCTTTGTTGCTACAACCTTAAAATGTGCCTCAACATGAAGGAGTTAATAATAAAGGCTGAGTGAAATTTATAAATTGAGGTGTCACAATATAAATTCCACATTTAAGTCAAAAGTTATTGTTGTGACCTAATCATTAATTGTCTCGACACACGAAGAGAAACATTGATTTATTGAGCCATTAAATGAAGAATGCTTCAAAACTGAAAGGCCACCCCCTTCCAATTGCCTCACCTGATTCATACTCTCAAAAAATCCCACTTTCTTCCTTTCTTCGAATTCTCAAAACCCTAGACTTCAAATAACCTAAACCCCAAATCCGCGTAGCTAGAAATGGCGTAAACTTTAACTTGTCCCAAATCTCGTTGAGATGATGGCGCATGCATTAGTGAAGTTGAGGTTCATCCGGAACCTCGATCAACAACCCTAGTTAGAACTGTATGTAGGGAGAGGAACAAAACCAAGTTCCAAAAAGAAACAAGCAGAAAAGAATAGAGTAGAGTAAAGATGAACAAAATAAAGAATCAGAAGACAACAAAGCATTCATCTCAGATGAAGCTTACTCTTTCTAGAGCGAGAATCTCAGCGACAGAGGATTTATAAGAGAAAGGGGTTTTGGCAAGTTCGTCTCGCCCTTTGTTGAGACAATCGAGAAAAGGGGCTGGAGTTTATTCTGCACGCACAAACCACTTGGGTTTGCTGTAGTATTCAGGGAATTCTATGCCAACATGGCGTAGATGAAAGAAGATCTGGCACGAGTATTATGGGTTCCAATGGGCCATGAAAGGATCAATGAGGTGCTCTAGATCAAAGATCCCAAGAATGGATCAAAGTACAAGAAACTGCTTAAAGAGCCCAACCATGAGAAAATTGTAAATTTCTTGACAGCCGGAAAGGGGAAATGGAGCCCAACAAAGAAGAATCCCCACAAATCAATCAACTGAGGCTCCCTAATAGAAGAAGCTAAGGTGTGGTTTTATTTCATTGCTTCTGTCATCATACCCACCAAGCATCTGAGCACAATAAAGGAGTAGGAAGCCATCATCTTGTATGCCTTGTTGAAGGGATATAAGTTTAATGCTGGGAAGATAATTATAATTACAGAGCCTTAGTCAGTAAGGACTCCATTCATCCAAGAATGATCACTGCCATGTATTTCTGGGTCGAGTCTCATAGTGGTATGGGTGTAGGAAGAAAATCGCTCTAAGGTTTCTCCGACCTCGACAGGGGTGCCAAAGGCTCAAAGAACAAAAAGAGAAAGGACATGAGATTGTGGAAGTGGCGTGAGAAGCCGATGAAGAAGAAAATGAAGAATTGTGGACGACAAATCCTGTAGGAGAGCTAACTCAACGAGGAGGAGATGCAGAACAGAAGAAGCCCAATCATTCATTCACCTCCTAATGTAAGGGAGACTTTTTATGAACCAGTAGAGTGCTCTAGCAGCAATCAAGGAAATGCTGAAATTATGGAGATGCTGGTGAAAATGAAGAAGGAAATGGTGGAGAGAGAGAAAAGGTGGGAACATCAACAAAATATTAGAGAGGAATTTTTGGAGGCTGATTTCAAAAAAATAGAACAACAATGGGAACAATTGCTCAAACAAAGAGATGAGGAACGTAAAGAGGAAATAGAAAGGAGAGAAAGAGCACTAATTCAAAGGCTATACTAAAAAACAAATACATTCTACAATGAACAACTGAAAAGGGATGAAGATGTGCTGACCTTTTTAGAAAAGAGAGAGGGAAGGATGGAGGCCAGCATGTTGCAGAAAGCAGAGGGGTTCAAATATCTCTACAAGGAACAATTCAAGGAATTTGGAAAACTAATGGAGAAGAGAGACAAGGAGCTAGAGATGGACAACAATTATGTACAGGTTATAATTTATAGTCTGCCAAGTCGAATTAAATTTAGTGAACATACACAATGTGCTCATTGAATTTGAAGGATCTATGAATACCCTAGGAAATATGCAAGATCAATTGGTCACCCTAGTAGAGTATACAAATGAGTACTACCTCTTTCAAAGAGAAGAACCACCAGTAAAAGAAAAGCAAGACATTTCCATTCCCAAGTTCCCTCCATCTTTAGCTACCTTTAATCTTGAACCTCCAAACTTGAAAACCTCCAAATCCTATAAAAGAAGGAGATGAACCCCTGTATTTTTGTATTTTGTTTTCTCTCCAAATTAAATCTATAATCATTCCTCATCATCTCTGTATTCAAAGTCCACTCATCATTCCTCTGAATAAAATAAAAATTTTTGCAAAAATATTCTTATGTTCATTTGTGTGCTTGATTGATTGGTGTGTTTTGATTAATTTTTTTTGCTTCAAATTACCATTTACTTAGTTGAATAAAGAAGAAACCAAACACCTGGATCAATTAATCGTCAGAACATATTTTCGTTAGAATTGAATTGATGAAATCGTGGTTGTGTCTGATTGTCGTGAGTCGAACGCATGAAGAATGAACTCTCAATTGATGAAAAACAACACAACAACAAATCTCAAACCAAACAAAACATTGATGATGTAATCGGGTAGGATGAAATAAATGGAAATAGAAAGTCAAGATTATGAATAAATATGTTGAACTTCAAGAATAGAAGGTTTACTAAATTGATGGAACATATAAACTCATAAATTCTGCTTCGATAAATAGTTTGTTCATAAATCCTAATAACTTTGCACAATGGTCACCAAAGAACTCCGAAAGAATTATGCTAAGATTAGGAACAATTTCTGGGATACATCACAGTAGAATCTCCAACGTCGTAGAACTTGTTAGATTATTAGTCAAGGCGAAATCCTAGGCAATACTACTAATAGGAAATGATTTAGATCATCCTTGGAAGTTTGAGCATTTCAAAGCCTACCCTTATGATATGCATAAGCATATACCCTAGTTCCTTATTTCCGAGCCTAAAAGCCAAATTTCATTATCAACTTAAAGAATATAGAAACCCAATCCATTCCTTACATCTGATCCTACAGTAAAGAACCCTTATTTGGCCAGATTGCAAGACAAAAGACATCAAAGATAGCAAGGGACAAGTTTGGGGGAATATAATTTTGAGATGTAGAAAAAGAAGAGAGCGGTTGAAAGAGAAAGTGTGTAGAGATAATAAGAGATAAAAAGAAAAGATGAGAGAAGCTGTCAAAAACATAAAGAGGAATGAGTTGGTCTTGTAGCCTTCCTCCTTCGAACAATTAAGTTCTTAGGGGTGTTCAACACCTAATACCACTGCCAATCGGTATGGGAGTTATTGACCCAAAGTTTGTTGGCGGGCAGAGAAAGCTTAAAAAGACCAACATCAGACCATTCTCAAGAATGAGATGAGAAATTGAAAGGACAAAGTTTAAATATGAGGGGAAAGGTACTGGTGTGAACAATGAAAAGAGAAAAAGTTACCAGAATGAAGAATATGCAAGAGATGCAATAAGTTGGGAAGGTTAGAAAATTACAATCAAGAGAAATCAAGGATGTATCAAAAGGGAAAAAGTGTAAGTTGTCTTGAATCTGGGTTAAAGTGAGCCTAAAATGTCTAATTATCTACCTAATTACCCAAGCCACACAGTACAAGCCTAAAAGACCTATTTGATTCTGAAGGTGGTATTATGCCTACATTAGTGGAGATTAATATGACAAACAAGCATATGAGACTGTAAAAATGAAAGAGAAAATGCGAACTGAGTATTATCCCAGAAGCTGTAATTGATCTACCAAAGAAAAAGAGTAAAGACGAGCACACACACAAATCAGGATTGAATGATTGAATTGTTACACACTATGAATTATTGGTTGGTTCAGTGAACTTAATTGAAAATCTTCATGAATCCAGATTGGAAACATGTTTAGAATTAATCCAACAACTAACTGGTGTTCATGCCCGACTGAAATGTACTGGGAAAATGTCCTTAAAAATAAAAGCAAATTGCTCGGTGAAAACAAAATTATTGCTGGGGACAAACAAAACTTCGTTGGGGAATTTACGGAGTCTTAAACTCATTCATTTTTAATCAATTTTTCTAGCTACTTTAGCATATTCAGATATGTTTTAATGCCAAATTATGGATTATTCATAAACTTTGTGTTTTGCAGGCTTTAATTCAAAAAGGAGAAAATTTCAGCAAGAAAGAAGAGAAAAAGAGCAATTGCAGCAATCTATGTCGCGACAAAGCTCTATGTGTCGCGACAACGTCCAAGAAAATGGCTAAAAATTAATTTATCCGACAATATTTCCTGCAATACTTAACTGAAAATTTGAATATAGAAGAAGAGCTATGTCGTGACAAAAGATAGCGTGTCGCGACAGAACATGGGAAGAATGTAACAAGTCAATTGAGACAAAGAAAGTTGATGTGCGTGAGGTTTGTCGGTGGATGTCAACACCAAGAGAACATCGCAACATAAAGCTCCCTATTGCAACATTGGAAACGGAAGAAAGCGAAGTGCAAATCGATACAAGGTATTTTTATGCGAAATGAAAGAAATTAAAGAGCAACACAAGAAGAATCCTGCGATAGAATCTTCTTCTATCGCGACACTGACTATTGCAACTTGGAAAAGCCTATTGAGACAGAAAGAATAAGCAAAAGAAAACCTCTCTCGCGACAAGGCAATCTATGTCACAACACTGTATGAATAAGTTTTGTCGCGACAAGGTAATGAATGTCGTGACACTGAAAGACAAGATTTTTGGTCTTGACAGAGAAACAAAGTCGCAACAAGTGATGCTGACTTAGTGAACTGACCTGGTTGCAGCAAAAGAGTTCAATGTTGCGACATACTTCAAGCTGAAGAGAAGGCTCGATGTTGTGATAGGGATATTAAGGTCGCGACATAGAAATAAGCTTAACATAGATAAACAAGGCCGCGACAGACTTTTCTATGTCGCGATAAAGATTCCAACACAAGGAGGAGAGGCCTTGTTGTGACATAACAAACTGGGTCGCGACACAAAGATGAGCTTAATACAAAAAGCGTTGTTGCGACATAACAGATTGGGTCGCGACAGAAAGCATCTACAACACAAAGAGACTACGTCACAACGAAGATGCAACAAGAAATCAAGTTAAGTGGTGACAAAACTCTGTCGCGATAGACTTCTTGGTCGCAACAGAAATGCTGACAATACAAAAAATGTTGTTACAACAAGAACCAACAGCAATGCTGTCGCGACATAAAAACTAGGTTGCGACACAAATTTGAAAAAGCTGCACAAAAACAATGTCGCAACACAATTGTCAATGTTGCAACTTAACTGTTCCAGTAAACAAACATAAGATTGTTGCGACATAAATTGATAGAACGATAGACCCTGCAGGACAAAGTATTAAAGAGCTAAAGAAAGATCTGTCGCGACATAGGAAACTTTGTCGCGACAGAATAAATATGCTGAAGAAACAAATACTGTTGCAACCAAGGAAAATTTGTCGCGGCTCAATCCAAGAAGGATGCACAAGGAGGCGGTCGTGACAGGACTATTACATCTTTCCATGGGAGACTGCAGCAAATAGTTAAAACTTTGTCACAACAACGCTTTTGGAGTCCACGTAGGATGGCAATCTGGGAATTTTGGGGATTCACAATGCAACCTCGAGATTTAGAATTTAAACCTGAGGCTCTATAAATAAAAACATTTGAGGAAGCAGACGGGTTAGTCGGCGGAAGCGAACATACGGGAGTCGAGGACTCCTTTGTATTATAATTTTCTTTTTCTTTTCTTCGTAGATTAGATTTAGTGTAGAATTTCAATTTGTTTATTGGACTTGAAACAGTGAATTGTTCAGAAGTTTCGAAGTTGAGCTAATTTGTTGAAGATCACTTCCGATTATTGTTTGAATCTAATGAAGTTTAAATAAAAACTGGAATTCATTTCTTTCAGTTGATTACAGTTGCATTGGAAATTTCTTGATCAGTGTTTCAATTCATTGTGATTTAGTTTTCGAGAAACACAACTTCCGCTGGGAAAGATATGATATTAGTTATGGTCTTTCCTGCACAATTAGAAAGAGATTTCTTGAATTGAGAATTTTGAGTTTATTTGAATGGTGTTGTTCATGAAGTGAATTGTTCTCAACATTAGTAACTTATACCCAATTAAGGACTGTTGTATGGCTCTGATTTCTAGGAGACCCTTTGAGTGACACAGAGTTGGAGATTCCTGAGAGCATGGGTGCATTACTTAAGGGTATGCTAGACTAATATTGATGAACTAATGAGCTCTGGAAGATTACTTAGATAAATCATCAATTTACTCATGGTTTGAGAATTAGTTGAAGGATCTATCAATTTAATCAATTAGAGATTTCTCCTTGGTCTTGAGGAATGATCTTGATGCTGTGTTAGCTTTGATCTAATCAAGGAAAGAGAGAACTATTTAAGATCTCAAGGAGAAGACATCATTCGTCTTGTAGAAATCTGGCAATGGCTCTATCTTGGGATGCAAGAAATCTGCAGTCATAAGAAATGTGTATGAAATATTGGAAAAGAAAAATACCTAGATCTTATAAAGAAGATCTGATTACAAGTGATTGGTTAGACACATGTTTCAGAAATGAACATGATTCTCTAATAAGTGAAATAACTTAGTTAAGGGAGAGTCGAACTATACTCATATCTTTGACAAATTAATTCAATTCATGATAGAAGAGAATTAGATTATGTTGCAGGAATTGATAATTTCACAGCAGTGAAATCTCAGAGTCTACTTCCAGCAATAATCTAGTTTAGTCCAATTTAGATCTAGGATTTTATTTTATTTTAATATATATTTTTTTATTTACAAGTGTAGAAATTTAGTGAAATTCTTAGTTAGGTTTTGAAAATCTTATGAAATGGGAGTTCAAATAGTGTGGAACTTGAGTAGTTGGGGTAATTGAACTTTAATTTCTTTTTCATCTCTATGGGAACGATATCCGGACTTATAGGTCTACTTTTATTACTTGTACGACCTGTGCACTTGCAGTATTATGACCAAACTAAATTTCTAATAAAATCATTGACAAAGCCATTTTTATTATGAGCATACATGTTCTACTTTGGTCAACAAGTTTTTGGTGCCTTTACTAGGGATTAAGTAATAGTCATTGGGTAAGAGTAGCATAAATTTGATCTATATACACAGAAAGGTCATATCACTATGGCACCTTTGTTATGCGGGCAGACATATCTCTGTTTAGTACTATACCGTACCTTCAGTTACCTATTGTGCTACGTCTCTCTCATTCATTGTTACTGGTTTATGTAGGCAAACATTTATATGATAAGAATATGAATAATGAATAATAAGAAAGCATAAGTAATTAGTTATACTCATTACATATTGTACCAGCTGTAGTACCCCTCTGTCTGAATTTTGTTCGAAACGCTGTTGGAGATATGAAAACCTTGTTATAAGAATTATGCTATATGAAAACTCTGTGATAAGAATTAGTTTATACGTAAACTTTAACATATGCATTATGTTTTATGTATCCTATAATTGTGGACCACTTAAAGTGGTCATATCTGTTATCTATTTCCCATTAAGCTATAAGCTTAGCACGGGTGTTTCATCCGTGTAGGTATTGAAGAGGACATCCGAGACATTCTGCATACAAAAGGGCTAACACAATAATAGAAGTCCACCTGATGTAGGTTTTGATTTTTTGGTTTTGGAATGTAAATGTAAAAGTTTTTGTAATAGTGGAGTTTGTAATAGTGGAGTTTTTGTAATACTACAGTGGTTGTATTTCATTATGAAATTATATATGAAATGGGCCCACCAATGTTCGAAAAGCAGGTTAAGGAGTCCTAGTCCCGTGTCGCCACCCCTCTCTTTGCCCAGGCGGGGGTAGGGGCGTGACATGCAGTGCCTTTAATTCATCTTGATGCCTTTGACTTCTTTGAAGAGCTAAGTGGACAAATTGACCACTTGATTGGCAATGGTGATATCTAGCATATGTGACTATTATGTTATGTTCATGTTCAAACACATTACTTAGCTAATGAATAATTCAATGTTTATTTTCAATTTATTTATTTATTTATTTATCTTTACTTTGAAGATATATGGATCTTCCTCTAGACTTTATCAATTATATACCATCCATTGGAGATGCATGTTTTGTTGATTGAGCTATAACTCATACAATCTTACGTGATAAGAAATATTTTTCAAATCTAACATTGTTTCAATCTAATCATACTATATCAGGTCATGTTGATCTCATTATAGGCTCTAGAAGAGCTACTATTACTCTGCCCGGTGGCATTAAGTTTTAAATTGCTGATGCTCTTTACCATGATAAATCTAATAGAAATTTACTTAGTTTCAAGGATATTCACCAAAATGGATACCACATTGAAACTATGAATCGTGATGGACTTGAGTGTCTACTCATTATCTCTATTATTTTTGGGAAAAAGGAAATTTTAGAACAACTAACTTCTTTATCATGTGGGTTATATCAAACAATTGTTAGACCCATTGAATCTCATGCTATCATGAACCAGAAGTTCAATGATTCCAAAATGTTAATACTTTGGCATGAACGACTTAGACATCTAGGACCCTCCATGATGCGCCTTGATAGTTCAAAATTCTAACGACCATCCATTAAGAGGCAAACAAATTTTAACATCTCCGAATTTTACTTGTGCTGCTTGTTTTAAGGGTAAATTGATTATTAGATCATCTTTAACCAAGGTTATGTCTAAATCCCCTGCATTTATAGAACGTATTAAAGGGTATATTTGTGGGCCCATTTACCCACCTAGTCGACCTTTTCATTATTTTATGATTTTAATTTATCGTCCAATAGGTGGCCTCCGATCTACCCGAAATGTTGTCTTAGCTAGATTACTAGCTCAAATAATTTGGCTTAGCGAACAATTCCCTAACCACCCTATCAAGACAATTCGTCTTGATAATGCTAGCGAGTTTTTCTCTCAAGCCTTTCATAATTATTGGATGTCACTTGACATAGATGTTTAATATCTTGTTGCTCACGTTCATACTCATAATGGATTAACTGAATCTTTTATCAAACGTATGCAATTGATTGATAGACATTATTCTTAAAAACCAAATTGCCTTTATTGACATGGGGGCATGCAATTATACACACTACGAATTTAATTCGCCTTCATCCATAGCCAATAAAGATTTATCACCATTATATCTTACTCTAGGTTATAAACCTAATATTTCACATTTGCTTGTTTTTAGTTGTGCTGTTTATGTTTCAATCGTCCCCACACATTGAACTAAGTTGGGTCCTCAACACTGTCTTGGTATCTATGTTGGTTTTCAATCTTCATCTACTATCAAACATATTGAGCCCCTCATATGTGAAGTTTTTACTGTTTGCTTTGTAGATTGTCATTTTGATGAAAATGTTTTTCCACTCTTAGGGGGAGGAAAGCTAGTTATAGAAGAATGAAGAAAAATTACATGGAATGAATCCTTCTTATCTCATCTTGATCCCCATATAAAGAAATTTGAACAAGAAGTTCAAAAGATAATTCATTTACAAGATCTTGCAAATAGATTACCTGATGCTTTTGTTGATTCAGCAAAGATTACAAAATCACATATACTTGTTGTAAATATCCCATCACAAATTGAAATTCCAATGGGAAAATTGAAAAGTATAATGACTAATGAGCCTAAGCCACAATTAAAACGTGGATGATCTCTTGGCTTAAAAGACACGATTCCTAGAGAAAGGAAAAAGGTTGAATTAGTGCTCTTGAAGAGCATACAAATATAAAAGGATCAAAAGAAATAGATATTGAGCCACAAGTTGAAGAACAAGGAACCCTTGCAGAGGTACCAATCAAACAATTATCTCTTGAGACCATGCATGTTCATAATAATGAAGAGATCCCTATTGATTACATATATAAGGGTAAAATATGATATCAAAGTATTATCCTTACAAATGATGTTTTTTTCTTTCCAAGTGACTATGGACATTATAAATAATGATGAAGATAAAATAATATTTTTTGTATTTAGTTATCTTATTAAAGATTTAAAAACTGTAATTAAAATTATTTAGAAAATTATGCATTTTTAATTAATTAATCTTTGTATTGATGAGTTAAATTAATAAATATTTTAGTAACATTTAATTTTAATTTAATTTTTTAATTTTCTTCTCTTTTGTTTTTTCTTTAATTTTTTTTAAATCAAAGATTACCTTAATATAATTATTTCTAGCATAACATGGCAATAAAATACAAACGCACAATTTATCTCTAGGTCAATAAAAAAATAAAAAACATAAAGCTCAACCTTTTCTTATTCTTATCACTTCCTAGTCCGATTTTCAAGCTTTATTTTTTTTACATCTATTCACTTAATATATTAAGTGTAGCAATATTATTACAAGGATTCAAATCCTAGATCTCTGTAGTCCCTTTCAACCTCTTCACCACTTGATCCAAGTCTTAAAAGACATCTTCAAGCTTCATTTGATTTACTAGAAGAAGACTGAATTAGTCATTACTATTACTATTTTGTTAATTAGATATACTTATATTATGGCAAACGAACCTTTAAAAAAAAAAAAAAAAACTTTCTTTTCTTAGTTTTGACTAAATAAAAATTTTCTTATATGGTCATCTCTTAAAGTATAGCTTAAGTGTTGGCTATGTTATTATTGTCCTTTGTGCTCAAATATATTATCTTTTGTGTGGGAAAGACTAATAATATTTATTTATTTAACATGTCATAAATATTTATGAACAGTATTGATTTATGTGATATTTTGATTTTACAAATGAAAATATTTTCTTATTCTTTAATAAAAGTAATGAGTGTAGTTTCTTTTCTTTCTTTTCTTTTTTTTGAGGGAAAAAGCCCAAAATGACAACTAGCAACTTTATTTACCATGAAGATCAACAGCTAAGGCATCCACAAGGAAAGAAGGAGCCTCAAGCCAAAAAGATGGGCTAGTGAAAGAATAGGCAGCCCTAACTAGGGTGTGAGCTATCATGTTAGCTTGTCGTTTAACAAAGATAATAGAGACATTCTCGATCAGTGAGGCCAAGGATTTGCACCTTGACGCTAGACAACCAAACTTTAATAGTTCAAGTAGGAAGACAACAAGCCAACACATCGCCTACACTGAATAACATCAAGAAGGCTTAGGTCGTGAGATCCATGAGGGCCACGATGCAGCCATAGCTCAGCCAATGGGTGAGAAGCAAATGTGGGATTGTTCAAGATGTTGTAAGAACCAATTTTGTTCGTTTGATCTCCGGGGCATCGGCTGCGCAATGTGAACCTGCAAAAAGGGCGATCCGGCACAGGCCGTCAGCTTCCGATGATTAAGTCGCAATGAAGAGAAGTTAAGAAGGAGGTTGAGATAATTGGAATTGCATACCTTCTTCTGTGGGGGATCTTCCCAATTTATAGGGTTCGGGCCCTAACCCTCCGTTTTATTCAGGAATAATATATGGCTTTTCTTTATTAAGGATTATCCTTTATGAGATAAGATTTGTTTTTCCTATCATGATTATCCTTTGGCATAATATATGTTTTTCCTTATTAAAGATTATTCTTCCAAATAAATTATTTAGAAATTAGGAAATTCAGGGATAAATATCTACTTTGCGTATTTTCCCATAACAAATTTCCCATATGCGGTGAGATGGCCGACTGGGGGGTCTCGGGACCCTAGACGGGTTCTAGGACTGCACCGTTTGGTGGGTTCCCGTGTGGTTTTAATACAAAGGCCGCTCGGGGCCGCCTGATGGGTGTCAGCAAGAGGCCCACGCTGGCGCCGGGCCTATTAAACAAAGGTCTAGGGCCTAAAGTCATGGTACTCCATTATCACCCTCTTTTCCCGGTCGAAGGCTGGTACTTCTTCTGCCGTGGGAAAATATGTTGCTTTAAACCTTGAGCGGAGAAAGTTGAAGGACCGGGGAGAATTCACGCGTGCATTGAACGTGTGTTTGGATATAAAGCACGGTGGAACCATGTTTCTCAACACGCCATGGCTCGAGATCACTGAGAGGGAGCGCAATGAGCTCCTTTTGTCTGTGAAGAACTCCTAGGAGTTAGGCTCCAACCCCTTTCCTTACATAGCCCCCGTCATACCCCGTCCGTTTCCAGGAGAGATCTTTTGAAGTCAATCTCGGGTAGCTCTTCCCAAGCGGGGTCGGATAGAGAGCCTCAAGCCGAGATCACTGAAGGGGCCTTAGTTAGCTTCGTCCGGCCTTATTAGTCACCTTTGAGGGAACAAGACTCATAGGCTACCCCCCAAGTGGTAAAGAGAAAGAATGCACAGGCTGAGAGCCATTGTTGTGTTTAAACATGCCCTAGCGAGCTAGGAGTCTAAAGTCTGGTCTTTTAAAAGTGCCAGAAGGCTTAGAGCCACAGTCTGGTCTTTTGAAAGTTCCAAACGGCTTAGAGCGAGAAGTCTGACATTAAGGAAGTGCCAGACGGATTAGAGCCGAAAGTCTGACATTAAGAAAGTGCCAGGCTGCTGAGAGCCAAAAGTCTGGCATTAAGAAAGGGTTATACGATTTTTAGAAATTGCCAGACGACTTAGAGCAGGAAGTTTGGCATTAAGAAAGTGCCAGACAGCTTAGAGCCAAAAGTCTCGCATTAAGAAAGTGCTAGATTAAGAAAGTGCCAGAAGGCTTGGAGCCACAAGTCTGGTCTTAAGAAAGTGCTAGACGGATTGAAGCCACAAGTCTGGTCTTTTGAAAGTGCTAGACGGCTTAAAGCCAGAAGTCTGGTATTTTGAAAGTGTCGACGGCGGGTCTTTTGAGGGTGCCAAGCGGCAGAGCGGAAGTGCGGCGTGGGAGTGAAGCGATGGTGATGCGGCGTGGGAAGTGCCCGGACGACCCAGGAGCGGAAGTCGGCGTTAGGAGTGCGAGACGGCATGGGAGGCAGTGCGGCATTAAGAGAAGGTGTCAAGCGGCTTGGGCCGGAGCTTGAATACAGTGCGGTCTTTTGAAAGTGCGGACTGACTTGGGAGGCCATAAGTGGTCTTTTGAAGTGCCCGAATGACTTAGAGCGAGTATAACATTAAGGAAGTGTCGGTGACATAGAGCTAGAGTGCGGCACTAAGGGAGATGCCGAGACGGCATGGGGCTAGAAGTCGGCGTGAGGAAAATGCCAAACGACTTAGAGACAAAAGTCGCTGAGAAAGTGCGGTACTTGAAAACTGGAAGTCGCGTGAAAGTGCGGCCCAGTTGGAGCTAGAATTCTGGTCTTTTGAAAGTGCGGACGGCCAGGCGGAAGTACGGCGCGTGGAAGAGGAGCGAGCTGACATAGAGCTAGAATGCTAGCATTAGAAAGTGCAGGGCGGCTGAGTTCGAAGTGCGGCATTAGAAAGTGCAGGCGACTTGGGCGAAGTGCGGCATTAAGGAAGATGCCCGGACGGCATAGGGCTAGAAGTATGGAATTAAGAAAGTGCCATATGGCTTAAATCCAGAAGTCTGGCATTAAGAAAGTGCCGGAGCGGCTTGGGCGGTCACGATCTTTTGAAAGTGCGGTGACTTAGAGCCAAGTCGGCAGTAGGAAGTTCCAAATGGCATAGAGATAGAAGTCTGGCATTAAGAAAGTGCCGGGCGACGGAGCGAGTTTGGCATTAAAGTGTCGAGACGACTTGGGCAAAGTCGGGTCTTTTTAAGATGCAGACGGCTTAGAGCCACAAGTTTGGTCTTTTGAAAGTGCTAGACGGCTTGGGTACGGAAGTCACGGCATTAAGGAAGTGCGGTGACATAGAGCGAAGTACGGCATTAGAAAATCGACAGCTTAGAGCCAAAAGTTTGGCATTAAGAAAGTGCCAGACGACTTAGAGCTAAGTGCGATATTAAGTGCAAGATGACATAAAGGGCGATGCGGCAATAAGAAAGTGCGAGACGACTTGGAGACCTAGTTGGTATTTTAGAAAGTGCGGGCGAGCTGAGCCAGTCGACATTAAGGAAGTGCGAATGGCATAGGCGGAAGTTTGGCGTTAAGGAGTGCAGGACGGGTATAGGCTAGAAGTCTGGCATTAAATGAACCAGCTGGGCATCAACCATACCGGGCCGAATAGGACATTTCCCAGACTTAGTAATAAACTAGTTAGGCATCCATCATGCTGGGCCGGACAGGGCAATAGCGCCATCCGGACTTTGTACTAGGCTAATTGGGCATTAGCCATGCCGGGCCGGATAGGGCATTTAGCATAATCTGGACTTTAATATGAGCTTTGGACTTTTAAGTTGATTGGCTAGAAATTATCTTTATCGGGTTGGGCCGAGGTTATTTTCTTTGCGCCGTCAGGACTTTTAAATTGGCCAAAGCTCAAGATTGTCTTTGCAAGGCGGGACGGGTCATTTTCTTGAGCCATGGGACACCCTGGTCGCGGTAAGATTGTCTTTAGGGCGAGTGAGATGTTTCTTTGAGCCATCCGGACTTTTAAGTTGATCGGCTAGAAGTTATCTTTACCGGGACGGACATGTCATTTTATTGTGCCATCCGGACTTTTAAGTTGACCGGCTAGAAGTTGTCTTTACAAGGCCGGACAGGTCATTTTACTGCGCCGTCCGGACTTTTAAGTTGTCCGGCTAGAAGTTGTCTTTCTGGGCGAGACGAGGTCATTTACTCGCCATCGGACTTTTAAGTTGATCGGCTAGAAGTTATCTTTACCGGATCGGATAGGCCATTTTACTTTGCCATCCGGACTTTTAAGTTGACCGGCTATAAGTTATCTTTCTGCGGGTAGGATGGAGTCATTTCTTTGCGCCATCGAACTTTTAAGTTGGCTAGGCTAAGTTGTCTTTCTGAAGGTAGGATAGTCATTTACTACTTACATCCGGGCTTTTAAGTGAGCTATTGCAAAGATTGATAGAAATTCTTAAAAAGCTGTGATAATACATTTTCCGGGTTAAAGTGGCTTCTCCGATCACAGTCTCTTATTGGTCATTATTTCGTTGTGAGCCTTCAACATGACTTTGCAACTCCTTCATCTTTCTTGCTTGTTCTTCTTGCTTTCTCTCCATGTCCTGACGCCAATGGAAGAATTGATTTTCTGATGACTAGGTAATTGGGTTGCATGACATTGCGACTGCCCCGGACGAATCAGATGTGGAATGGGGGATCGACAGAGCTCCAGGTGACAGAGGGCTATTGGACAACGGTTGGAGCCAAGCTCTTGCCAATTGTTAGTGAAACTTTTTTGTTTGATTTCCCATAGACGGCGCCAATGTAAGAACCAATTTTGTTCGTCTAATCTCTGGGGCATCGGCTGCGCAATGTGAACTTGCAAAAAGGGTGATCTGACGACGGTGTGCCGGCTGCCTCTCTGATGTATAAGTCAACAATGGAGAGGAAGAAGAAGGAGGTTGAGATAGTTGGAATTGCATACCTTTTTCCGTAGGAGATCTTCCCAATTTATAGGGTTCGGTTCCCAAAGCTCCGTTCTTATTTCAGGAATAATATATGTTTTTCTTTATTAAGGATTATCCTTTTATAGCATAAGATCTGTTTTTCCTTATCAAGGATTATCCTTTTAAGGGATAATATCTATTTTACCTTATTAAGGATTATTCTTCCAAATAAATGATTTAGAAATTAGGATATTCAGGGATAAATATCTACTTTGCATATTTTCCCATAACAAATTTCCCATATGCGGTGAGATGGCCGGTTGGGGATCTCGGGACCCCAGACGGGTTCTAGGACTGCACCGTCTGGTGGGTTCCCATGTGGTTTTAATACAGTGGGCACCTTGGGCCGCTTCATGAGGTGGGGCAAGCAATGGGCTGCTTGACCTTGAACTCAAAGTCATGGTACCCCTGTCTTTGGGTGCCATGACTTTAAACCTAGACCTTGTTCAATAGGCCGGTGCCGTTGATAGGCACCAGGTGCCCAGTGCGAATTGTGCACACTTGCTTCTCATGTGAAGGCATTTGAGGCCTTGCCAAAACCACCTGGGCTTCCATACGGTGCGATCTAGAGCAGTCGGGGTCTTGAGACCCCGACCAACCATCTCACTAAGATATGGGAAAATGTAAGTAAATATTTATCCTTGATTCTATAATTTCAAAATCATTTATTTGGAACGATCATTAATAAGGAAAAGAAGAAACGGAATATTATCCTTAAAGGATGATCTACGTGATAAAGAACGGATCTTGTCACATAAAGTAATCATATGCTAAAGAAAAAGATATTATTCAAAATGAAGCAGTGAAGGCAGCTCTACCTAAGTCACGAAGAGATGTGCAGTTCTGTATGCCACCTAACCATCTCATTCTCTTGACTTTCAAATCATGCGCTCCCGGAGGCGGTCGACACACAAATAGCAGATCGCCCTTTTTTGCGAGTTCCCGATGTAGCGGTCGATACCAGAGTCGAGCGAACAAGAGTATTCTTACGAATGTGGCAAGCAAAGGCTTCCCAGTCTTGTTTCGAATCTTGCCGCAGTACTGAGTTGTGGCTGCTCCAAAGATGCATCATCCGTTACATTTGAGGCGCCATGGGTGGAGCTGACGATGTTTAATGTCGGACATGGTGTCATGGCCGCCACCACCAAAGTCCCCTTTTGCACATTTTCCTCCACACAAGCATTTTCCATCTTTGGACAACAAGAACATGGGAGGTTCTTTACGGTCCACATCCGGGCGTTCCTTCTTGGGCATGATCCATGGCGTGTGCCCACCCCTCATGATAGACATGCTAATCAGACATTGCTGTCATGTGATTGGCAATGGTCCTAACCCTAGGTCGATGACGTCGATTGCTACGGTCGGACTAATCCCTTTCTTTTATCACATGAGGATGAGAGACATATAGTCACGGATTCACGGGCTGGTGCATAGAAGGCGGTACAGTTCTGTTTGCAACCACCATGCGTCCTCATCGAGACTCTAGGCGCCCTTAGTATGCAGGAGGAAGACCTTTATGCGGGTGGTAGATGGAGCTTCAAGAGCCGTCAATCATCGAGAGGACCAGTTAGATCATAGTTGTTCATCTTTGCTACCCTGTGATATCTTAAGCACTATTGAGTAAATATCGTTCTTGTAAAGTGCTAGATGATCTAATTTGGGCCATCAAAGGATGAGGGAGGGGTTTTGGTAATAGCTATGACATCTTGCTAACCAAATAATTCCCCAAGTAGTTCGACGTCCCACTCCCGAGTTCCTAAGATAAATAAATCACATACTCGGAGCTCCTCAAGTCTCGTAATAGGGGGGGAGGGGTTTACAATATGGCAGTTATCATCTTCTTTCACCCATGGCGCATGCCAGACACTGATGGACCTTCCGTCCCCAATACGCCATCTATAGCCTAATTTGAGGATACAATACGGGCCTGTATGCTCTTCCATATGAGCAGCCGGGTAAAAGTCCCGTTTTGGGAAAATATGTACAGCACTTTAATCAATCGGCTACTGTAATAGTACGGGAAGGCAGGAGGTTCATTATCATTTCAAGCATTGCGAGGTTAAAAGAGTGGAGATTTCTGAAGCCTAAGCTTCCACGTTCCTTTCGTTGGTAGAGGGTGTCCCATTTAATCCATTTAATACATCGCTCCCCGTTTGGTTTCTTTTGCGCTGGAGAAAGGTTCATCATCAACCTCTCGACTCTGCATTTTAGTGGAATGGAAGTTGAAAGAACAAAACTCATAAGTAGGAGATGGTCTAAGCCACCGTCTTTATCAAGATCTCTTTACCATCCAGTGAGAGTAATTTCACTTTCCATCTTTGAAGTCTCTTCCAAAACTGGTCTCGAAGAAATGTGAAGACCACTCGCAATACGACGATGAGGAGGAAATCCAGTATGTGATTAGTGCCCAAAGTGCTATTTTGAATACATTAAGAGATATGTTTTGAGTGCTGCTTTTTGCGCACTAATCATTATCATTAAGCCAATTGAGGTGTTAGTCTGCTAATGCTCCTTGCATATATATATTTGAGGGTTATTTGTATGGTTATTTTGCAGGTTTTGTGTACCTCGTCCATTGAAGTTAGATTTGATGTCGAGGATGTGGTGAACCGCTGTGATTTAGAGCCTATTTCCAGCCATCAACATATCAAATTGAGTGATGAAATGAAACGTGAAAATTGGAGGATGCGATGTGAAGTTGGAAAAAGTATATCATAGTAGTGAAGATGACAATTCTGAATTTAGCCTCTGATTGAAAATTTAGTGGATGAAAGAATTTCTTCTTGTATATAATGAAGAGAATTTGCAAATCTATTGTGAGAGGTGGAATTTGGCTAGGCTAGCGGGAATTTAGGCTGCATGCGAAAATCAACTGTGCCCTAGAAATTCTCCATTTTCGCTATCTCTCACAAATTTATTGAGCTGACGAAATTTCGTAACATGAGTCCTTGTGCATGACGAAAATTTATTGAATTTCGTATCTCTGTGCAATTTATTGTAATTTGTGAGAATTTTTAAGTATCTAAGCTGATTCTCTGTATGGCAAATTCCTTGTTAATTTTGTGTAATTAATGCCCAGAAGCATTAGTTTTGGTGTGTATTACCTCCTTGCTTATGTATAAGCCAAAACTTTTATATTTTAATGTGTTTCTATGCTGTATGAGGTGGTCTATATAAACCCCATGGTTTGTAACCCCTAACAATCTTTGGCAACTTTCATTTATATATAAATATCTCATAACTTCGAGTTTGGGTTTTGTACTCTCCTCTTCTCTCTCCTCTTTCTTTTCTGTTTTCTATAACACCCTCTTGAGGATGACAACTCAAGAGATGCTTGGCTAAGCCTTATAGCTTTGAAGAGAAGGGTTGCTAGCTTGGTTTTGTGGCAGTTGCAGGTTGTCCTCATGTTTTGAATGCTACAGGTACTGTATTTATGGCTCCATATCTTCCAAACTAAGTTCAGAATATCATTTAATGTCTGTTCTTTGGCGATACTTACCATGCTTTAGGGTGCGAGTGCATGCTTGTTGTTAGATGCCTTTGTTATTCTTTCTAGATAGTCTTCTGACCCTTTGAATGAGGTTGAGTGGGGTTTGAACTAAAAGGGGCTATGTGGATGCATGTTGTGTTGACTCGAATAGGAGTGGTTTTTAGGGTTAGGTTTATAGTTAAACAAAAGTCAGGTTATGGCTTGGACTATAGGTTGCTTGCCATAATGCGAGAGATATAACAGAGAGAGGACACTTGTTTGCCCATGTTATCAAGCTGGTAACCTAAACCTTCAAGACACATTTTCACACTTCATTTTAGTTATTACAGTTGTTAATGCAACGAAACTCCCTTTGTTTTAAAAACAAAATTCCAAATCCAAACTAAAGCCTCACCATTTCAACAACGTGCGAGTCATTCATAGGATGAAAACCCAGCCGTTAATTTAGGCCCTAGACAACCGCTATCTTTGCGATGCTTGACTAGCGATGGGAGAATTTATAGGAAACAAATTTTGTTGATTCCGCTCACTTACCTGCAGTGACGCGAATCAAATGGGCCGTTGCGAAGTGATGATTGCTTTGACTGTTTGATAGGATTCAAAGTGTACTTGTAATCCTCATTACAGAGTGTAGGTGACTTTTGGAGCCCTTTTGAATCCCGATTCTTGTGGCGCAGGTTTCCTGTCACTTTGCGATGGCATGTTTTGTTTTTCATACAGTCAGTTTTATTTTAGCTAACAATAACCCTTTTTGCAAGTTGTTTTATTCCGTTGTTTGTGTCTCGGTTTGTGTAACGGAGTGTTTATGCACCAACTGGGATGGGGACATCTTGAGTAGGCGCAAAGAATCAATGCGATGAACAAGGCAGTGAAATCAGTGTGCCAAGTGACCAAATGGATCCCCCAACGAGGAGCAGTGAGTCGACAGTACCCCCGATGAACCCAGCCTGACCTCTGAGATCGATGAGGTTGTCTGCCTCCTGAGTTGAGTTTACATCTTGCATCATACCTTGCTGAGGCTCTGCGGTGAGGCCCTATTTAGTGCCCTACTTCACTTTTCACGGTATGGGGAATGAAATCCATATTCGCATATAAGGGATTTTGAGGGTATGCTACTTTCGGAAGGTATCAGCGACATGGTTGCTCGGTAGCTTGTGTTTCGCTGACAACGAATGAGGCTGAATATGGCTCAGCTGCCCGAGACCCGAACCACTAGAGGTGGGCAGGAGCTTTGGGCAGAATTTTTGAAGAAGTTCTTCGAGCGCCACAGACCCCGACAGGTTTGAAGAGGCAAATCTACACTTTCTCGACATGACAGAGGAAATTCTACTGATCTTGGGGAAGGTGTGGAGACCATCGGTGCTTGTCACATCATGGTTTGACTTTTTGGATGTTAGTGAATCATTTTACAATGGTATGTCTCCAGCCGTGAAACATGCTTCCAGAAACCATGTGGAGGGCTTTTGAGCAAAAGCCTCTGATGAACAATGGATTTCTTGAACTATGTGATTTGAAACTTCAAAGGGATTAGGATAGAGCTTGAGCTTGAAGAGATGGAAAGAATGAGGCCCCTCATCCAACCCCTAGGCCGGGGAATTTTTTACACTTTCGAGAGGACATACCAGGAAATGAAAGCAAAAATCTGACTACCAATTTAGGAAAGTGGGAGGAGCTTGAAGGAAAAGGCTCCATGAAGTGCGGCGTGAGGCCCGAAAACCTTTGCTGGCTTGATCAATTCACCGGGTTCCAACCCCTTGTAATTCAGAGAACAGATGTCAGAGTGCCCCATCAGTTGAAGGATTTGATGTCGGAAGCATGCAAATGCTGTAGGTCCAATACAAGCCACCCTGACCTAATGTACGATAAGTGTGCCTGATTCAATTGGAGGAATCACCTGGCCCTCTCTGGAAGCAGAAATCCCCACCTATGTGCCCAGTGCTAAACCACAGTTTGGTTCCTCTTCTCAACCACAACCATCACCATCATCTTCTCCTGTGGAGCAAGCTATATTGAATTTGAGTAAGGTGGTGAAATGACTTTGTGGAAGAGCAAGAGGATCAATGCGACTAGCACAAAGGATTGATCTTTTGTAGAGCACCTTGAACAAGAGAATAGATGGGCTTGAGAGCAATCTTAATCGAAAATAGACAACTGCGTATTCAATCGATCAACAATATTCTGGAGTACGGGAGAGAGGAGTTCCTCCCAAACATTGCGAATCCGAAGGAGTCGTGAGGGTAGGTTCATCCAGTGAATCGCGGGAATGGATAGGCGAAGGCTATAATCACTGAATTAGTGGAAAAGGAGTTGAGCAGCCAATGCCCAAGCTTTGTTGAAACCACAGGAAAGGAGGGCATTAGACCAGGAACATATTTTTGAAGAGGGACTGATGAAGCAACTGCATGCCTCGTTTCCACGGGCGCGCTAAGGCGAAAAGAAAGGAAACATCCCGGGCATCTAGAAGTCTGGCGGGTAAAGTAGACACCCTTTGGACATCATCAAACAGAAGTCTACTATGCAAAGTTTTTGAGATCTTTATGATAAAAGGGGTTGGGTATTGAAAAGAGCATTTTAATGGCGAGCAAGTTAGTGCCATAATCAAGCGAGAACCAGTCAAATACAAGGATCGAGGATCACCCACGATTTGATTAACATTGGTGGGACTTGCATGAACAAATCTTTGCTAGATTTGGGGCGGTGTGAACTTCTTGCCGTACTGGTGTATAGCGATTAGGTTTGGGAGAGCTTAAACCTACTAACATCACCCTTATCCTTTGCCCACATCGATGGTGATCCCTAAGGGGATAGTTGAGGATGTGTTGGTGAAGGTAGACAAGTGCTATCAGTAGATTTTGTAGTGCTTGACAGAAACCCCGATAGAGAATGGGCCCCGATCATGTGCCAATTATCTTGGGAAGACCATTTAAGCCCTTTGCTAATGCAATCATCAATTACCCGAGAAATGGAGTAATGCAACTTACATTTAGCAACATGACGACTGGAGCTGAACATATTCCATTTGAACAACTATTTGGTAGGCGAAAATCAAATGGCAGTGAAGTTGGTTCAGTTAATTGAGGATGCGGGGAAAATTTGAATATCCAAGAATTGCAAGGAATAGCCAACAAAGGCGAATCTGGTGTCTTGGTATTGCCATCAGTAACCACTGCAGGGCAATTGCTCAGTTCAAATTCAATCAGTGAGAACCAAGTCAACAATAGGAAATCCAACACCAAGGAATCGATCGAGGCCCTTTGCGAGGGGAGTTTGAGGAGATCCTTCTCCTTGACCACCATGAGTAATTTGTGATATTAGGCTGGTTTGGTGTTCTCAAAAACCAAATTGCGTTCAATAGATTTTGGTTTTATTTTAATTTAGTCAATTTCTATAATTTTAGCTATTTTAGTATGTTACCTAATTTAGCGACTTGCCATTTGTAACTTAGTAATTATATTATAGTATCGTATATTAAATTAGATATATATTATAATAATTTTAATTATAATAATTGTTATTTCTAATAGTGTTAATATTTTAATATTTGAAAATTTTGAAGTGCGGAGTAGTGAAAAGGCTCAAATTCGCTATAATAGCGGAATTAAGTGGAAAAGAAAGGACCCTTCAATTTGCCTTTAATGGCTTATAAAGGAGGAGGGGGGGGTTGGCACTGCATACTTCATCTTCTCCTCCCGGTTTTGAGGCTGGCTGAGTCGCGACCACTGAGCCACCGGGCCGCGGGCACCGCGTCCACGGCCCTTGCGAGCCTGGTTTTGCTCGGCTTCCTTTGCGCTGTACCGCCGCCGCCTGATACCGCACTAGCCCTTTGCCGACACGAGCCACACCGGTGCGGGCCACACTTCCGAAGCCTGGCTGCTTAGCCTGTTCGACGCCACCGCTGCTCATCGCTGGCGGTGCCGTGCCGGCACCTCTTGTAGATCTCCTATAGCCACGATTCTGCGCCGGGCCTGTTCCGGTTCCAGTAATGGGCACCCGGCACCTTCACTGGCGATTAGTGCCCAAAAAGTGCTATTTTGAACCACTATTTTTAATAGGTTTAAGCGCTTGTGTACTAGTGTTATAATTAACCAATTTACATATTAAGATTTACTATTCTACGTCGCATTTTGTGGCAATTTTGCGGTTTTGCGAGCTAATCCTTCTAACATTGTTGAGTCGATCCAAGCACGAAGAATTCGAGTCAAACTCAACATCATAGATCAGAGACTAGAAGGAAAGAAGAGAAGAAAATAGAAGAAAAATGAAGCAGGAAGAAAATGGAAGAGAAGCAGCAGGAACAGTGGCCAATGGAACAGTAGCCGCAGGAGAAACCTGGATTTTTCGCTAGGCTAGCGAAAATTCACTGTTGATAGCGAAATTTCTCAATTTCGCTATCTCTTCAATAATTTAAGCTAGCTAAGCGAAAAGTCTCCTTGTTGATAATGAGTTTCTCGATTTCGCTATCTCTTCAGTAATTCGCTAAGCTAGCGAATTCGCTTCCCCTAAGCGAGTGGCGGTCTGTAAGCGGGGAAATTCTCACAGTTACTTCTATCTAGTGCAATTTCGCTACCTGGCCAATTTTTAAGCTATCTAGCCAGTGCCCCCAAGCTACATGGCGAATTGTTGTGCATAGCGAAATTGCCTGCCTTGTCATCTTTTTGTAATTAATGCCAACCGACTTCATTTTGGTGTATTACTTACTTGTCCCTTGTATTAGCCAAAATGTTAGGCTTTCTTGTATTTTCACACATTTGGGTTAGCTATATAAGCCACCTTATAAGTTTGTAACCCTAACTTTCTCTTTTGAGTACATACGCGCATCTTCTCTAGTTTTCTCTCTTTTCTCTCATTTTCTCTCCCTTTCTTGGTTGCCAAACACCCTCCAAGGATGACAACTTGGAGGATGGTAATCAGAAACCACTCACCCTAAATCAGGGAGATCTTTTAAGTTCTTTAATTGGTTCCACTTGTTTTTCATCTCTGTGAGTTTGTCATTTGGTTCCCAAATTTTCATTTCTAGGTTTAAAGCTCTTTGATGTGCTTTCTTTGGCCAATACTTGGCAAGCTTTTAGGGTTTAGTGTATTCTTAGCTTTAGATACACTAATATCCATTAGTTGCTCTTTACGAATCACTGAGGTAGGTTAGGGTTTCCTTGTATGTGCATCACTTTTGATCAATACTTGGTAATCTTTTAGGGTTGGTGGATGCTTATTATTAGATCCTTTGAGATTTATTGATTTACAACTACACGAATCATTGTTGGATGAGTCAAAGCGATTTTCAACGTAGGGAACCATAAATGTTAAATAAATGCTCTATCGAGGAAAATTATTAGGGTTTAGGTTTAATGCCAAATGAAGATCAGGTTCGAGTGACTATATGTCATCTTCTCTATGTGAGAAATTAACACAGGGGACCTCTCGGTGCTTTAGTATCTTAAACTCGATGGCCTTGCTTCAAGGGATTCTATTTATTTTATTTTATTTAGAGATTTCGGTTCCAACCATCAGCTCCCTGTTTTTACAGGCCTTAAAATCAAATTTAATTAACCAATTTTGATTTCACTCAAATCATTTATGCGAAGAACCCATCCTGTGTTCGATACTGGGCCGCTATCTTGCGGTAGCTTGACTACGGCGGTAGGAGAACAGGATAAATTTTGTTGATTAGGATCCTTTGCGTAGCGCAGATCAAATGGCTTGCCCAGTTCTTGAGGATGGTGCCTTAGTGCAAGTGACGAGATGTGGAACACTTGTGATCCTCATCACAAGTCTTGGTGAATTTCTTTTTATCATTTTACAGTCATTTTTTCTTAGTTTTATTTCACTGTTAAAAAAAAAAAAAAATTTCAGCGGGGTGTTTTTGGTGTTGCCTTATTTCTCTTGCGGGATTGATTTTCGGTGGAGTTTGAATTGTGGCCAATGGAAGAGGAAGGCAATACGTGAGTATTCGGTGAGAGTAACCCTAGGGCATATATGACAATGAGGGACTATAGAAACCTTGCATGGCAAAGTCAGCAACCTGTGGAGAGGAACCCAAGTGAATATAGGTCCATGAGGGACTACAGAGACCAATGGATGAGTTCACCATATGGTAGTACTTACAACTAGTTGGGGGAATCACACAAATTCCTCATGGAACCTTGAAAACCTCCACAATATGCACCTCTGAACCTCTTTATTATGCCCCCATTTCTCGACAACCATAGCCCCATCCCCTATTAGACAAGCTGAAATCTGAACTTGGGCAAACAAGTGGATAATTTAAATGGAGGAAGCGAGCGGTGGTATCAATTTGTCGAGAAGCGACACGGTGGAGAGCTCCCTGAACAAGAGGATTGATGGACTTCAAGGGTAAGTAGGCTTAAATTGGACAACGATTTCAATTTTAAAGCTTGCCAATGGCTTGATCATCTGCGAGAGGAAGAGAGTCAAGAGGATGAGTGCTTGGTGAAGCAATTTTGGGTGGCTCGAGGTTCAAGCTACTTGACCTCGGGAGGAATTGAAAGTAGAACCGGCGAGAAGATTACGAGAATTTGCGGGATGCCCTGGTGGAAGTGTAATATATGGGCCATGGAAAAAGAAGAAGAAATCCCTTCCCTTGTTGAGTGAGGAAAATAATGGGAAGGAACTGGGGAAGCCCAAAGTCCAGCGACCCGACCCCAGAAACAACCCCGCGCCGGTAGCCTCGGATGACCAAGTGTACATACGCCCTGCGGCAAAATCAAAACCCGGCTGACACACACACTCCCGAGGCTAAGTCCAACCCATCACTGCCGGCCATGCAAAACTTCAAGAGATTAGTGGCCTCTGTACATAAGTTTGCCACTACATCAAAGAGCCTGGCGGTACTATCTGGCATGGCATAGTGGTTGGTTCGGGTGTCGGTTCGGATTTGGAGCACCCGAACCCCGGCATTTCTAAGCTCCTTCCCCACTTTTTGTTTTAATTTTTCTTGCTTTGTTTTATTTTATCGTATTTTATTTTGATTTCGTTAATTTTTCTTCTTAGGTTTTATCTAATTTTTAGTTAATTTATGTTTTTAGATTAATTTTTACTCTTTTGCAATTTTTCTTAATTTTTCTTGCACTAATTTTTGCAGTTTTTGTGCAAATTTTGAAGCTTGGATTGAAAATCAGCAAGCAGCAGAAAGCAGGGGATTTTTCGCAATTATAGCGAAAATTTCGCAATTCTAGCGAAATGCGAAAATTTCGCTATAGATGAAATTTTCGCTAGGCTAGCGAAATTTCGCTAGCTTAGCGAAATTTTTGTTAGACAGCGAAAATGAAGAACTAAGCTAGGAGTACCTAGCGAAATTTGCTATGTAGTACAGTGTCTTCCACTACAAGACAAAACAGTGCACAGTAATTCCAATTTGTTTTTTTATTTTATTTTATTTTACTTTATTTTATATTTTATTTAAAAAAAAAACGTTTGTTTTTCTTTATATATTATTTTTTATTTTACGTAAAAAAAATTTATTTTTATTTTATTTTAATTTTTACTTTTTTTTTATTATATATTAAAAAAATTTGAAAAAAATCGTTTTTAATATATATATATATATATATATATATATATATATATATATATATATATATATATATATATATATATAAATTTTGAAAAAAAATAATAATAATAATGTTTTTTATTTTAATTTTATTATTATTATTTTTTATTTTTAATTATTAATTATTTTATTTAATTTAAAAAATAAAATTTTCGCTATTAGACATAAGCGAAATTTTTCATAAACTTAATGAATCTTAAATTTTCGGCCCAAATTTGCGAAGAATTTCGCTAGCTTAATGAAAAATTTTTCAATATCTTACTACAGTTTTGGCCTCCTGATTTTGTTTCGCTCATAACTTTTTCATCTGAACTCCGTTTTAGCGTTCTTAGTACCGTTGGAAAGATTAGAGTGTAGAATCAAATATGGCCAGAAAGAACATTTTGAAATTATTATGAAAGTGTAATTTTAAAATGGTCAATTGGTCCCTTTTTCCTCTCTTTTCTTCTCTTGTTTATTTGAAGCCCAAGCGAATTGAATAAGGTGTCGATGGAAACTACGAAGTTTCCTATCAGAAATGATCACATCTCATCATGGAGGTAACACTTCCTTCTCTAATTTTCCATTCCAATTGTTTGGACAGAGATGTTTGGGTTGGGGAGAGTTAATAAAGGAAGTGGATTTTGTATTATGTTTGTTATCATTTTGTTTCAAGCCCATTTGTGATGTTTAGTGGCATGTTGGAGTTCCCTTTCTATAAAATTGTTATACTAAACAACTTACTTTTTCAAAATCTTGGACCCATTTTGTAATCAAAATTTTTATGGTTTGCCTAACTTGTGGTTTGAAAAATTGAAAGGCATGTCAATTCTATTGATGTTAGATTGGTTCCATGCTTAGTTGAGTGAATGATTAGTTGAATTCTTATTGATTTATTTTTTTCTTCCACCTTTGGCTGCCACACACAAACATCGATTCATTGTTGATGAAAAGCATGCACCCTCCTTTACTTTGCATAACCTACCCTAGTTTCATTGATACCTTTAATAGGTTAAGGACCCTATGGAAAAAGAAAAGAAGAAAAACGAGAAAAAGAAGAAATGAAAAGAAAAGAAAGAAAAGAAAGAAAAGAATAAAATTGCAATGCTTTTGCCTTGAAACCAGAAACGGTCCAGGGGTATATGTGAAAACCTTTAAAACCAGTGCCTAAACCTTCTTTATTTGGGGTCACCTGACTTAGTGTTCGCTACATGGGTGGATGGGTGGAGTTTAGCAAGTTGTAGGTGCTGGAGTCTCGAATCATTGTTCCAAATTCCCGGGAGTGAAACACGAAGGTTTGTGGTTGAAGATCCTTATGACTTAGTGCCCTAAACCTTAATTGGTTGGGAGTCTTCGGTAGATCCGTTACATGGACTTTGGTGAGGTCGATTCCTCGACGTTGCACCTAATGCAAAGGAATTGTGGAATAAGAAAGTGGGTCCTGATCTATTTAGGTTGGTTTACATTCCTAGGTCATGGTAGTATCTAGGTTGGGGGAGAGTGCGGTTTGTGGTTTTATTGTTGAGGCGATCAAATAAACACCAGCTTTTGGTGAAGTTTAAGTTGATTCAACTGAGATGGAGACTCTTTTGATATCAATTATGGTATTCATTCTCTCATGATAGTTATTGGACACGACATTGATGATTCTTACTTAGGGTGGAACATTACTCTTCACAACCTTTTGGAAATACCATTTTTGTGCACTATTTTGTTATCATTTAATATGTTCTCTCTTTCTTTCTTTCTTTCATTGCTAAGGGACTAGCAATGTGTGGGATGGGGGTGCTGATTAGTGCCCCAGTGCTATTTGAACCATATTTTTAATAGGTTTTAAGCTTTTGTGTACTAGTGTTATAATTAGCAATTTACATGACCAGGTCCCTACTATTCTACGTCGCATTTGTGGCAATTTTGCGGTTTTGCAGGCTAATCATGCCAACATTGTTTGATCGATTAAACACGAAGAATTCGAGTCCAAACTCAACATCATAGATCGAGAGACTAGAAGGAAAGAGAAAATAGAAGAAAATGAAGCGGGAAAGAAAATGGAAGAGAAAGCGGCGAGCAGTGGCCAATGGAACAGTAGTCGCAGGAGAGAAACCTGGATTTTTCGCTAGGCTAGCGAATTCAGCTGATGATAACGAAATTTCTCAATTTAGCTATCTCTTCATGATTAAAGCTGGCTGGCAGTCACTATTGATAGCGAATTTCTGTTTAAGCTATCTCTAATTCGCTAAGTATTCGCTAACTGCGAGGAGTGGCGGTGCATAGCGAAATTCACCTAAGTTCGCTATCTCTGCTCTGTTTCGCTACCTATGAGTACCTTCTATAAGCGAGGTATTGTGCATAAGCGAAATTGCACCTTGTCATCTTTTTGTAATTAATGCCAACCGACTTCATTTTAATTTATATTACTTACTTGTCCTTGTATTAGCCAAAATGTTGGAAACTCTTGTATTTCACACATTTGGGTTGGCTATATAAGCCACCTTATAAGTTGCCAACCCTAACTCTCTTTTAAGGTACATACGCGCATCTTCTCTAGTTTCTCTCTTTTCTCTCATTTTCTCTCCTTTCTTGGTTGCCAAACACCTCCAGGATGACAACTTGGAGGATGAGCGGCTAAACCACTCTTCTTGAAGTAAGGCTCTTTGGGGTGAGATCTTTAAATTTGCTGGTGGTTACTGTTTTCATGCGACGGGTTTTGTCATTTGGTTCCAGAATTTTCATTTCTAGGTTTAAAGCTCTTTGATGTGCTTTCTTTGGCCAATACTTGGCAAGCTTTGGGTTTAGTGTATTCTTGGCTTTAGATACTAATATCCATTAGTTGCTCTTCACGAGCCAGGTAGGTTAAGGAGTTAGGGTTTCCTTGTATGTGCATCGCGCAGTCAATACTTGGTAATCTTTTAGGGTTCGGTGGATGCTTATTATTAGATCCGAGATTCATTAGTTACCCTTTACGAATCATTGTAGGATGAGTCAAAGCAGTTACACTTTCCTTTGTAGAGACCATAAATGTTAAATAAATGCTTTCTATCAAAGGAAAATTATTAGGGTTTAGGTTTTAATGCCAAGTGAAGATCGGTTCGGGAGATGACTATGTCATCTTCTCATGAGAAATTAACAGGGGACCTCTCGAGTTAGCCTAGTATCTTAAACTCGTGTACTTGCTTCAAGGAGTTCTATTTTACATTTTATTTTATTTAAATTTCAAGTTTTTCCAACCATCAACTCCTGTTTTTACCAAGCCTTAAAATCAATTTAATTCACCAATTTTGATTTCATCAAATCATTTGTCTGAAGAAAACTCATCCACGTGTTGGAGCCCCAGGCCGCTATCTTTGCGGTGGCTTGACTCTGGCGGTAGGAGGAACAGGATATAAATTTTTGTTTGATCCGGATGCCACTGCGTAGCGCGAATCGGCACTACGGTTATAGTGCGTACCGAGAGGTGGGTCCTTCTCAGAGCCAATTCGATTCGGTACCCGGAAGGCGAGAGGGTAGGCCCGAGTTCCGGCTCCGGTTCAGGACGTCTGGCTCCCGGTCCCAGGTAGTCCACGAGGAAGCCTCGAGGGTTCGGGAGGTACCAGGCCTTGGATGGGACCGGGCCCCGTCTGTGCCTGTGGAGATCGCGGAGGCAGGCCCTCCAAAGCGGGCGATACTTCGGCCCGGGTGAGTCATCCCCTCATCCGGACCTCAGCAGATACTGCTACATCAGGCTGTAGGCGAACTCTTCGCCTCGATTATCGCGACCTCGGGATCGGGAGGCCGATTATTCGTCGGGAACCCCATCCTGGGGAATGTGCGGCTCCACCGTAGAGTTCATCAGGAGTCGTACTATGATGTCCAGTGTTGGGCGACCATGGGTCGGGGACTCGATGCGGCGATCGAGCACTACTCTACTACCATTCATGGTAGAGGCGATATTATTACCCGGGTGGATTCTATAGTTCTGTTCGATGACCTCCGGGGAGCGCCTAGTCGACTCCCAGCTGCGGTTCACCATGACAATCGCGGGAGTGCTTAGAGCGGCGGACATATCGACGCGTTGGGCCTGCGGATACCTCGAGCGATTCGGAGGGTTATCGAGTTGGTCTCACCCGCCTCGGTGGGAGATGGTCATTCTTGCAGAACACCGCGGCCCGGTGCTCTTAAGGAGCGGCTCAGCCTCGGATGCTCTGGTCGATCCACTGTTCGAGGACCGGTAGCACCCTATTTGCGACGTATTGTATGTGCGGCGTGGGGGCCCCATCCTAGGGCTCTTCTGGGTCTCGGAGGATCTTGGTTTAGTCCTTTTGGTAGTGATGACCTCCTGACCTGCCCGGATAAGGTCCATCGTAGGGCGGCAGTGAGAGTCTTCCAGCTGCGTCTTAGGGGCTATTATGCGAGGTCCTCGAGCACTTGGGTTTCAGGAGCCGGATAGAGATGAGGTTAGGTGCCCACCCGGGTCACTGTCGATGGACGGCGATGGGTGATGCCCATATCTTTTATCCTCCGGCGGCAAGACCCGGGAGGAGGTTAGGTTCGAGAGGCGAGCATTCGAGGAGGAGGTAGTCGTGCCGAGCTTTGAGATGGAGAGGAGTCCCGCGCGGTCGTTCTCCTCCATCTCCTACTCTACCTAACCCGACCACGGCCCACATTGATACTCTGGCCCATCTTATACGGCCACGGCATTCTCGAGGAGCCGTCTACGTCGATTCGAGAGGCTAAGCCGATATGGATCTTGTATGCTGGCCACTACCCGGGCGGAGCGGGACCGGAGGTTGCTTCGGTGAGGCCACTCTAGGTCCTTTGTCACTCCCGTGCTGCGACGGATCATGACACATTTGGGTATTAGCGCGTTCCGACCCGGAGGGCTGAGCCGCTGCGACGGCTAACTTTGGATATCATTGGCGGCGAGCGAGTGGCTCGGACCCACCACCACCACGACGGTGGTGGATTTAGGTTTCTTTATGTTTATGCATAGTTATCGGCTTTATCAAGCGCCTACTAATTTTGTGTAGGATTCATGTATTAAGCCAAGTAGTAGGCGGTGATATTTTTGTATGTTTAGCTTTGATATGCATGCTCTTAACCATTTATTTATGTCGAAGCTATCAATTATATATATATATATATTTAGTTTTCTACACCTTTGCATATCACTTTTGTGCCTCCACCTTATGTGTCGTTTTGTCTTCAATTGAACAATTGGTGCTTTAATTAGACAATTGAATTGCTAAATGGAAAATTGAAACCTGTTTGTCACCTTAATGTTAAATTAACTCCATGCATGATTCAGTTTTGGTCATTTAAGATTCTAGCATTATTCAACTTGAATGTTTCCCCTTTGAGCTAATTCACACCTTTTGCAGTTATACCAATAGGTTGTGATTGTATCACCTCTTTTAAGCCTTGCAAAGTAGGCCTTAGGCATGTTAGCAACCTAGGATAGGTTGTGTTACCCATTTTGAAGACCAATGTAGTCTTCAAAAGGAAAGAGAAAGAAAAGGCAAAAGAAAAGAAAAGAAGAAAAAGAAAAATAAAGTCGTGACACTTTGCCTTGAAACCAGAGAGCACGATTAGGGTATATGGCGAAAGCCTTTGAAGCCCGATGCCCTAAACCTTAATTGGTTGGGAGTCATCGACTTAGTGTTCGTTACACGGGTGAATGGGTAGAGTTTAACGTGTTGTAGGTGCTTAATTCTCGAAGTCCTTCGGAGTCCGGGGTAAAGCCTGTAGAGTTTGTGGTCAAGTGATCCTTTTGGCTTGATGCCCTAAACCTTAATTGGTTGGGAGTCATCGGTGGACCCCGTTACGGACTTTGGTGAAGTCGAGTTTTAGAAGCATTGCACCATTGTAGTTAAATAAAGAAAGAAAGTGTAGCTTTTCCTATCTAGGTTGTTCAACGACTTAAGGCCATGCCATTAACTAGGTTGGGGAGGAAATAATTTTGCACTTTATTGGCTCAGTCACAGTTGCATTAGAACCATTAGATTTTAGTGGAAATTCAGGTTGAATTCTTTGGATCTGATGTTGACCTAAAATTTGTTCTTTTATGGTTTTTGCTCTCTCATGTAGGTTTTCAAACTTGGTATCAATTGTTCATTTTAAAGGCATTGCTTATATGTACATACACCTTTTGAACCACAAACTTTTGAGAAATCATGCATACATTTCCTTTTTGTTTTAGCATTGCTAAGGGACTAGCAAAGTGTCGGTTGGGGGGTGTGATTAGTGCCCAAAAAGTGCTATTTTGAGCCCTATTCGAGATAGGTTTTGAGTGCTTTTGCGCTAATGTCGATATCAATTAAAGCCAATTGAGGTGTTAGTCTACTTAGTATCATATGTGCCATTTCGAGTTGTGGTTATTTTGCGGGTTTTGTGTACCTCGTCCATTAAAGTCAATTGATATCGAGATGTGGTGAACCATGAAGATTGAAACTATTCCGACCATCAACATATCAAAATTCGAGTGATGAAATGAGAGCCAAAGTGAAGATGGAGGATCTGTTAAATTACGTATGCAAGCGTGAAACGGCAATTCGAAATTTAAGCTATGATTGCGAAAATTTATTTGGGATTCTGCGAAAGACCCCTAGCGACCATGGCGAAAATTTGTAATCCTAGCGAAGTGGGAGCTAGCGAGTTCGCTGAAACTAACGAGAATTTATTTTATAAAAATCAACGTACCTAATGAAATTCTCCATTTAGCTATCTCTCCTAAGTAGCTAGGCTAGCGAGAATTTCGTATGCGAAATTCCTTGTGCGTAAGCGAAACTTTTGTGATTTATCTCATTACCCAGTTTAACAGGCTAGCGAAATTTGGCTAGGCTTTAGCCAAATTATTAGGCTAGCGAAATTTTTACTATCTGAAATTCTCTGCATGAAATTCCTTGCTACATTAATTTTGTGTAATTAATGCCAAATGACCCGTTTGGTGTATTACCTCCTTGCCTTGTATAGCCAAAACTTTGCAGGCTTTCTTGTAGTTTCACACATTGGTCTATATAAACCCCCATGGTTTGTAACCTAGCGATCTTTTGGCATTTTCGTTTTTATCATAAAAATATCTCCCGCAGCTTTCAGTTTAGGGTTTGCTTTTCTCTCTTCTCTCTCCTCTTTCTTTCATTTTCTAGGCTGCCAAACACTTCTCTTGAGGATGACAACTCAAGAGATGTAATAAACCTCTTTGATGAAGAAGAGGGTTCTTAGCTTGGTTTTTATGCTTGATTCTGGGGTTGTCCTCATGTTTTGATTTTCACAGTACTGTATTTATGACCCATATCTTCCAAACTAGGGTTGAATATCATTTAATGTCATTACTTTGGCCAATACTTACCATACTTTAGGAATTACAAGTGCATACTTATTGTTAGATACCTTTATTATTCCTTTAGATGGTCTTCTGAGCCATGAAATGAGGTTAGTGCTAGGGTTTTTTTGAACTAAAGGGGCTATGGATGCATGTTGCACGTGTTGACTCAAATAGGAGTGGTTTAGGGTTAGGTTTGCCGTTTAAACAAAGATCAGGTTATGGCTTGGGTATAGGTGCCTTGCCATGTGCGGGGATATAGCAGGGACTTCTTTGACCCCATGTTATCAAGCTAGTAACCTAACCTTCAAAGTTACCATTTCACACTTCACTTTCAGTTATTACAGTTATTCAGTAACCAAACAACTCCCACTGTTTTAAAAACAAAATTCCAAAATTCCAAACTAAAAGCCTCACCATTTTCCAACAACGTCGCGAGGTCATTCATAGGATGAAAACCCATCCGTGTTCCGACCCTAGACAGCTAATCTTCGATGGCGACTCTGTGATAGGAGAACATAGGAAACAAATTTTGTTGATTCCGCTCACCCTACCGTGACACGAATCGGTATGCGGTGTTTGGAAATTTTGTCACCCAAGTGCGCCGGAGAATGAGGAGCGCTGGAGGGGTTAGGAAAATTATGGCTGAAGAAGATACCAGATTTATGGAGGTTAATCGCTTGTCCTGACAATTCCTCATGCTTGGCCAGGATAAACATCTTGTGTTGCATCCACATTCGGAAGGCATTAAAGAATAAAAGCAGTAAATCGGCAAAGAGGAGGTGGGAAATACTTGGGGCACCCTTACAAATACAACGATGTGTCCCTTTGCCTTGGCACGGTTTAACATAGCAGACAAACCCTCAACATAGATAATAAATAGATAGGGAGGGGGTCCTGCAGTGAGAGGCCACAGATGTAGATGATAGGCCCAGCAGGCTGCCGTCTTCAAGACAGTGCTTTGGACGGTGGTGACGAGCATGATCGACTAAATGGCGATTCTTGAACCCTAGTTTCCTCATAACCTGTTCCGGGTAGGTCTAGCTGATCCTATCGTAGGCCTTACTGATAACGATTGTTAGTGCCACATTGCCCTTTTTGCCCTTTGTCTTATGCTTCATATAGTGTATGACTTCGAAAGCTGCGAGGATATTGTCATAGATGGAGCGCTCCGGACAAAGGTAGACTGCATATCAGAGATGATCCCCAGGAGGACCCCCTTGAGCCAATTTGCCAACACTTTTGCCACAATTTTATATACCACATTACATAACCCTATAGGTCTCAACTCCTGCATAGAAATGAGGTGGTTGCATTTTGGAATCAATACTCTAGTTTAGTTGGAGAGTAGAAGAAACCCTAGGAAACCTCATGGACACTTCCTAAACCCAAAACCTTTGATTTCCCAAATTCCTCATTTGGATCCTAGACGAAATCCCGCGTTTTCGGTAACCATGCTTAGCCCTCGTTGATATGATGAACTTTCGTTCTTGGCCGGACGAATTCCGACCGACTGAACTCTATAGATCGCGGAAAGAAGCCCTTGGCTCTCCTCTTTCTCTATTCTCTCACTCTCACACATACACAATAGTAGAAAATGTGATTTTGTACCCTAGTTTCCCCTTTTTGTATAAGTTTAAGACATGGCACACGTCACGCCACGTGTCCACACCTGCTCGGGTACCATTTTGACCCAAATCAATTCATTTCGTCTTAGTTTAAGTTCAAATTATTTTTCATAAATTTAACTCAAGTTATTTCCTAAATTCCGAGATTTTCGTAAAAATCATGTCCCTAGGAGTCACTGGACACCCGTTACCCCGAAAAATGCGAAATTCTAACTAGCTCGGAATTTGATGAAATTTGTCTGGGTAACTAGATTTCATGAGACGAATCCAACGGGGAGGTCCGTTTCATCATCCGAGATCTAGAAAATTTCCATGTTTCCAACTAGTACTATAGCAGTAAATTACCGTTTTGTCATTTTTAAGAAAAATTTGATTTTTCTCGGGTTTTACATAACATGCACCAGAATTTTTCCACAATGGTCCGATTCATCCTCTCTACAACAACGTTATGCTGTGGTGTACCAGGAACCGTCTTCTCGTGCCTGATTCCATGACTTGGAGCAATATTCTTTGAACTCCTTGGAGATGTATTCTCTACCATTGTCGGTTCGAAGTCACTTTAGAGGATTTCCCGTCTCTCTTTCTACCATGACATGAAATTTATGAAAATACTGGAATACCTGACCTTTTGTATGCAACAAGTATACCCATGTCTTTTGTGAAGCATCGTCAATGAAAGTAACAAAGTATTTGTTACCACCTAGCGAATCTACCTCCATGGGTCCACAAACATCATAATATACTAATTCCAATTTCCCCAATTTTTGAGTTGAGTTCTTTTGGAATGATACTCTGTGTTGCTTTCCAAATAAGCAATAGTCACAAGGGTTTGATGATTTGTTTTTGGCCATAGGAATGAGGGACTATTTGGCCAAAAGTTGTAACCCCTTCTAGCTTATATATGCTAGCTGATTGTGCCACAAATCTAGAGAGGTATCATCATCAACTGCATTTAGTTGTCCTCCGCACACCTTTGCTCGTGTCTTGTACAACGAACAACATAATCTAACTCGTGCCACCACCAATGATCCTATTGTTAAGCTTCCAATTGCCACTATTGATAAAGTGGTTGTATCCATTCTTGTCCAGCATATGCATAGAAATCAGGTTCAAACGCAAGTCTAGAATGTGTCGCACATCTTTCAATGTTAATGTGAATCACATACTTGTTTGTATGCAGATGTCACCAATCCCCGGGATCTAGGAAACACTTTTATTTTCCATCTTCACCATGCCATAGTCTCCTGCTTTGCAGGTTGAGAAATATTCTTGCTTCGTCTATTTTGTATGCCGAAATTATTCCCAAGCGTAGGAACTAAGGTCGTTAATCATTATACTACTGTGGTAATCCACAGGTCATCTCCACAGGGAGTGGTATTCTAGGTGATCCTTACGGGTTATTCTTCAAGAATGTATGTTTAAAAGTAAATTATGGGGTTGAGGTTGGTTGATTGAGTGACTGATTAAGTTGACTATTTTGGCAGAAGGAGTGATTGAGTAGAAGGTTCTTAGGTTTCCACTCACTATTGATCAAGTAATTCCCACCTCTTCTTCACAATCTCATCTAGGAACCATTGATGAATGGTCTTTGATGGAAGATTTTACATTGAAGGCTCTTTTAGAATGAAAATTATCGAGTGATGTTAAACACTTGTTTAAACAATTTACTCAGACTCTTAGCTCGCATTTGTAATCAAGCACAACGTGTACCGAGGATATCTCATTCACACGTTGTCAGAAGACTCTTAATAAGGTTTTATAAGATTTTCTACCAGTGCTTAACATCATACAATCCAGTTGAGGTATAAAAGGAATTGAGGTTATTACCTTGATCAGGAAGGTTTCCATAGATAGAACCCCATCATGAAGTTTTAAGAACTTCATTGAAATTATAAAGCGAATCATATTTAATGAGAAATTATTCATAAAAACTTGAGAAAATCACACTTCAGTGCAAAATCAAAGAATAAAAAACACAAAATGCGAAAGAAAGCGAGTTGTGTAATCTAAGAAAGATTACATGAGTGAAATCAATCTGCGAGAAGGGGGAAGTCTTCAACCCTACTCTATGAACCCTAACAAAACTATGAGAAAAACACTCTCTTTTTATGAAACCAAAACCCTAGGATCCAAAGCTGCTCCTCTCCACCTTTCCTTTGGCTTTTATAACCTTTTCCATTGTGATCTCGAATTGGTGGTCAAAGGACAAACGTACCCTCGCATTGGAATTGGAATCCTGCTCAATTCCCATAATTATTACAAGTTGGTACCGGTACCGATTAGTGTGGTACCGATACCACTTTTCTTTTGGTGACTTTGTAGGGGTGCGTGGTTAGAGTGAGCCACCGTTTCATAACCTTATTGATTTCTTCTTTGGGTACCAATAGGTTTGCACAGTGCAGAGTACCTGCCTCTGCTGTTCCCCAACATCATGGCACTTCCCAAAACTTCACCACAGTGGCTGCCATCATCCTCAATGATCCATATTCGCTCTTTGGACACGAACCCTTGTATGATTAGCCATGAAACACGAAAAGCACACTGCAAGTCGAAACACGGGGGCGATCAAAGGTACTTATTCTTATACAAAATGTGAGCAAAATATGACCTGAAGGTGCTAAAATCTGATATAATTGTTGCTCTTTTGTGTATTCAACACCCCTGCCTTCTTGCTGGTCCTAACAAGATTTGAACTAGTGACCTACTAATTATGATTTCCAACATGCGCTAGGTGCGGTTAAACTGCAAGTTTCTCGAGGAAAAATTAAACATAGTACTTCAGCACGACATAGTGTGCACAACCGTCGACTCAATTAGAACCACCAGTCTCGAGCAATAGACATAATAACAAGCACATTTACAAAACTAAGATATTCATAAGGACCGCTAGAATTGAAAAGATGAAGCGCCAGCCAGAAAGCACTAAACTTAAATGAATGATATTATAAAGTCAATAGTTTAACATTACTAAGCAACTACTATGCATAAAAGTCAAGAGGAACAACCAACTGGCCCGAAATCAAAAGGTTAACAAGGCTTGTAGTGACCATAGGCTACACAAATAGGGCTATATGAACAAAATGGGTGTTGGCATGACGTGGCTGAGGTCTCTACCCAATTGCCAACACCACCCTAATCTAGCCTACTATACTACTACTTGATGTCCTCCCCATCATCAATCGAAGAGAATGCATCCTCATCGACACCGATTCGTCCAAGCTCTTGAAATCCCTTCCAGAGTCGGGAGGGAGCATCTTCAGTAGGTTCTCCTCGGTAAATGTGACTCGACACAGAGCCCTATGGTTCAACTGTTTTGCTTCCCAATATGCATAAACCACCTTAATCCGGCGCTCCATTCTTTGAGAGGGGATGTACTCCATGACCCAGTGAGGCTGAAGAGACCCTAGAAATAGCCACCGGAGGATGTGAAGGCCCAGGGTCTCTTGGATCTGGCTCAGATATGGCCTCTGTTTGGCTTATGTGGGCTGACTTGAGGAGAAGAATTCTCTTTTCTTTAACCCTCCTCTCATCCATGACTTCCACAAGATTTGCTTAACTAGAGGTTGGGAATGGAATATGCCTATTATTTTCGGTTAGGGGCTGAGAAAATCCCTCATAACGCACCATATAACCAGGCATAGTCAGTAGGCTTCCCGGGTTGTCACCTCATATAAAAATTGAGTTTCTTCCTTGCTCGGCAATTTCTCGTTACCCTTTGGTCCGATCATATCATGAATAATTTTGTTCATCAACGCATATTCAGGCTTGAGCTTCCCTGGAACGAATTCCTTGCGTATAAAACCTCTCATGGTAACAGGATGGGTGCACATGGCATCAACAAACAACTGGGCATCGAACTCAGTAATGGCCCTAAGGGGGTAAGGTCGGTCATGGGCGGCAGGGCAAACATACTGCAAAGAGTGAGCTATCGAATCAGGGGTGATCTTTAACTGTTTAGCCATAATAGTGGTCTCTAGCAGGGTATCTACACGCTGATTTTCTCTCAGATTGGTGTAAAATTCCCAAAGGGTTGGTAGATACCCTTGTGCCGGCCTGAGCAAACTACAAATTCTGCTCTTGAATAATAGCCACAGCCGGATGGTGAACAAGAATGTGTCCACTTTCACCCGCTCGCAATGAAACCGGCTTTTCAATCGATTGGGCCTTTGGGTTACGGTCAGGCTGGCGAACATGGCTTCAATATCTTCATCTTCACTCTCCGATGCCTCCTCACTCTCAGATGAAGAATCTCTTCGCTTTCCCTTGCCCTTCTTTATGGTCTGCGAGGTGTCGGATTTCCTTTTCTTCACAGCTTGCTCCATTGAAGAGCTAGGAGCCTTGCCTTTTCCAACATTTTTTGATCTTGACATAGATATGGCAAGAATAGAAAATGCAGCAAAGACGGCCTAAACACACAAAACAATATCCCAATAGCCTATCTCCATAAGTATCGGGCTGGCCCCGTGCAGAACAGATAAAAGCTTTCTCCCCATACCATCAGCTAAAGCCCTAATCCACAAAGAACAAAATACTACCAACCCGAGCCACTAAAATAAATCTGGAACCTGATAAGATACCACGAAGACGCTCGAAGAATTATGGGGTGCTTTTTGCGATGCATCTGACGAGCGAAGAAGAATCTTAGTTTGAGAGGTAAGCTTGATGGCGGGCGATGCAAACTTTCAGTTCTCTTGTGTGAGGAGGACAAAGGGCTGAGTTTGTCTGCTAGTGATGGGGAGTATGGAAGTAAAAAATATGTGAAAAAGGGGGTTTAAAAACCCTAGTTGCCCCAAATTCATTCGGCGGTATCGGTACCAGTAAGTGCGGTATCGGTACCTAATGGTCATTGCCTCTTTTTGCACAAGTGGTACCGGTACCGGTGAGAGTGGTACCGGTACCACTGTCCCATTTTTTTTATTATATTTTTGTAAATTTTGAACAGTAGTGCTGATATATAAATATATCCTTTTCGAATGCCCTCCATCCGGTTGAATGCGCGCATTTCTCTCCTAACTCTGTGCGCCCAAGTACGATTTGTGATTTCATGGGGCTAACAGTGTACTTCCCTCTCTTGACACCTTCACACCATGGGGTCCACTTGTATTTCTTGTGATCATGGTTCCTAGGGTTGAGGCCCGGAATTGACAACTCGAGGCTTTCAGAGATGGGTGCAAGGGTAGAGATCAAATGATTTCACAAAATGTAACCGCAGAAATAATGGCCTCAAATCATCTTTCAGTTATGCATGGTGTTCCTCGGAGAATATGATGCATGTAGTTAACATGGAATCACTAAAATAATGCACAGGGCGAAAGTAATACGAGCGAAAACAAGGTTTAGACAGAAAGTCTGTGGTTTGTGTAGGGAATTAGAGACGGAAATTTGGGGTAATGGGTCCACAATATGAACATAACGATTTTGTGCATGCTTGTTATTGTGTAAATGCATTGAGATTACGTGGAATACATTATAAGAAGTCATCACGACTCACAGGACATCATAAGAATTAGTACTATGCCCGAAAATTCGCGAATCGAAAATTTTTTGCCATGCCCAGACATGCAACATGCATAGATGGTTCCAACCGGTGTGCCCACCCCACTACGAAGGAAGCATTGTCCTAATGTGCACGGGGTACTACTACGAAGTAGGTTGCCGATAAGTAAACGGAGGGCAGTGGAGTGGATCCTTGGGGTCTTTTTATTTTTTTAAAAATTAAATTGAAAATAAAAACAGACGAAATAAAGAAAGAAAGAAATGCAAGAAAGAAAACAAAAACTATATACAACATGATAGGATAGGGATTACTCTGAAGGAGTATCCTGGTAGAGTGGATCTACCAGTTCCTTACTACTCTCCTGATGGTCAAAGTGCTCAAGAAATGGCTTTAGGCGTTGGCCATTGACTTTAAAGGATTTCCCATTTTTCGGATTTTCAATCTCCATTGCACCATATGGGTAAACGACCTTGACAGCGAGACGGAGCCGAGTTCACCTAGAGCAGTTTTCTGAAACATGTGCAACCGTGTTGTATAATGTCTGGATTTGGTGAGGTTAGGTCTTGAGACAATGGTCTTGTCATGGAACAGCTTGAGCCTCTCTTTGTAAATTATGGTGCTCTCATAAGATTCCCGCCTTAATTCATCAAGCTCGTTCATGCGTGATCACATTTTACCTTCTGAGCCGTCGGAATTAGAGTTTATTAATGATATGCCATTGCTCCATTTCTACTGCGGATGACAAGAGCCTTGCCATAAACAGTCTATAGGAGACATACCAGAATAGTTTAAAGCGGTGCGGTAAGCCCAAAGAGCATCGGTAAGTCGAAGCGACCAATCCTTGCGATTTGGGGTAACCGTTTTTTCCAAAATGTGTTTGATCTCCCTATTAGCTAATTCAGCCTGACCATTGGTTTGTGGGTGATATGCCGTTGAAACTTTGTGTGTGACTCCATATTTTTTCAACAAATTCTCAAAAGATCGATTACAAAAATGGAGCCCACCATCTGTATTGCAGTACTCCAAAGCGAGAAAAAATGTGTTCTTTTATAAATTTCAAAACAACCTTATGGTCATTAGTTCTCGTTGGAATGGCCTCCACCCACCTCGACACATAGTCGACAAACAACAAAATGTAAAGGTACCCACAGAAGGGAAAAGGCCCATAAGTCTATACTAACAATCGAAGATCTGATAGTTAAAATGGGAGTAGAGGCATCATGTTCCTTCTTGTGACCTCTAGTGTTGGCACCGAGCACAAGTTTTCAAATTCAAAGCAATCTTTAAAAGCGTAGGCCAGTAAAACGAAACTTGCAGATTTTATCAGCTGTTTTCTTCATAAGAAATGCCTCCACAAGCTTAGAATGGCAAGGTGAGAATCCCAATTTGATCGTCATTAGGTGCACACCTTCTCATCAATTGGTATGGGCCAGTATTTAAACAGATATAGGTCGTCAAAACATTATTTCTTAATGTCGCGAAAATTTCCTTTTTGTTGAAGTCCATTGGGGTGGGGCTGACCGATCACAGAGATAATTTACTATGTCCACATACCATGATGGTGAACAGAGCAAAAGCTGCTCATCGAGCCTTAAGCCTATGGGTAATTGTGAGAAATGGATTAGGAACTAACTTAGAGATAAGTGGTCAGCTACCACATTCTTGACTCCCTTTTTATCTTTAATAGTTAGGTTAAATTCTTGACAGTAGGATCACCCTAGTTAACGAGGCTTAGTATCTTTGTTTAAGTAGAGTACTTGACCTTGCGTGATCTGTGAAATGGTGACGAGAAGACCCTCTGATGTATGACTGAACTTTTCTAAGGCAAAACTGATGGCCAAAAACTCTTTTTCGTAGTTGTGTGTAGTTTGCTTGAGCGGAATCTAGAGTCTTCTTTGGCATAGTAGATCACAAAGCCTTTTATCTTCCTTTGTCTAACACAACCCCTATAGCATAATCAACGGCGTCACACATGATCTCAAACGGAAGGTTCCCGAATGGAATCATGATAGGAGGAGACACTAACATAGTTTGATTTTGTGAATTCGAGTACCGCGGTAGGGTGATTCGAATCAACAAAATTTGTTCTAAGTTCTCCTCTTTGCCGTAGTCAAAGCTACTACTTGATATGCGATCTAAGTCGGAACACGAGGATGGGTTTCATCCTGATGATTCGTAACATGATTCGAAATGGCGAGGCTTTCATTTGGATTTTTAGTTTTTAATTAGAACGAGAGGAGATTGGTTTGCATTCCTTGGAGTAGCGAAGCAGTTTAAATTAAAGTGTGAAATGGTGACCTTGAAGGCTTAGGTCACTAGCTTGATAAAATGGGGTTATTAAGGTGTCCTCGGGTCATTTTCTCGCATTAGGAACAAATGACATATAGTCATAACCAAAACGGATCTTTGTTTAGCTTTAAAACTAACCCTTAAAACACTCTATTTGAGTTAAAACAAATCTTGAGCATTTAATGTTCCAATAGTTTGAAAACATAGCATTTAACCTCATTTCAATAGTCGTAAATGACATCTAAAGAATGTCGATTGCATGACAAGTATTGAGGCAAAGAAACACATTAAATAGCATTAAACCCCTAGTTTGGGAAGTTTGGAACCAGAAATAAATGCAGTACATTTCCATTTAAAACATGAGGACAGCTGCCAAACCACCAACCAAGCTAAGCAACCCTCCTCTTCAAGGCTTTGAGGCTTAGCCAAGCATCCCTTGAGTTGTCATCCTCAAGGGGTGTGTTTGGCAGCCAAGAAAATGAGAGAAAGAAGAGAGAAAAACTGTAACCTAAAAAAAACAAAGTTGCGGGCTGAAAGCTTGATCAAAAAGTTAGGGTTACAAAAGCTATAAGGTGGCTTATATAGCCATCCAAAATGTGTGAAATACCAAAAATACCTAAAATACATGATTACAAAAGGGACAAAATGGGAATTATACAAGCGAGTCGTTTGGAACCAAAACAGGGGAGGATTTTCGCTATGCGGTGAATTTAAGCTATCATAAGCGAAAATACAAGGCATAAGCGAAAATTCAAATTTCGCTATGCATTAACTTTATTATGATAGCGAAAAATGTGCATAGCGAAAATTTCGCAGGGATTGCGAAATTTTCGCTATGGTTGCGAAATTTTCGCAATGCATAGCGAAAATCCTCCTTGCCTCCTGCTTTGCCTCTGCATCTAGTTCAGCTTCTAATTCATCATTTCCACTTGACATTTCTTCATTTTGGGGTGATGAAATCACCGAGAATTCTCGCATTCAGCACCAATACGAAGCCAAGCTTGCTGACTGAAGTTCCCAAAACCTGCAAAACTACCAAAAACAACCTCGAAACCAAATCAGTAGCACTAAATAGACCCGCACATGCCAATTGGCTTAATTTACATGATTAGTACACAAAAAGCACTCAAAACCTATCTTGAATAGGACTCAACATAGCACTTTGCAGTTTGCTGGTCATAGCAATGCTAAGAAAATAGCCAAGGTATCACGGTGTGCTTTACAAAAGTGTATATTGTTCGAAAAGTGTGTGTATCGTAGGGTTTTGCCTTCCAGTATGAACAATTTAGACCACAATGCGAAAACCATCATAGGAAATAAATGCCATATAAGAACAAGTTTAGGGCAACATTGAGTTCAAGAAGTCAACTGAACTTCCACCAAATCTAATTGTTCTTAAGGTAACCGAGTTTGCACCAATAAGTTCTGGCTTCTTCCTACTGACGAGCTACGCGGGGGCCTTCATTGTTGACCCGATCTAAATAGGACCAGCTACACTCTTATTTCTTCTTTGATTGTATTGCGGAAGTCTGATGCTAAAAACTCGACTTCACCAAAGTCCGTAGCGAGGTCCTTAGATGACTCCCCTGACCAATTAAGGTTTGGGGCATCCAAGCGAAAAGGATCAGTGACCCTGAGCTCTACGGGCTTCACCTCGGACCCGAGATGACTTGAGAATTAAGCACCTACAATTCGCTAAACTCCACCCATCCACCCGTGTAGCGAACACTAAGTTGATGACTCCCAACCAATTAAGATTTAGGGCATCGGGCTTTAAAGGCTTTCGCCATATACCCCTCAGATCGTGTTCGGGTTTCAAGGTAAAGCGTCACGACTTTTATTTCTTTTTCTTCTTTCTTTTTCTTTTTGCTTTTTCTTTTCTTTTTCATTTGGAAGACTACATTGGCCTTCTTTTGTGGGTAACACAAACCTGACCCATGGGTCGATCCAACGAGATCAAGGCCCCGGTTTTGTAAAAAGTGAACGGTGGTATATAGCTTCTCAACCTATTGATAAAAGCGATGCGGTGTGAATTAGTTAAGGTGGAAATACAAAGGTTGAATCTGTGAATTCAATCGACCAAAACTAAGTCATCCATGGAATTATTCTAACATTAAGGTAGCGTGCGGGGGCTTCAATTCTTCAACTAAAGGCAAAAGTAGAAACCTGAGAATATAGGCCTGGCTTAATTTCAAAATTAAAGAAAAATGAATTTGGGCACTGCAGGGCATGTATAACCAGAAAAACTAAATTCCAAAAATATGAACATTACCTCTGACTGAACCGGCATGGGAATGAAAAATCAAGAAGATGGAACGATACCTCTTCAAACATGGTGGCAGGGGAAGGGTCATCCCAGTGGCTGAAGTTATTACAATCGACAACCCAAAGAAAAAATCAAATGCCAAATGCGATTCTGGTTAAACAAAAGAAACTTAATCAAAACTTAAGCAATTAAATTAGTGGCTCCTGAGACAAAGTAGGAGCCACCCTTAAATGTGTGGCCTGTGGGATTCAAGGAGGTCCAGTAGTTTCCTCCTGACGGTGCAATACGCACAACATAAGGCTTCACCCTCGTCATTAACTTTGATCACCTATCATCATTTGGATTGAGTAGGTCTTATTGAACCATTAGGGTGAGCACAACTGGAACTATGAACGAACAGATCCATCGCGACTTGAGCTTAGAAATGGGTCAGGTTGGAGGTCATATAGGAGGACTTTGTCCCCCTTGTTGAAATTCTTGTCGATTATCATTTGGTCGTACCATTTTTATCTTTCCTTCTGAAATCCAATTCAAGTAGATCATTTGAATTTCACTCAACTCATTGAGATCAAGGAATCTTTTGATTCGGCCTATAGATCCATGTTGACTTTTGATTGCCCACCATGCCTTATATTGATCCTTTGAAGGTGACATGCCTTACCATAGACTAGCAGATGGGGGCGTTCCCGGAATTGTTTGAAGGCACAATTACGTAGGCCCACAATGAATCGAGCAGTTTGATGGACCAGTCTTTTCTGTTGCTGTTCACCACCTTCATTTAGATGGTCTTAATCTCCTGACAAGTTCTACTTGACCACTAGTCTGAGAATGGTAAGGGGTGGCCACTTTGTGTTTCACACCATATTTAGCCATGAGGTTTTCAAAGGTTTATTCTGAAATGCTGACCCTCCATGCTAATAATGGCTTTTGTTTTCCCCGAACACAGAAAATATGTTTGCTTTCAAGAATTTAAGCACCACCTTGTGGTCATTGGTTTTGCAGGGGATTGCTTCAACCCACTTGGACACATAATCCACTCCCACCAATATGTATGTATGACCATAAGATGTGGGGAAAGGTCCCGTGAAATCGTGCCCCCAAGGCATGAATAACTGACCACTAAAATTGGGTTCAGGGGCATCATATGACGGCGAGACAATTTCCCGAGTCTTTGGCATCTATCACACATACGGCACATTTGGTGTGCTTCTTTAAACAAGGAAGGCCAGTAGAAACCCGGTACGACACCTTCATTGTCTTAAGGAAACAAAATGACCACCACAGGCATTCTCGTGGCAGTGGCTCAAAATTCCCTGTTGTTCTTCCTTAGGCACACACTTCTGATTATCGATCGCACGATGTTAAACAAGAAGGGCTCTTCCCGATGGCAAAGGAATGGATCTTATGAATACTTACTATCACATTCTTTCCAATCAGATGGGATTTCTCTTGTTGCGAGGAAATTGGCAATGTGAGCATACTAGGGAGCTTTTTCCAGCTGCATTAGAGATTCTTCAGGGAATTCATCATTGATGGGTGGGCTATGAGTGTCATGGGCTATCGTTAACCTTGAAAGATGGTCTGCCACAACATTCTCTACCTCCTTCTTGTCTTTAATTTGTAAGTTAAATTCTTGAAGCAGAAGAACCCATCGGATAAGCCTTGCTTTGGCATTTTGCTTGGTCAGGAGATATTTCAAGCGAATGATATGAAAATGACTATATCAGACCCGACCAAGTATGCTCGAAATTTGTCTAAAACGTAGACCATTTCCAGCAATTCCTTCTGTAGTAAGTATAACCTTTGTGCTTCATTGAGTTTTGCTTGCATAATAGACTACATGAGGTTTTCCATCTTCTCTTTGGCCGTCTTGCTCCAATAGCAAGATCCACTTGCATCACACATCATGAGCAAGCGCCAATTAGGTGCTCGTACTATTGGTGCAGTGGTCAAATGGGACTTCAGCTCTTCAAAGCTCTCTTGGAATTCTTTTTCCCAAAAAAATTTAGCATCTTTCTCTAGGAGCTTATAGAGGGGTTTAGCAATCTTCGAGAAGTCTTTAATGAATCTTACGCGAAGCTGCATGACGAATTGCTGCTTGTTTTACATTTGTTGGAGATGGCAGTTTGGAAATAAGTTCAATTTTTGCTTTGTCAACTTCTATTCCCCTTTGGAAATAATGTGCCCCAGTACAATTCCTTGGTTAACCATAAAATGGCACTTCTCCCAGTTAAGCACCAGGTTCTTTTCTATGCACCTCTGCAGGATAGCCTCAAGATTAGTCAGACATTCTTCAAAATCGCCTCCATATACAGTGATATCATCCATGTATACTTCCATTATCATAGCTCCTGCATAACTAAACATACTAAGCATACATCTGAAAAGTGGCCGGGCGTTGCAAAGACCAAAAGGCATCCTCACAGTACGCGCCGATTGCTAAATGGACAAGTGAAGGTGGTCTTTTCTTGATCCTCAGTGCGATCTCATCTGAAAGTACCTGAATACCATCAAAAGCAATGAATGGGTGTCGAAACTCTCAAGAAGGTGATCAATGAATGGCAAGGGAAGTGATCTTTCTTGTTACTTCATTGAGCCTCTTATAATCTATGCACACCCCTCAGCCGTGGCTAAGGCGGGTAGACAATTCCCCTCCCACCCTTTTCATTTTTGCGGTTGTCACCTGACTTTTTAGGCACCACACAGGTTGGGCTTACCCAAGTGCAATGTCGGATATGGGGTATTAATCTAGGCTGGAGCAATTTCGGGACTTCATTGCGAACCACTTCTGGGTAGGATTCAACCTCCTACGTGGCTACCTAACAGCCTTAGATTCTTCTTTAAATAAATGTGATGGAGTGCAGTTATTTGGGTTTATACCTTTAAATCGAGAAATTTTCCACCCCAAAACGCTGTTCCTTTTGAGGAGGTGCAACAGGTTATGCTCTTGTGAAGTGGTCAGCAGTGATGATATCACTACTGGACATTGCCCATTTTCCTCCAGGAATGCATATTTTAACTCAACTGGTAGGGGTTTGAGCTCTAACTGTTGAGGTTCCTTTGGTTCGTCACCAGTTAACAGAGGTAGAATTTCTATTTTCCTTCTCCAGTACCCCTGCACTAAGCTCATGCATTGAGGTTCTTGTTGCTCTCCATGGCACTCAGATAACTCTGGGGTTAACACATCTTGCACTTGTTGCTCATTAGCTTGTTCTTCAAGAATTGTATCTATTATGCAGACCTCTTCACGGTCATCTTCCTCTGAGTGCATATGCCTTTTACTCAAATGGAAGATATTGAGTTCTAAGGTCATATTCCCAAATGTGAGTTGCATAACCCCATTCCGGCAGTTTATTATGGCATTCGAAGTAGCCAAGAATGGCCTTCCCAATATGATGGGCACATGATTGGCTCCCACTGCAACTGGCTCTGTGTCTAGTACGACAAAATCTACTGGATAATAGAATCTGTCCACTTGTATTAAAACATCCTCAATGGTCCCCTTTGGTATTTTAATAGACCTATCGGCTAGTGACAGTGTGATGGAGGTGGGTTTCAGTTCTCCAAAACCAAGCTGCTTGTACATGGAATATGGCAAAAGGTTCACACTAGCTCCCAAGTCTAGCAGTGCTTTTTCTACACTAAAGCCTCCAATATTAACTGAGATTGTAGGACATCCTGGGTCCTTATATTTCACCGGAGTTTTGCACTCAATGATAGCACTCACTTGCTCGATCAAAAAGGCCTTCTTGTTCACATTGAGGCCTCTTTTTACTGTACATAAGTCCTTCAGAAACTTTGCATATGTTGGGACTTGTTTGATCATGTCAAGAAGAGGATGTTGACTTTTACTTCTTGTAGCACCTCTAAGATTTCAGTTTGGTTGAATGAATTTTCTTTTTTCGAAGTGCCTGTGGGAAAGGAGGGGTACAGCAGGCTTCTCCTCTTCTCCGTTCTTGATTGTTCTTCCTAAAGCGAATCCAACTCTTGTGCAAGGCTGTTTGGGTTAGTCTTTGGAATTCTTGGCCTCAGTTCTTTACCACTTCTTAAAGTCACTACTGCTTTGACTTCATCAATTCTTGCATTTGGATCACTGATTGAGCTTATTTCATGTACTCCTTTGGGGTTTTGTTGTGTCTGGGAAGGAAATTTTCCTTTTTCAGAACCCTGCTGCTGGCTAGACAACCTAGTAATGGAACTTTGCAGCTCAAAATGCATGCTGTCTATCTTCTGGTTGAGGGAGCTCTCTACTCTTTCAATTTTATGATTGGTTTGGACATTCAACCTTTTGTTTCTTCTGGCGGTACCTACCACTTTGCTTAAATTAGTGCATTCAGCAGGGAAGAAGTGGAGGCTGCTTCTTTGTCTTTGAAGTGGAGCCAAGCTGGCTGTTTGTCTTTGCCAGGAGGGGCATATACGGGGTTTTTGGCTATGAAGGTTTGGATGATTTCTCCAATTGAGTTCTCTGTGTTGCCATATGGAGCATTTGTAGGTGGCTTATTTTGACCCAAGACACAGGCATATTCTTGTTCAAGTCTCTTACCTTGGAACCACTGGACCTTTGCTCCCAAGGTGGCAACATTTGGTGACAATTGAAGCGAGAATTTGGGTGAGATGCAAATAATTCATTCACTGCTTGCACTTCATGCTAATTTCTCATCTCAAGCTCCTCCAGCCTTCGGGTCAAAGTTGTCAGTTTCGCTTTCATATCTATTTCCTCAGAAAGTGCAAAGATTCCTCCCCTTTTGTGGGCTAAAGGCTTCATTCTTTCAGCTTCCCTCAGATTCAGTTCATCCCAAGCCTTGGAAGTTTCAGCCACATAATTCAAGAACTCCATGGCTTCATCTGGATTTTTGCTTAGAAAATCCCCTCCACACATGGTTTCTAGCAGTTGCTTCATGGCAGGGGACATACCATCATAAAAATGATTCACTAGCATCCATGTATCAAAACCATGGTGTGGACATGCATTGATGGTCTCCATGAACCTCTCCGACAACGTCAGAATTTCTCATTGTCATATTGAGTAAGTGTAGGTCTATCTCTTCATTGATGGTCTTGAAGTTTATGCTGAAGAATTTCTTCAAAAATTCAGCTTGAAGATCGGCCCAATTTTTGATCGTTCTCGACCTTAGTGAATTGAGCCATGTTTTGGCTTTGTCCTTGAGGGTTAACGGGAATGCCTTCAACTTGACAATTCCGTACTCGGTTATACCCTCCTTAAAAGTTATGCATACTTCCTCAAAATCCCGTATGTGTGAATATGGATTTTCATTCTCCATACCATGAAATGTGGGAAGCAGGGGCACTAGGTAGGGTCTCACTGCTACATCTTCTGCAGGAGGTATGATGCAGGAAGGAGCACTAACTCTAGGAGGGTGTATGTGGTCCCTCATTGACCTGTATCCTGTTGGATTCATAGGGGTAGCTTGTTGACTTTGCTTTGTTCCTCGGAGTAGAGGATCCATTTGGTCATTGTGCACACGATTTCACGGCTTTATCAAGCGGGTGCACTCTCTTTACAATCTACACGATATCCCTCTTGTCCCGATCTTGCATAAACACACCTTAACACAAATAGAGATAAAGCAAAAGAACTAGCAAAGAGCTGCAAGGATCAGTGTTAGCTAAACAAAAGTGGCCTTAAAAATAAAAGCAGTCACGATAATTGCTAAAGTGAAGAAACTTGTAATTCTTACAAGTAAATTCAAAAGGGTTAAAAGGTCACCAACACTTGTAATGTGGATTACAAGTACATGGCAACTCATCATTCGTAGTTTGGCACCATCAGACCTTGGCGCCATTTGGTCGTGCCACGGTAGGGTGTTGAATCGACAAAATTTGTTTCCTAAGTTCCTCCCTACAGTAGTCAAGCTATTACGGTATAAGCCCGGTCTAGAATTCGAACAGGATGGGTTTCATCCCACAAATGATTCGTATCATGATTCAAAATGGTGAGGCTTTCATTTGGATTTTAGTTGGGTAAGCAGGAGGAGATTGGTTGTTCACTGGGTAACTGAAACAGTTTAAATTAAAGTGTGAAATGGTGACCTTGAAGGCTTAGGTCACTAGCTTGATAAAATGGGGTTATTAAGGTGTCCTCGGGTCATTTCCTCGCATTAGGGAAAATGACATATAGTCATAACCAAAACAGGATCTTTGTTTAGCTTTAAAATAACCACCAAAACACTCTGTTAAGTTAAAACAAATCTGCAGGCATTTAATGTTCCAATAGTTTGAAAACATAGCATTTAACCTCACTTCAATGGCTCGTAAATGACATCTAAAGAATGTCAGTGCATCTACCATTAAGAATGCATTGAACCCTAAAACATGACAAGTATTGACCAAAAGAAACACATTAAATAGCATTAAACCCTAGTTTGGGAAGTTTGGAACAATAAATGCAGTACCTGTTCCATTTAAAACATGAGGACACTGCCAAACCACTAATAACCAAGCTAGCAACCCTCCTCTTCAAGGCTTTGAGGCTTAGCCAAGCATCCCTTGAGTTGTCATCCTCAAGGGGTGTGTTTGGCAGCCAAGAAAATGAGAGGAAAGAAGAAGAAAAAGCGTAACCTAAAAAAACAAGCGGGCTGAAAGCGATCAGGGTTACAAAAGCTATAAGGTGGCTTATATAGCCATCCAAAATGTGTGAAAAACCAAAAATACCTAAAATACATGATTACAAAAAGGGACAAAATGAGATTATACAAAGCAGTCGTTTGGAACCAAAACACGGGGAGGATTTTCGCTATGCAGTGAATTTCGCTATCATAGGAAAATTTCGCTATCATGAATTTCGTATCATAAGCGAAAATACAAACATGAGAAAATTCAAATTTTCTCTATGCACAGTAACTTTCGCTATGATAGCGAAATTTCGCTATGATAGAGAAATTTCTCTAGCTTAGCGAAATTTCGCTAGCTTAGCGAAAAAATGTGCATAGCGAAAATTTCGCAGGGATTGCGAAATTTTCGCTATGGTTGCGAAATTTTTGCAATGCATAGCGAAAATCACCTCACCTTTCTTACTCTGCGTCAGTTCGGCTTTAATTCATCATTTCCACTTGGCATTTCTTCATTTTGCGGTGATGAAATCAGAAATTCGCATTCAACACCATCTGAAGCCAAGCTTGCTGGTAGAAGTTCCCAAAACACGCAAAACTACAAAAACAACCTCGAAACCAAATCAGTAGCACTAAATAGACCCGCACATGCCAATTGGCTTAATTTACATGATTAGTACACAAAAAGCACTAAAAACCTATCTTAAATAGGACTCAAAATAGCACTTTTTGGGTACTAATCATTTATCAAAGGCGGCCTCGCAAGCCTGTGACCATGCGAAAGGGACGTCCTTGGAAAGCAAATTGCATAAGGGACGGGCTATAGCACTGAAATCTTTTATGAATCTCCTATAGAATCCAGCATGTCCTAAGAATGACCTTATATCTCTAACACACTTAGGAGTAGGTAAGTTGGAGTGCTCGACTTCTTATATCCACCTCAATTCCATTTTTTGATACTATGTGACCTAAGACAATCCCTTGTGTCACCATGAAGTGACACTTTTCCCAATTTAACATGAGGTTCTTCTCTTGACATCTCTCCAACACCTTACGTAGATTCTCTAGGCAACCCTCATATGAATCTCCAAAAACTAAGAAGTCATCCATGAAAATTTCCAAAATGAGTTCTATCATATCACTGAAAATCCCTATCATGCACCGTTGGAAGGTTCCTAGTGCATTACATAATCCAAAGGGCATTTTCCTAAAGGCAAATGTGCCAAAAGGATAGGTGAATGTGGTTTTCTCTTGATCTTATAAAGCTATATCAATTTGATTGTACCCCGAGTGCCCATCGAGAAAATAATAAAATTCATGCCCTGCAACTCTCTCCAACATTTGATCGACAAAAGGTAAAGGGAAGTGATCCTTCCTAGTGCTCGCATTGAGTTTCCTATAGTCTATGCAAACCCTCCAACCGGAGGTGACACAAGTGGGAATTAGCTCATTATTTTCATTTGATACCATAGTAACTCCAGATTTCTTAGGAACTACCTGAGTCGAGCTGACCCACTTACTATCTGCAATGGGGTAAATAACACCTACGTCCAAGAGTTTTAGAACCTCTTTCTTGACCACGCTAATAACTCGTATTAGGTTCATTCGTCTACGTAGTTTGTCTAGAGGGTTTAACATCCTCTTCCAAATGAATCCTGTGGGTGCAGATCAAGGGGCTAATGCCCTTAATATCTGCAATTGTCCATCCTATAGCAGATTTGTGGGTTCTCAATATCTCCAACAACTTATTTTCTTGTTTTGACTCTAAAGAGGAAGATATGATTACCGGAAAAGTTTCTTCTACCCCTAAAAATGCATATTTGAGGTGTGATGGTAAAGGTTTCAACTCAAGTTTAGGTGGTCTCTCTTCTGAAGGTAATACCCTGTCCTCGATTGGTGGCAGTGGTTCAGGGTGGGAGTGCCCACCCATTCGCTGCAGCCCTCTTGTGTTCAATTATAGAGTGTAGAAACTCCAACTCAGATGTGGTCACCTCCTCAACCCAACTCGGGCTTATTAGACAAGACATGAGAGGATCATCGTATGATACATTATCTAAGTATTTCTTCACCACAGAGTCAACCATGTTTACCTCACAAACATCCTCCTCATCTCCCATTCCCTTGATAACATTAAAGATATTCAAATTAACAGTCATGTTACCAAATGATAGTGTCATTAGTTCTCCCCTACAATGTATGATGGCATTAGAAGTAGCCAAGAATGGTCTACCAAGAATCTTTGGGAACTGAGTTCCTTGGTTTACCACAGGTTGAGTGTCAAGCACGAAAAAATCCACCGAAAAATAGAACTTATCCACTTGCACCAATACATCCTTCACTATCCCTCTAGGAATCTTCACACTACGGTCAGCTAATTGGAGGGTGATATTGGTTGGCTCTAATTCTCCTAGCCTTAGATGGCGTATGCGGGTAAGGCAACAAGTTAACATTTGCCCCTAAATCCACTAGAGCATGTCCTAACTTTGAATTCCCTACCACTATGGAAATAGTAGGGCTTCCTGGGTCTTTGTATTTTGGGGGAAAATTGTTTCGAATCAATGAGGTGGATTGCTCAGTCATAAATGCCTCCTTGTTGACACCTAGTTTTCTTTTTACTATGCACAAATCTTTTAGAAACTTGGCATATGATGGAATATGCTTAATGGCATCTAATAAAGGAATGTTCAACTTCACCTGTTTGAATAACTCATAAATTTCATAATGATTGTTCACTTTCTTTGGGGCTCTCAACCTATGAGGGTATGGAGCAGGAGGGATATGGGAGACCTTGTCTTGTTCTGGCTCACCATCAATAACTTCTACCCTAGGAACATGAGGCTTGTCCGACACCTCATCATCTCCAACTGGTTCATTTTGTAACTCTTGTATTGGTTCCTTGGGCTGAATGGTTTTGTCAATTACCTTACCACTTGAAGTGGTGGCCGACCTTCTGTGTTCGAAGGTGCCATCACTTGGGCCTGAGACTCCAACACTATTTTGACCTTGGGGGTTTTGGATGGTTTAAGAAGGGAGTTTCCCTTTTTCTTGTTGAAAATTTCCCATGGAAGAGGTTAGCTTAGTGATTTGGGATCTCACATCATTCAAGGCAGTTTGAAATTCAGTGTTGGTGGATTGTTGGGTCTGGACGAACTGTGCCACAATATCCTCCAAACTTCTCTTATGTGGAGGTTGATAAGGCTGTGGGTTTGGATTCCCTTGATTTGATGGATGGAAACCTTGATTGGGGTTCACAAGAAATCCTTGAGGACCTTGATTCTGAAACGGAGGGGCTTGGTTTGAGAAACCTTGGTTTTGAAAATTGAAGCCTTAGTTGTTTGGAAAGTTGTGTGGGCCTCCCTCATTTCTCAAACTAAAATTCGGGTGCTTACCCCACCCTGGATTATACGTTTCGGAGTATGGAGAATTGAAAGGTTTCCTTTGGTAGTTAAGGGCATTAGCTTGCTCTATTTGGATTGCTCCCTTAACTTGAGGAAGGTTTGGGTAGTTAATAGTTGAGTGCGTAGGGTCATCGCAAATGATGCATGGCTCCTCCACTTTAGGTCCCGTAGGTACCGAGGGTATTTGAGGCACACTAGTTACCTCATTTACCTTTTGCAACTCTATAGCTTCCAACTTCCTTGTTAAATTAGCTATTTTTGCTTGCAAATCATCATTCTCTCTTAAATGATGGATTCCTCCCCCTGTAGGTGTACTATGCACTTTAGCTGTATCTATGGAGGTATTAGACTCCCATGTTCGGGCATTTTCTGCTATGGTGTCAAGAATTGGTGCGCCTCGCCTTTTCTCATAAAGCTCCGCACATCAATTGGATGTATTATTTATTATTCGAGGATAGCTTGATGAAAATATGTACCAGTTGTAACATCAAACCATGATGAGGGATAGCATGGAGGAGGTCCTTGTATCTTTCCCATACTACAGCAAAAGGTTCACCCGGCTTTTTAGAAAAATTTTGGATTGCTCGCATGAGAGCATTAGTACGTGTGGGAGGGAAAATTTTGTTAAGGAATTCATTTCGCATGTCCTCCTGTAACACCCCGAAATATACCCTAGTCGTTTTCGACATGTTTAGGGTATTTTGTAAGCCTAATTTGAATGTTTCGTGAGTTAAATGAAACACGAGGCAGAGACAGGAAATTTACAAGACTTAAGGATAAAATTGTAGTGTCCAAGAGGACTTAAAAGTCATAGTTGGCAAGATTTGAGGCCAAAGTGGAAATAAAATAAGCTAAGTTGCAAATGGAAGAGAAATGGGGGTCCAAAAAGCAAATAAGCAAACTTAACAAAAAAAAAGGGGTTTTGTAGGGCCAAACAAGGCCTTAGCAAACATGGGGATTTTAAGACCAAATTGGTCTCATGTTTTGGGGGAGGAGACAAACCGTGAAGAGAGAAGAAGAGAGGAGGAAGAGGAAGAAGAGAAGAGGAAGAAGAAGAGAAGCCAAGATCAAGCCAACAAGGTATGGAAACTCACCTTGATTATGAAATCTATGAGATTTGGCATGGATCTTTGGGTTTGTATGATGATTAACTTGCTCAAACCTAGGGTTTTGATAGAATTGCATCCTAACCTTGGAATTCATGAAAATAGGGTTGGTAAAACCCCATATGGAACAAGATAAGTATGGAATTCCCCTTTTTAGGTTGAATTCATGGTTAAATTGTATGTAATGAAGTTAGGGTTTAGAACAAACCCTAATAACTCTCCATGTTTGGATCATGTATGGGATGTGACCCATATTAGAATTGTTTTGGAAGGATTTCATGATATGTTTTTGGTAATAAGATAAGTATTGTAAGATGAATTGAATAGAAAAGAGATTCCAAAGTGAATTTGAAATGGTTTTGATGTGTGTTTGAAGTGTAGAGTTGATTGGATATCAAAACATGGAAAAATGGGTGAAAAATACACATTCTGGGCAATTTCGGGTGAAGTGTACCGGTACAATTTGAGCTTGTACCGGTACAATTTCGGTTCAGGTCATTTTTGGCCAACTTGTACCGGTACATGTTAGACATGTACCGGTACAACTATTACAGTTTCTGTTCGACCGATTTTCGTATTTGGCCATAACTTGCTCATTTCTTATCGATTTGAGTGATTCAAGTGGCGCTACGTAAAATAGACTTCAGGAAAAACTTAAAGAATAGGCATCGCTAAATTCTGATCCTAAGTGGCCTAAAATTCACTCAAAAGTGGGATTTATGTGCAAGCCAAATTCTGGTTCAACTTTGAACATAAGTAGTCAGGATGTTTCGGACCGTAACGAGATTCGATTGCTCACGAATTAGGTGATTCAGGTGGAATAGAACCCTTAGCACCTTAACTTTAAAGGAGTACAAAGATCAAGTGTCAATTATCGAGACAAGGCACTGGAAAATTAATATTGAAAACTGTTCCTCGGTAAAATCGGTAAACCGGCCTGTTGGCATGAAAATGCCATAACTTGAGTTTGGATGATCCGATTGGAATGATTCAATTTACGGTAGATGATTCATAGAGGAACAAGAATATATGAAATATTTATGATCATATGACTACCTTGGACCAAAGAATGAATGAGGTGGACGTCTTTGATTGAGTACTCGGCACTCCCGGGTGGAAATAATCGGTACTCCTGATTAGTGCTATGGCACTCCTGTCCTAATTAGTCTTTACGGTACACTCTGACCGATGCCCGGTACTCTGCTGGTGCTATGGCACCCCAGTACTGTATCGTACCTTGGTACTTGTTATGCGCATCCTACTCATTTTCTTATAATTGGTCGAGTGAGTCGAGACAGACGTATGATAAGACACGGAATAAAGAATAAAGTAAAGATACGAGCGTATCGGGTACTCTGTATGCGAAAAGTCTGTAGTACCTCTGAATTTACTCTTGTCTCTGAAAAAGTTCTATAGTGCCTACGGGTACTCACATGCTTGAATAAGTTCCGTAGTACCTCACAGGTACTCACAGTATCTGACAGTCTGTATAAGATAAGTTACGTAGTACCTACGGGTACTCCGTCTACGATTAGCTACGTAGTACCCTACGGGTACTCCTGTATCTGAAAATGTTCTGTAGTGCCTATGGGTACTCCTGTATTTAATTAAGTGCTGTTCTGTCTCTGATTTAGTTACGTAGTACCTATGGGTACTCTGTCTCGATTAAATACGAATAGGAAGAAATACTGTAACTCCTCACAGGTCAAATGAGTATAGAATCTGTAAAATAAGTATAAGTCCAGTCGTACCTACAGTTACTTCTGTATAATGAATCTATGATCTGTACCTACGAAAGACTAATGTCCGTATCTGTATAAGTCTGATCCGACCTTGTATGTGATATGATCCTGATCTGTTCTGACTCATCGTACCTACGGGTACCTTCGAAAGGCAAGATCAAATACAAGAATGGGTTACGTAACACAAGTATAAGATACGTAAGACAAGAATAAAGTCGTACACAAATATAAGTTCTATAAGACAAATTATAAGTTCAGTAATATACATGTATGAATCCCGAAAATACATGTATAAGTTACATGTATGTATAAAATCAAAAATACATGTACATGCTCCGTAATACGAGGATAAGATCCGAAATACGAGAATAAACTACGTAGTACAGAGTAGAATCCGTAAGATAAGGATAGACTACGTAATTACAGAGTATAAAGATCTGAAGTACTAATATAATTTAAGTAATACCTACGGGTATCTTCGTATAAACTCAGGACAATGATAACTCCGTGGTATTACTACGGGTACTCCCGATATAAGTATAGGTATACATTGTCCTAGTTCTTGTTTGGGATATGATGGCAACCTGTATAAGTTGGTATCGAGCAGGACATTTGATCAAGTAAGTACTTACGGGTACTCATTATAAGATTAAGTTCACTGGAAATCCGGTATACATTAAAGTAATCTACTTGTGATACCTATACCTCAGAACAAGTGTAAACTCCATTAGGATAAGTATAGGATTACGCGTAAACTCTAAGGGATCGGAGATATAAGCTGATGCAATTATACGAGAAATCAGAATAAGATTAAGATCATTGCTATAAGTATAAGACCGGATAAGAATAAGTTTGTCATGAGTATAAGATCGATAAGGATAAGTCGCCATAAGTGTAATTCCTGAGTAAGTATAAGATTGTTATAAGTGTAAGTTCAGTATCGTTTATAAGGAACCTGAATAAGTATAAATATGGATCCTATGGGAGACATAAGCATTCTGTTAAAAGTCACAAGGTACAAGTAGGCAGAATTATGTTGATGACATAAATGGGAACCGACTGAAATCAGGAAAATCATGAGTTGTAAAGAGATGGTGGATGCCTTGCCATTGCATATGTCTAGTTTGAATATGATCCTGACCTGTTATATATTGGTTTATATGATTCATGATGATTTTATTATTTGTTTACGGTATAAGTTTATCATGATTCGATCTAAATGCATGTGCATCAGTATAAGTTATAAGATATGCTTCCCACTAAGCGTAAAGCTTAGCACGGGTTTTTAATCCGTGTAGGTACAGGAGAAGACATCAACAAACATCCGCATACAGCTGGGCAAACACACTTGTAAGGGTTCACTACATGTAGGTTCCGCGCTCTGATTTGTAAATGTAAAAATTCAGTTTTGTATTTGTAAATGGGACTCAGTTATATGTATATAATATTTTGATTCTGTTATAGGATGTGGGCCATACCCACAGGTACAAGTTTGGTTTAAAAAAATCAATTAAAGAGTCCAGTCACGAGTCGCACCGGAACTCAGTTCGGATCCATGTCCCGGGTCGGACCGGAATCGGGCATGACACCTCCCATGTAAAGGTGAATTGGGTGCGGCGAATGAAACCCAGTTTTAGCCTTATCCTTTAGAAGGGGAATAGGTATACAAATTATGTGGAGAGGTGACCCAGTAGAAAGGAACGCACTGCAAACATCCTCAAAGTCTCTGATGAATGAGTAGGGTTCTCGAAATTGACCCTTGATACCGCAATTAGAAACGGATCATCTCGGCTTCATGAGAATGATTAGCCTCTTGGGTAGGCGAATACATGAGCTTGTTGTGGTTCTTTGAGGTTGCAAAATCTCTCGGAGAGTTTTTTCCACATTAGGTAAAGGAGCAGGGGGAGCCCGATATTGATTTCGCTGAAAGTTAACATTTCCCCTCCTGCGCTAGGGTTCTTTAGAATCTGACATATCTCCCGTGTTGTGGAGGTTCATGGAGTCCTTGTGGGTTAGCAGGTATCCATGAGCATTTTGATTAAAAGGGTTCTTGACTCCGGGATGATCCATTGGCCGGGAATCCATGTTTGTGACCAGACCTATCTAATTGTAACCACTATTACCAGTTATAAATCTCGACAATATGCCATGAAACTTGTTAATTATATTTCTTTGCAATTATATTGATTAAAAATGGTTTCCTTAAGACTAAATAAATTTCTTCTGGTTTTGATCCATGATTACGCAGGTGTGTGGTCGAACAAGTAATAAAGTGGATTTAAGTCAGGATATCGATCCCACGAGAGATCTCAAGAATTCACAATCAACTACCACGACTACTCAAACTCTATACTATTTGGACTATGATTTGCAATTGATATTCCTAGCAACCTTGAAAATAATGAAAGAATAACGATATGTAAACTAGAACAAAATGAAATAATGCTTAAACTAAAATAAAAGAAATTAAAGAAATAGATCTATCAGTTAGTTTTAAAGGGAGCATTGAAAATACAACTGTTGTGAAACATCAATTCCTACAGACTACTATGTAGCTTTACTTCATGAACTTCAGATTTAGAATCCGTCCAAGGGAAAAGGTAATGCCATGTGGATCTCTCCTTAATGACATATTTCATCATCTAATCTTCCCTGTTTCTCTCGAATGCAGAGGATTAGATAACTACTTTTAATCTGAGTTGCCTTGTCATGGGTATTTTTCTTTTTCAATACTTCATACCCCGGAACATGGGTTGTAAACAGCTCTAAGACATATGCTAAACATTGGTTTACTGCTTATCTTTAGTTTCTCATCCTCCAAATTGGAACAATTCATTCTTTCCTTGATTAGATCTGCCTGTACGGGATTGAACTTCTTTGTTCGAATCGGCGAACTCTCTGCTCATTTAATTGATAAGTCATTCAACTCATTCTCGGCCCAGTGAGAAGAAAGATTCTGGAATTAAATTCTGAGCCCATTAGATCCCCAATATTAGGTTCGCATACCCTTGAGATATTGTTCAAAACTCTCAGGAATGCCTTCTCTGTGTCACTCAGAGGGCCTCCTGGAAATCAGAGCATGAAACAATCCTATTACAGGTATAGGACACTAATATTTGGATCAGATACAACAATAAACAAAACCAGCTAGTAGATTCAAGTCTGAAGTTCAGTGGACTCTGATAAATTTCTGCAGAAAAGATAAATTCTAACAACAACGTAAATTCAACGGAAGTTGGGTTTCTAAATTACTTCATTACACACTAGCAGTGGCTCCTTGATCAAAGAACTCTTTTGTAGTCGAAATGGAAGTTTGAATTCAAAATTTGTTTGAACTTCAAAACGAACCGAGGCGATGGTGAAGAAATTAACGTGCATTTAATTTCAACTTCAACAACTATCATCTAGATCCAGAAATTCAAAAGAAATAACAATCTACTCTAATCTAATCTAAAAATAAAAGCAAAACAAAGAAAAAGAAAAATAAAATTAAACTACAGGCCTTGGCTGCAGGACTTCTCTTTACGGTGCGAGCTACTTTCTTTCGATGGCATTTAATATTTATAGGAGTTTCGTTGGGCCTAACCGATCTCTATTTGTGGATTTCAAAAATAAGCGCCCATTGTTTGTTCATGTCGCGACTCCATTTGTTTGTCGCGACCTTAACGATGCCATGACCTCTCTTTCCCACGTCGCGAGCTTCTTTGTGCTTATTAATTTTGATACGATGTCGCGACTTCAATCCTCGTCGCGACTTCATCTTTATTTACAGATTTGATACGGTGTCACGACTTCATCTTTCTACATTGTGATCTCTTGCAGGGTCGCGACCTCGATCATACGTCGCGACCGTTTTACGATGCGTGTGCGAAGCTTTATCACGGTTGCAACGCGGCCCCAACACCTTGGATACGATGTGGGCGGTTGAATGGCGTCGCGACGCTACGCGCCTTGAGCTCTTTTGGTCGCTACTTCAATCATGCGTCGCGACTTCAATCGTTGTCGCTGTGAGCTCTTTTGATATGATGGAAGTTTACTATTATCGTGACTTGTCTTGACATCTCTTGGTATGATGTCAGCGGCGGCTAAATGTCTTGCGACCTCCATTCTTTGCAGCTGATGTCGCGACTACTAAAAGACGTCGCGACCATAATCCCTTGCAACGGATGTAGCGACCACTGAAGGACGTCGTGACCTTCTTTCATTGCAACTAATGTCGCGATTACTAAAAGACGTCGCGACTTCACCTTTACTTCAACTGATGTCGCGACCACTAAAGGATGTAAGACATCTTCTGGTCGATGTTTGATATACTCTATCTACTATTCCTAGCTATCGCGACTTCTATGTTCCAGCCTCTTTGAAAATCTTTGTTACCTTCTAATTAGTGTCACGACCTCCATGTCTACTGCTAAGCTTTCAATTCTGTCGCGACCTCGAAATGGTGTCGCGACATCGCCTATCACTTCTTCTTCTTCATTAGTTCCTAGTCGTCTGATTTGGAGTTTATGTTGCGACCTTGGTGTTATTCTTCATTACTGTCAAAGTCGCGACATCAAGTCCTTTCTTTCAAAATTAGTTGCGACTTCCTTTACTTGAGAAGGCTGTTCTTATGGCTTTGTAGTCAGCTCCTTGTCGCGACCTCATGGTGGTATCACGGCGTCGATTATCTCAGTTTGGTGTCGCGACGTCGCAATGATGTGTGACAAGTTGAACTTCTTCATTTAAGCGCTTCTTTTATTCTCGACCAAGTCATATTTGTCTCAACTTCCTTGCGAGTCCACGACTACTTATTCACTCTTGATTTCTTCTTAGCCAAATTTGTTGAGGTCGTGACTTGGAATTGCTGGAAACTGCACTTCCTGTCGCGACTTCAGTTCCAGTTTTGACTTAAATTCTGTTGCAGGCTGATTTCTTATGATTTTTGCTAAAATTTGATTTTACATTTGTATTTTCTGCAAGTGGAATTTGATTCAATTATCAATTTTCTGCAAACAATTCATCATTATTCTCATTATAAACTCAGAAAAATGTATTAAAAATCTCATGAGTTTTTGGACTCATCACTCCTGGGATGATCCATTTGAGGTGTAAGATTCTCTTGAAACAATTGACTTACTATGGACTCTTCAGACTTTCTTGGAGGTACAATTCTTACAAGTCGGCATTGCTCGTTGCGAGCCCAAACCGACATGCACTAATCCTACTCCTTCCAAGCAGACACCCACTTAGATTCCTCACAAAAACAAATTAAAAGAAAAGTAGAGAACGTACCGGATTTGCAATGCAATTGCAAATTGCCTCTATCTCTCTTCAGATCAACTAGATTGATCGCCACTCCCCGGCAACGACGCCAAAAACGCTTCGTCTATTTCGTATGCCGAAATTATTCCCAAGCGTAGGAACTAAGGTCGTTAAGCATTATACTACTGTGGTAATCCACAGGTCATCTCCACAGGGAGTGGTATTCTAGGTGATCCTTACGGGTTGTTCTCTAAGAATGTATGTTTAAAAGTAAATTATGGGGTTGAGGTTGTTTGATTGAGTGACTGATTAAATTGACTATTTTAAAACAGAAAGATGATTGATAGGGTTCTTAGGTTTACTCACTTTATTGAGTGAGAGTAATTTCCCACCTCTTCTTACAATCTCATCTAGGAACCATTGATGAATGGTCTTTGTTGGAAAGATTTACGGCAGAAGGCTCTTTTAGAATGAAAATGATCGAGTGATGTTAAACACTTGTTCAAACAATTTACTGGACTCTTGGCTGCATTTGTAATCCAAGCTTCTTGTATCGAGGATCTCGTTCACAGTTGTCGAGAAGATGCCAACTAAGGTTTATAAGATTTTCTACCCCCGATTGCTTAACATGTACAATCCAGTTAAGGGTATAAAGAGAATTGGGGTTATTACCTTGAAGTCAAGGTGAGTTTCCACCGTTAGAACCCCATCGTGAGTTTTTAGAACTTCATTGAAATTATAAAGCGAATCATATTTAATGAAATTATTCATAAAAGAAACTGAGAAAATCACCTTGATTGCAAAATCAAGAATAAAAACACAAATCTTTTGAAAGAAAGCCAAGTTGTGTAACCCTAATGAAAGATTACATGAAGTGAAATCGAATCTGCGAAGAGTGAGTCTTAGCCTACTCTCTATGAACCTAACAAAACTATAGAAAAACACTCTCTTTTTATGAAACGAAACCCTAGGATCAAAATCTGCTCCTCTCCACCTTTCCTTTGGCTTTTATACCCTTGCCTCATTGTGATCTCGGGTGGTGGTCAAGGGCGAGACGTACCACTGCAGGTTGAATTCTGCTCAATTTCCGTAATTATTACAAGTTGGTACCCGGTGGAATTAGTGTGGTACCGGTACTTTGCTCAGTGACTTTGGCAGGAGTGCCCCGGTATCGGTGCACGGTTAGAGTGGTCTGCAAATTTACCGCAGCCTTTGTTGATTTCACCTTTGGGATACCGATGCTTGGTTTGCACAGTATTGGTACCACTTGCCTCTACACTTGTTCCCCTGACATCATTGCACTTCCCCAGAAACTTGCTATCACGGTGTGCCATCATCCTCAATGATCCATATTCGCTCTCTGGACACGAACCCTTATAACAATTATGCATGAAACCTGAAAAACCTGCACAAGTCCAGAAACAAGAGGACGATCAAAGGTACCTATTCTTATACAAAATGTGAGCAAAATATGACCTGAAGGTACTAAAATCCGATATAATTGTTGCTCTTTTGTGTATTCAACAATTCCTTTTTAGGGAAGCTGATTAGTGCCCAAAAAGTGCTATTTTGAACCCTATATTAGATAGGTTTTGAGTGCTTTTTGCGCACTAATCATGTCATTTTATGCCAGTGAAGTGTTCCGTCTTCTTAGTTTCACTTATCCCGTTTAGAGGTTTTTGTTGTTTTGCGAGGCTTTTGGCGTATTTTGGGAGTTCGATATCGAGACATATGATGGATCATGAAGATTAGACAATTGTCAACCATCAATCATACCAAAAATCAAAGAGAGAATGAAGGCAAAGTGAAGAAAAATCAATGCAGTAGAGGACAGGAGGCAATGCAGTGAAGAATCAGCAATTCCAGGGAATTTCGTTAAGATTGCGAAAATTTCGAAGCCTTAGCGAAAATTTAGCAATCTTAGCGAAATTGTGAATTTTCGCTAGACTCCAGGATTTTCGCTAAGCACTATTCCTAGCGAAATTTTGCATTTTCGCTAGGTAGCGAAAATTTCGCTAGCTAGCTAATTGCCCGCACTTACAGCGAAAATTCCAGTTCAACTATCTCTTCTATTTCGCTAGCTAAGCGAAATTGATATGCTAACAAGCGAAATTCAGCACTTGTGTCATACTTTTGTAATTAATGCAAACCGACTTCAATTTTGGTGTATTACTCTCTTGTCCCTTAAATTAGCCAAAATGTTAGGCTTTATAGTAGTTTCACATAAATGGGTGGCCTATATAAACCCCCATAGTTTTTGTAACCAAAAGAAGAAATTGGAGAAATCTTTTGGCACATTTTTACTTTTATGTAAATATCTCGCAGCTTTAGTTAGGGTTTGGTTTTTCTCTCTTCTCTCTCCTCTTTCCCTTATTTTCTTGGCTGCCAAACACCCCTCTTGAGGATGACAACTCAAGAGATGCTTGGCTAAGCCTCTTTTCTTTGAAGAGGAAGGAAGCTAGCTTGGTGGTGCAGGGCATATACGAGTTGTCCTCTTGTGTTAAAAGGATTCTGAGTCTTGTGTTTATGACTCCTATCTTCTCAAAATATGGTTGAATAGCATTGAATGTTATTGATCTGGCCAATACTTACCATGCTTTAGGATACAGTGCATACTTATTGCTAGATGTACTGTGGTTCATTAGATGGTCTTTACGAGCCACTGAAATGATGTTGAATGTTAGGGTTTTAAACTGTAAAGGGGCCATAGATGCATGTTATCTGTGTTGACTCAGTAGGAGTTTAACAGGGTGAGGTTTGCTAGTTAAACATAGATCCGGTTTGTGGCTTGGACTAGGTTGCTTGTCATGCGGATGAGCAGAGGACACTTATTTGCCCTAAGTTACCAAGTCGATGAGCCTAAATCTTCAAAGTTTCCTTCATTTTCAAGTTTTTTTACGGTTAATCAGTTTTCAAACTCATCACCTTTGTTTTGAAATATAAAAATCCAAAAGATCGAAATAAGCCTTACCTTCTTGCATATGCAAATCATTCTTAGGATGAAAACCCATCCCCGTGTTTGACCCTAGACCGCTATACTGCAGTAGCTTGACTACGACCGTAGGAGGAACTTAGGTATATAAATTTTGTTGATTCCGCTCAGCCTATTGTTGCCGCAGATCAAATGGGCGCGTTCTTAGGGATGGTGCCAAACTACTAATGATGAGTTGAGGTACTTGTAGTCGACATCACAAGTGGTGACCTTTTTAACTCTTTTTGTAACCCGATTACGATAGCGCAAGTTTCATCACTTTGCAGTAACTTCACTGTATTTTTGTTTTTCATACAGTCAGTTTTTATTTTAGCTAACCTAATCTTTTGAGTTTTGTTGGTGCTCTTTGTTGTCTCTACAATTTTGTAACGGTGTTTACTTCACTCTAGTGGGATAGGAACATGGGTAGGCTAGAGGAATCGATTACACAAATTGACCAAGCGGTGAAATCCAGTGTACACACGAGATACCATGGATCCTTTGCACGAAACGGCCCAGTCGTGAGTCCCCAGTAGATCAATGCTATAGAACCGTGAGGACCACATCCACCCTCCTAGAGTTAGTGCCCCTTCACGCATCATTACCTCCTGTTTGAAGAAGTAGCGGTGGACACTATGAATACCCCTACTCCCCACATACCATGGTATGGAAAATGAAAATCCATACACTCATATAAGGGATTTTGAGGAAGTATGCACTACCTTTAAGGAAGGAATGATGGATGGATTTGCTTAGTGAAAGCATTTCCACTAACCCTAAAGGACAAGGCAGATTTGGTTAAACTTCGCTGAGGCCTAGAACCATTAGAAATTGGGCTGAGTTGCGTGAATTCACGAAGAAGTTCTTCGGTGCTCATAGAATGATAATTTGAAAAGACAAATTTATACCTTTGCGACTCAAAGATGGTGAGAGGTTTTATCGGTGTTGGGGAGAGATTTATGGAGACCATCGGTGCATGCCCTCATCATGGGTTTGATACATGGATCTTTATTAAAAACCATTTCTATGGTGGTATGTCTCTGCCATGTAGGCGACTTTTGGAAACCATGTGTGGAGGAGACTTTTAAGTAAGCATCTGACCCAAGCCATGGATTTTTAAATTATGTGTTGAAACTTCTAAGGGTTGGGATGAGCCTAACCCTAAATGGAAACAATGGGGCCCTCGGTGACCCTAGGGGAGGATTTATACATGGAGGATATGAAATGAAGCTAGGATTTCAACCTTAGCTAGGAAAGTGGAGGAGCTTGGAAAGAGCCCATGGAAGTGCGAAGCAGTGGCTTGAAATCTTGCACAAGACAATCCATGCACCAATTTCAATCCACACATCCAGTAGAACGGTGTCCTATGGCCTTGATGAAGGATTTGATGTAGAATGTGCAAATCTTTGTAGGACAATATAAGCCACCACAACTAATGCCCCATATGGAAATGCCTACAATTCCAATTGGAGGAATCACCTAACCTTTCTGGAAACCCAACCCCCTGCCCTGTATGCACGGTGCCAAACCACGGTTTAGTTCCCAATTTCAACCACAACCACCACCATCCTCATCTCTGTGGAGACAAGCCATTTTAAGGCCAGGTAAGGTGGTAGGCAACTTTGCTGGAAGAGCAAAAAGGAATTATTACAAGCGGCACAGGATTGTCTTGTAGAAATTACTGCTTGGAGCAAGAGAATGATGGGCTAGAGAGCAGCACAGGTGGAGAATTGATAATCTGATTGATCACGAGATCGACAAGTTCTTTGGAGTCTGAGAAGAGGAAGGTTCCCTTCCCAAACGATTGCCAAACCCAAAGGGAATCCATGAGGTATGATCATCCAACAATTCGGGAATGGATGAGGTGAAGGCTATAATAACCCTGAGGAGTGGAAAGGGTTGATCGACCCATGCGAAACCTGAAGGATCAGGAGTAGGGAAGAATTGCCGGTTGACATATTCTTGGAGGGATGTTGATACCATATACCTGCACCTCCATTTCTTGGCATGGGTAGAAACATCTGTGGCGAAGTTTTAGTTGGGCAGTGATTGTTTCACCTCTATTGGACATAATCAGAACAAGTCCACATGCAAAAATTTTGAAAAGATCTTTGCACAATCAAAGAAGGGATTAGGCGTGAGAAGAAGGCATTTCTCTTTGAACAAGTCGGTGTAATCCAAAGCAAATACCACATCCAAATACAAGGATCAGGATCTCCCACAATTTCAATCAATATTGGTGGGAATTGCATAGACAAGTCATTGCTTGATTTAGGAGCAGTGAACTAATGCAGAGTATTGATATGTCTAATGAGTTAAGTTTAGGTAGACTTAAACCTACCAACATCACTATCATTGGCGATAGATCAGTTAAAATCTCTAAGGGGATAGTTGAGGATGTCTTGGTGAAAATAGACCAAATTCTACTACCCGATGAGATTTTGTAGTCTTAATAGGCAGTGCAAGTAGACCCAATCATGTTTCAATCCATCTTAGGAAGACCATTCACGGCCTGACCAATGCAATAATAAATTGCCAGAATGGAGTCATGCAACACCTTTGGTAACATGACCTTGAGTTAAACATGCTTTCATTTGAACAACGTAAAGTTGCTAGAACATAAAATCAAATAAGCTGATGAAGTTGTTTCAAATAAATGGTCGTAAGATGCTATGGAAGCACAAAGGTTCAGAATTGCAAGGAGTAATCAGCCAGGAGATGAAGAGATATTGGTCTGCCATCAACACTCCACCGCAGTTTCAATTGTCACCCAAAGCCAATGCGAGGACCACTTCAACAATTGGGCACCTAACACCACGGAGTCAACCTGTGCTGTATCGCAGTGGGTCGAGGAGACTGGCCTTCCGACCTCCGAAGAATTTTGAAATTGAACTGGTCCGGTGTTTTCAAAAACCGGATTGCAGTTCAACAATTTTGCTTTTTGTCTTAATTTAGTTAATTTTGATAATTTCAGTTATTTTTCGAAAGTTTCCTAAATTAGTAGTTTTTCCCTTTTTAGTAATTTTGTTTATATACTATAAAGATTTTTGTATTAAATTTTAATTATAGTTTTATATATAATAATTCTCATTATAATTTTTTAATTTTATATAGTATCAATAAATAACCACTGGATTTCGATTTGCAGGTGGTATAATCATTTGGGCCAAATTCGCTAAAAATAGTGAAAATCGGTGTAGAGGACCCTTCAATGATCGCCAAACGCCATTAAACTCCGGGAGAGGATGGCCAAAGGTCATCGCATATCTCCCGCTCCCGCCTCGTAGCCTTGAGTCCGAAATTTCTCTCGCCGTCGCTACTCCCACCGCAAAGCCAAGTGCTCCTGCACGATCGATTCACTCAGTGCCACAGCAGAGACTCGCCTTGCACCTCGCCGTTTCTTGCGCCACAACCACGCCGTGTCCATAGACACACTCGCTACGCACGAGCCCGGGTGTTCACAAATGGAGTCGCCGCCCTGCACTCGAGCCATCTCCTCGCCGAAAGGCCTTCACGCGCCCCACACCGCCTGGGCTCAGACCCCCTCGCCTCGTCCAGCCTACGGCCCGCCCACGGCTAGATCTCATCGAGCCTTATTTCACTATTACAGAACCGGCAGGGACTGCAGCCGTGAGCCCTTCGGTTAGTCTTCCACCTTCAGGACTCGCTTGCCTCCAATGAGCCCCGCCCGCATATTCGCTCTAGTTACATTTTCGCTGAGTTCACTCTCCGCAGCATTATCCGTATTTCGGGGACATGGTTCGAACTCGAGGTGGATCCGCCTCTACTCTGGTTAGGATTCAATACACTGGGGCGAGAGGCTCCGCCTCAGTCCTGGCCCCTACTCCAAGACATCACCGGTCCCGAGGCACTGAGAGCCTCTGCAGATCTTTGTAGAGCCGTTATCAGACACCTGACCGGACTCCTGCCCCATCAACTGCACTCCCGAGGAGAGTTAGGAGGGCCCGACCCCCAACAGTGGCTCCGCATCGGCCCCTGGCAGCCATCTTCCTCTCGGCCGCAGCCATCACCAGTCACATCGGTCGAGGCGACATCATCGCCTCAGTTGTCACCAGCCTCCAGGATCAGGAGGCCGTTGTTCGTAGGGAACCCCATTCCGGGGAATGTACGACTCCATCGTAGAGATTTTCATCAGGAGTCGTACTATGATGTCCCAGCGCTGAGGGCTGATCCCAGGTTTAGGGAGTCCAAGTGAGGATTGACGAGGATTATTCACTACTCGCTTCACGACCGAGGCAAGATTATTACCCACAAGCGGGTGCTGCGCTTCATCACCTATGACATCTCGAGGAGCGTATGGTCCGCATGAGCCAGCCTCTATTGATGATCGCGCTGAGTACTCGGGATAAGTCATATTTCAAAGAAACTGGAGCTCCCGCCCCGATGTGCCGACCATTTATTCCGGATGAGTGTCTCCCGCTACAAGATACGTGCAAATGGGAGGGGAGCCATCTCGAGGCTCTTTACCCGATCTCTGAGGGATATTGGTTCACCCCTCTCGAAATGGGTGATGACCTCCTGATGCATTTCAGGAGAAGGTCCATCTAAGAATCCCAGTATGAGCAAGAGCATTTCACTACTGATGTCGAGACTACCGCTGTGTTCTCGAGTTACATATTCCCAGAGGAGCCGAGGATCGAGACGTATTCGACATGCCCTCCTGCCTCTGTCACGAGCGGTGATGACCATGCCCGTATGTTTCCATCTCCCACAGCCAGACCAGAGAGGTGGCCCGGGTCGTGGCTTCTAGGACTTCCATAGAGACGAGGTGCCTGCCCCTGAGCCCGAGATGCAGAGGAGTCCGGCTCAGATGTCACCTCCATCTCCTCCTCCACACACCACATCCGCGGCTGCAGCTGATACACCTGGCCCATCCTATTCAGCGCACCATTCACCTGAGTATGTTCACGCCAGTTCTAGAGAGATTGCAGGTGTGATGGATGCCATCTGCTCACTAGCAGCTACACAGGCAGCCCAGATCGTAGGTCAGCCCAAGGTCACTCTATGCTTCCAAATAGACATGATGCACTTGGGCCTCCCCATGTTCCCGATCGGGAGGAGCCCACCACAGACGCAGCCTCTTTGGATGTTTTCATACAAAGAAGAAAGCAGCTCTTCAAACCCACCACCACCACAAAGAATGAGGTGGTTAGGTTTTTATGATTTTGCAGTAGTTACCAGCCTTTACTTCAATCAGTTTACCACTTTGGACAGATTTATGTATTAGCCATAGTAGGCAAAGTGATATTTTTGTATGTTTAGCTTTATTCATGTATTAGCCATTTTGGCTATATCAAAAGCTATTTTCATTTATATATATACGTATTTTTGCATACCATGTTTTTGCCTTTACCATGTATATTTATGTTTTTCTTTTCAATCGAACAATTGAATTGCCACCGACAATTGAATTGCTTCATGGAGAATAGAATCACTGTTTGTCACCTTATGTTAGAACAAATTCCATGCATGAGTCAATTTTTTGGTCACAGTTCCAAGATGCTCAACTCAACATTTCTCCCTTGCTAATTCACACCGCACACCGCATTGTTCCAATAGCCGTGGAATTTGTATACTTTCACTTCTCAGATACTTCGCCTGTATGTCATAACCTAGGATAGGTTTGTGTTGCCCGCATTTGAAGACCAATGTTGTCTTCCAAAAAAAAAAAAAAAAAAGCAAAAAGAAAAAGAAAAAGAAAAGAAGAAAAAGAAAAATAAAGTCGTGAAGTTTTGCTTTGAAACCCGAGCACGGTCCGTGGGGTGTATGGGCGAAGTTTCAAGTCTCACGCCTAAGCCTTAATCAAGCCAAGTCATCATTTAGTGTTCGTTACATGGGTGGATAGGTAGAGTTTAACGATTTGTAGGTGCTTGATTTTCTCAAATCATTCTGAGTCCCGGGGTGGCTTCAGAGCTCAGGGTCGTTGATCCTTTCGCTTGGATGCCCTAAACCTAATTGGCTGGGAGTCATCGATGGACCTGCTACAATTTTGTTGACTTTTGGTGAAGCCGACTTTAAGCATTGCACCATTGTAGTTGAATAAAGAAAGAAGAGAGTAACTAGCCCCTATCTAGTTGTTCAACAACTTAAGGCCATGTCAAGCAGTTGGGGGAGTGGGACAAATTTTGCAATTTATTGGCTTAACTGGGTTACATAAAGAACCATTAGACTTTGTGGAAATTCCAGCTTGGATTCATGGAACCAATATTGACTTGAAATTGTTCTTGTGTGCTCTTTGGCTCTTTTCATGGCGGTTTTCAAACTGTGTCAATTTTTCAGTTTAAAGGTAATGTTTATTTGTTTATACACCTTTTCGAATCATAAACTTTTTAAAAATCACTACATTTAATTCCTTTTTGTTTTTGCATTGCTAAGGGACTAGCAACGCTTTTATTGGGTGTGGATTAGTGCCCAAAAAGTGCTATTTTTGAACCTTATATTAGATAGGTTTTGGAGTGCTATACTAATCATGTCATTTATGCCAATTGAAGTGTTCAAGTCTTCTTGGGCCACTTATGCCAAGTAGAGGTTTTTTTTGGTTGTTTCGCAGTGTTTCGCTGCATTTCTGGGAGTTCGGAGCACGAGACATATGATGAATCATGAAGATTGAACCCAATTGTCAACCATCAATCATACTCAAAAATCAAAGAGAGAATGAAGGCAAAGTGAAGAAAAATCAATGCAAGAGAGGACGTGGAGGCAGCTGTGCTGGAAGAATCAAGAATTCCGGTGAATTACATTAAGATTGCGAAGGTGGTTTCATTGATTGCGAAAAATTTCGCAGCCCAGCTTAAAATTTAGCAATCTTAAATAAATTGTGAATTTTCGCCAGACCTGCAGGATTTTCGCTTAAGACTATTCCTAGCTTAATTTATTTTCGCCAGTAGCTTAAAATTCTCGCTAGCTAGCGAAATTCACGCTCTAAAGTAAAATTCCCGATTTCCTCTATCTCGTGATTTCGCAGAAGGCTAAATTTCGCTACCTACCGAAATCGATATGCCTTAGCGAAATTACCGCCTTGTCATACTTTTTTGTAATTAATGCAAACCGACTTCAATTTTGGTGTATTACTCTCTTGTCCCTTAAATTAGCCAAAATGTTAGGCTTTATAGTAGTTTCACATAAATGGGTGGCCTATATAAACCCCCATAGTTTTTGTAACCAAAAAAGAAAGAAATTGGAGAGAAATCTTTTGGGACATTTTTACTTTTATGTAAATATCTCGCAGCTTTAGTTAGGGTTTGGTTTTTCTCTTCTCCCTTTCCCTTATTTTCTTGGCTGCCAACACCCTCTTGAGGAGATTATTAACTCAAGAGATGCTTGGCTGTTTCTTCTTTGGAAGATAAGGAAGCTAGCTTGGTAAGGTATATGCAAAGGTCCTCTTGTGTTAAAGTTACAGTAATCGTATTTATGACTCTATCTTCTCAAAAATATGGTCAATAGCATCAATGTTATTGATCCGCCACATCATTTCATGCTTTAGGATACAAGGCATACTTATTGCTGGGATGTATCAGGTTCATTAGATGGTCTTACGAGCCATCAAATGATGTTGAATGTTAGGTTTTAAATCGTAGCGCCATATGATGTATGTTATCTCGTGTTTACTCAAATAGAGTTTATTTTTAGGTGAGGTTTGCTAGTTAAACATAGATCCGGTTGTGTTTGACTATAGGTTGCTTATCATAACGCGAGGATAAAACCCGAGGACACTTGTTTGTCTGTTACCAAGTTGGGTGGACCCAAATCTTCAGCTAACTTTTCACACTTCATTTTTTTTTACGCTAATCGCTAAACTAATCACACTGCTTTTTGAAACAAAATCCAAAAAGTCCAAATAGAAAGCCTTACCTTCTTGCACTTATGCAAATCATTCTTAGGATGAAAACCCATCCCCGTGTTCGACTCTAGACCACTATACTGCAGTAGCTACCACGGGCAAGAGGGAGGAACTTAGGTATATAAATTTTGCTGATTCCGGCTCAGCCTACCGTGGCACGGTAATCTTAAGATGGTATGATGTCAAGCCGAGTCCACTACCCACTCAACATCTTGTTATGCTACATGACAACAATCTTCTTGATTGTAAAGTAAGGTCACCTCATTGTCACTGGTACTGTTGGGGAAGGCAATATTTTTGTCGCTCTTCATGCTTTCTACTTCTTATTCTCCTTACTGTGGATCTTACGCTCTCTACATGTGGTATATTTTTCCACAATGATAACACTTTATTTTCCCTTTAGACTTGGATCTGCCTCTTGACTTGTTATGCCCAAATGGTCCTCTGTTTTTGCTTCAACCCCTCTTCTCCGTGACAGGGGCATGTGTGTCATTGCCCACAAAGTCCTTCCTTCGAATTTCTTCATTGAATAGGCTATTTCTAACCATAGCCAACATGACTTTTCCTTTTGGGGCTGAATTTCCCAAAGACACCACCAAAGTGTTCCAACTATATGGTAATGAGCCCAGTAGCAAGCATGCTCGGGTCTCATCATCAAGAGAGAGACTTGCAACTAATAACTGCGTGATCATTCCTTCGAAATCATTCAAATGCTCAGCAATTGATTGACCTTCCTTGTGTAACTCCCTGAAATTACCCTAACAGTTTGATAACATGTTTAGGGTATAAAATAAATTAAATTGTAATTTCCGGCATTTAAATTGATAAAATAAAAAAAATAAAAAATAAATAAAAAATAAATTCAAGAAATAAGGGTAAATTAGAAATTTATCAATTCAGGACCCAAAGGTCATAAATAAAGAAGTCAATATGCCAAAGTGGAATAATGGGTTAAGTTGAAGTGTAAATGAAAGAGAAATGAAGGACAACATCTTACTCATTGGAAATGACATCCCTACCCTTGTAGAGTGTCAAGTCTGGTCGGGAACAGCCAATGAAAGACTTAGGCGTCGCCTACATCCTAGCATAAAGATTTATAGAGATAGATCTCAACTACATTCTACTTAAGTCAAAGTGGGTACATAGACAAAGTGCTAAAGATAGTTTAGCATGAAAGATCTGAAGAGAGGTTTCTCACAATGTCTCATGGCATTACACAATAAGTCTCAATGTCCAACTAATGGCGATCTGTGAGAGATACATGGATAAAATCCCATGCTTCTGCTTATCGGGTTCTATCATGTATGCTATGTTTACACTTAATTCGATGTCTCCTATGCCTTAAGCATGACAAGTAGATTCCAGTCATATTTAGGTGAATGTCACTGGATAGCGCCAAGAAATATCCTAAGTACTCTGAGAATAACCAAGGATATTTTTTGATTTACGGTGGCCAAGAAGGCAAGCTAGTTATAAGCGGTTATATCGATGTTAGGTTTTTCGGCCAACTTAGATGACTTTAGATCGCACCGTTTTGTAGTTTTATTTGAATGGAGGTGTTGTAAGCCAGAGGTTCCCAAGCAAGACACCGCGGCCAATTCTACTACAGAGGATGAGTACATAGCCGCCCCTCGTACGCAATTTCCAAGGAGGTCAGATCGTACTCGCTAGACCGGGTGTCAGTTCTAGCATTACAATCCCAAAGGGACGCTCATTGTGACAATAATGGGCCATTGCCTGGCCAAGGAGCCTAGATCACATCAGGCGATCCAAACACACTCAGGCATTTCACCTCATTCGTGAGATCATCGAGAGAGGAGGATGTTAAGATATGTAGAGTTCATATCGATGACATGATTACACTCAACAAGGTTATTTCTCGGTTCCGGTTATTGCAGGTGTTTTTGCCACTTTTGTGGGCCAATCAACTTAAATAACCCAATTGATACATTGAGGTCCCGACTTTGCTACTGATCACATTTTGTAGCTATTTTTAGTAGTTTTACAGGATAAATACCTCATTATCTTCAATCCGATTCAAACACGATGAACCCGAGCCGAATTTGAAGATGCATGATCGAATCAGAGGAGATTTGGAGCAAAAATGCAAAAGAGAAAGAAGGTAGTGGAAATTTCAGCAAGGTTATAAAACAAGAATCTCAGCATTCTCGCATGTTGGGCAATGCAACACCGCGCTTCTCCCGCACTCCCGTTGTCGATCGCCAATTCGCTGTGGTTTGCATAAATTTTCCCTTGATGTACTCTGTTCCTTACACATTTTTGTAATTTCCTTGATACCGAGCGCCTATATAAGCCTCCGCCTGCTTGTACATCAATCAATCAGTTTACCCATCAATCACTCAATAAAATTGGGCACGAAGCTTCCTCTCCCTCGGTTGCTGTGGGTTTTTCTCCCCTTTTTCCTTCACTTTCTTGCACTTTCTCACCATCCAAACACCCCTTGATGATGACAAATCAAGGGATACTTGGCTAAATCCCCCTCATCCTTGAAAGGGAAGGCCACTGGGTGCCAGTTTTGAGGTAAGCTGGCTGTTCTTTTGCCTTTCATGTAAGCATTTATAGGTGTTTACGTTCCTGCTTCTCACCTTAGGTTAAAATCTCCTAGGAATGTCCTCACTAATGTGTATTTGGCAAGCTTTTTGGGTTTAGTGGATGCTTATCACTAGATCCACTGATGCCCAGTTAGTTGTCTCCTATTAGTTACTGTAAGGTAGGTTTAGGAGGTGTGTTCTCATCGTCTGGGAGCATTTATGCTCATAAAATTCCATTGTTCAAGAGGAAAACTTCAAGGGTTTAGGTTTTAAAGCTAAATGAAGATCCGGTTCAGGAAATGACTATAGGCCATCCTCCCCAATGCGAGGAAAAAGACCCAAGGACAGTTCAGTTGACTTAGAACCCTAAGCCCAGTGGCCCGAGACTTCAAGGAATTCTTTTTCTAATTTTATTTCACTCCTACTTTCTTTCAACCATTCACCAATAATCGCTTTTTTACAAAAATCCTGAAATCCAAAGAGGAAACACCATTTTTAATCCACTACAATTCTTCTCTCACGAAGAAAACCCATCCCCGTGTTCGACCCTAGACCACTATACTGCAGTAGCTTGGCTACAGCAGTAGGAACCCTAGGATACAAATTTGTTGATTCCGAAACACCTACTTGGCCCAAAACGAATCAAATGGCGTCGTTGCCGGGGATGGTGCCCTAGTGCGAAAGAGAAGCTGTGAACTTGTGATCCACATCACAAGCATTGGTGAATTCTTATTTCTTTTTTATTTTACCATTTTTCCCATTTACAGTTCACTGTAGGGGAATTTGAAGTTTTGTACTATTTATACAAAATTTTCCCTGTTTTTATTCTAACTAACAACAACCTTTTTGGTAGCCTTGTTTTTGTTGGTTTCTTACTTGTTGGTGTTGTGTTCATAGCAGCTTATGCAGTGGGACAGAAACACTACAGGCAGATTGGAAAGGCTTAGTGCTCCAGTTGAACAAGGGTTTGAAATCAGTTTGCACAACAACCAGATGGAGCCCCCACCTGAAGAGCAGCAGAGCCAACAGGGGTTCAGTGAGTCCAATGCCTGGGCGTGTCAATGAGGATCACATACACTCCACCAAGGGTGAGTGCACCCTCATGCATTATACCCTTTGGCAGGATGTGCGCGAGGCCTTATCCGTTCCCCTGCTCCCAACTTTTCATGGAATGGAAAACGAAAATCCATACACACACATCCGGGATTTCGAGGAAGTTTGCACGACTTTCAAAGAAGGTGTAATCGATATGGAAATGCTGAAGTTGGAAGCTTTCCCATTGACCCTCAAAGACAAGGCCAAAATTTAGCTTCATTCACTAAGGCCAAGGACCATCAGGAACTAGGCAGAGCTGCAGGAAGACTTTTTGAAGAAGTTCTTCAGTGCACACAAGACCAACAATTTGAAGAGGCAAATCTACACCTTTGCAGCTCATGATAGTGAAAAATTTTATCAGTGTTGGGAAAGGTATCTTGAAACCATCAATGCATGCCCACACCATGGCTTTGATACCTGGATGCTGGTAAACCACTTCTACGATGGAATGTCCCCTGCCATGAAATAACTCTTGGAGACCATGTGTGGAGTGGACTTTCTTAGAAAGAATCTAGATGAAGCCATGGACTTCCTCAACTATGTTGTTGAAACCTTCAAAGCTTGGGATGAACCAAATCCCAGGGAAACTGATAGACATAGGCCACCAGTAAACCAAAGGGGAGGCATGTATTCACTAGGGAAGGAAGTAGAACTAAAGGCTAAGTTGTCCACCCTGGCTAGGAGGATGGAAGAACCTGAAATGAGAAATCAGCATGAGGTCAGAGCAGTGACTAAGGCATCTATGCTTGACTAACCATGTTTCAATTGCCAATCCACCGATCACCAAGGAGAGCATTGTCCAATTTCTACCTCGCATGGGATTCATGGTCGAACATGCAAAATGTCATGGCCAAAATAGGCCACCGCTGATGCAGATGGGCAACACCCCACAATCCTAACTCGAGTTAACCTCCTAACCTCTCTTGAAGCCTAAACCCAAAGATACGCTCTCAAGTGCACAACAAAGAAATAACAAAAGAGTGTCCACTCCTAATCATCAAAGAGCTCCACCATCCTCTTCCCCAAAGAGAATGCTATTAGCGAATTTGAGCAAGGTGGTGGGAATTTTGTAAAGGAGTAGAAAGCTATTAATGCTCAGATGAATCAAAGAAAAGAAAAACAGAAAGCCCATGAGCAAAAAGAATTGATGTATTCCACAATAGCCTCACTAGAAAATCTTGATACCCCGCAAATATCCATCACAAGACCGACCAATTATTGAACTACGTGAGGCGGAGATTCCCTTCCCGTGACACTCTACATAATCCTAGGAGCGCATGAACTAAGCCATGCCAAGAGCTTACACCAAAGATGGATGAGGTTCGTGCCATTATCACTTTGAGGAGGAAGGAAATTGAGCAACTAGCCGCCCAAACCCGTCGTAGAAACCAGGAGAAAAAAGGGGAAGGAGCGATCACATAATCATTAAAGAGGATTCAATGAAGAAAGCATGCCTCCTCCATTTCCCCCAAGCACCGAGGAAAAGCATGGCCTCCAAGCAAAGTTGCATCCCGAAAGTACTAAGGCGTGCAAGGTGAACATCCCACTGTTCGACATGATCAAACAGTTCCAACCTATGCAAAATTCTTAAAGATCCATGGCACAATCACAAAGGGTTGGGCATCACAAGAAGGCTTTTCTCGACCGAACAAGCTCGCTCCATCATCCAAGGCAAACCTCGTGAAATACAAAGATCCAGGATCCCCACCATCTCGCTAACATTAGAGGGATCTGCATAGATAAGGCAATCGCTGACTGGGAGCTGTCAACCCACCGCCTATACCAAAGGTACAAGGCTAGGTTCGGGGAGTCAAGCCTACCAACATCACCCCTATCCTTGAATACCATCGATAAGTGAAAATCCCAAAGGAATAGTGGAGGATGTCTTCGTGAAGGTGGATAAGTTTTATTATCCTAAGATCATGGTTCTTGATAATACGGAGTTCGTGGTGCAGGGCATTAATCAAGTGCCCATATCATACTTGGAAGGCTATTTCAAGCACATCTAATTCCATAACTAATCCGCCAGAATGAATCATGCAGCTCTCCTTTGGCAATATGACCCTGGAGCTCAACATTTTTCACCTGAGCAACAAGCATAAGTCAACAGAGGATGAGGAGCAAAATTCAGATGAAGTGTGCCTAAATGATACAAGAGTGGGAAAACACAGTACACAAGAACTATAGGAAGAACTGATGAAAGACAATGAAGTAGTTAATGAAAAACTAACTATATCGGTCACTCCTCCTGCAATAGTGATCCCACCAGCACCATCAGAGACCAGGATGCTTAACACAAAGGAGCAAAAGCTAAACTCATCTACAGGACACCTCACTGCAAGCATGAGGGAGCTTCTCCTCCTGAACCCCCTATGAAACTCTCACTCTACGCATTTGGGAGTGGCTTCTGCAGTAACTCAGAAGTCACTAGCTATAATACAATTGCTTAGTTTTGTTTTTAGTTAAATTTCAATTTTGTTAATGATTTTTTAAAGATCGCTAGCTTGCTTTTTTACTCAGGTTAGCAATCGCAGCAGCCGGCAGCCACACCACCAAAGAAGATCTCACTCTCGTCCAAAGTTAGGACATTCTTCTTCAGCCACCATCGAGGAGGGGTACCCACTTCCTCCGCTAACTCTCTCCGACCCACCCCATTGCGCATTAAATTTACATATTCGTCGGGGGAGTTAGCGCCGAAGTGATGTTCATACCGCCGATTTCGCTTTGTTCGTACTCCATCTCGCCTGGAAGAAAGCCCATTTAGCATGTTAATGGCTCGGTCAGATAATTTCATTTTGAAAAGTTGAAATTTTTGTGAAATGCACCGTTATATATATCATACAACTCCATTTTCATACTACTGATTTCAGTTTTGTTTGAACCACTTGCTCAGCAAAGCCCATTTTTGTATGTTAATGGCTTGCTATATACTTCATTTTGAAAAGCTGAAATTTTTGTGGAAATGCAATCTCAAGATCATACAACTCCATTACACCTTGCAAATCATTTTTTTTTAGCCCCAATTTTTGTGATTCGCTTCCGTAAGTTGAAAAGTCAAGACCGTATGATACCATCAATGCTGTAATGTTCCATGCATGATTGCAGATGTTGGGCTGAAGTCCCCAAAGTATTCAACCTTTTCATCCACCTTTAGCTAACCACACACAAGGCACGCACTCTTTCGGCCAATAGCCAAAGTCGTGATACCTTTACTTTGCAAATCGGCCTTAGCTTCGTTGACCACCTATAATAGGTTAAGGTTCCCCATGAGTGAAGGCCAATGAAGTCTTCCAATAGAAAAAGAAAAAGAAAAAGAAAAAGAAATTAGAAAAGCCGTGACGCTTTGCCTTGAAACCCGAGCACGGTCCGAGGGGTTTACGGCGAAAGCCTTTAAAGCTTGGTGCCCTAAACCAACTGGTTGTGAGCCACCGACTTAATGCTCGCTACATGGGTGGATGGGTGGAGTTTAGCGAGTTGTAGGTGCTAGATTCTTGAAATCATTCGAAGTCCAGGGTGAAACCTATAGAAAGAAGGTTGAAAGATCCTTTGACTCGATGCCCCAAAACCTTAGTTGGTTGGGAGTCATCACGGATCCTCGCTACACCTGACTGTGAAGTCGAGTTCCTCATCGCACCCTGCCAATACAATAAAAGTGTGAAATAAGAGTGGAACTAGATCTATTTAGGTTGGTTAGCAGTCTAAGGCATTGGCAGTAGCTTGGTTGGGGGGAGAGTAGCTTAGTATCTTATTGGTAAAAACTAATAACCTAAACACTTAGATTTTGGTGGAAGTTCAAGTTGATTTCCTTGGAATGGATACTACTCTGAAACTTGCCCCTGTATGGCATTTGTTCTCCCAAGCTGGTTTTTATGCAGAGTCCCAATTTTTCATACTGAGGGTAGGGCATTACTTACACACACACTTGTTTTTGAACAGACAGTCCCTTTTTGCATACACAGAGCCTACATGATCTTCATTCTTTTTATCATTGCTAAGGGACTAGCAATGTGTCGAGTTAGGGGAGTGATTAGTACCCAAATAGTGTATTTTGAGCCTGGTTGTGCGGTTTAGCACTTTTATGTGCTAATCAACTTAAATAACCAATTGATACATTGAGGTCCGACTTCCTCTGATCATTTGTAGCTATTTTTAGTAGTTTTGCAGGGCCAAATACCTCATTATCTTCAATCCGATTCAAACACGATGAACCCGAGCCGAATTCGAAGATGCATGATCGAATCAGAGGAGATTTGGAGCAAAAATGCAAAAGAGAAAGAAGGTAGTGGAAATTTAGCAGGGTTGCGAAAATTCGCAACCTGCAAATTTCGCATGTTGCGAGAATTTGCATGTTCTTGAAGTTCGCAACCTTCCACCTCTTGTTGTTATTTGCTTTTAACTTTTGCTTTTGTGGTTTTGTACAAATTTGCCCTTGATGTAATTTTGGTTCCTTTACACATTTTTGTAATGATACTGAGCACCTATATAAGCTCAGTCTTGCTTGTAACATCAATCAATCTGTCAGTCCATCAATCACTCAATAAAATTGGGCACGAAGCTTCCTCTCCCTCGGCTGCTGTGGGTTTTTCTCCCATTTTTCCTTCACTTTCTTGCACTTTCTCACCATCCAAACACCCCTCGATGATGACAAGTCAAGGATGCTTGGCTAAATCCCTCATCCAGCAGGGAAGGCCAGCTGGGTGCCAGGTTTGAGTGGTATTGTTCTTTTGCCTTTCATGTAAGCATTTATAGGTGTTTGCGTTCCTTCTTCTCACCTTAGGTTAAAATCTCCTAGGAATGTCCTCACTAACATACATTTGGCAAGCTTTTTGGGTTCAGTGGATGCTTATCACTAGATCCTTGATGCCAGTTAATTTAATCTCCCCATTAGTTCTTGTAGGGTAGGTTTAGCAGGCGTGTTCTCATCGTCTGGGAGCATTTATGCTCATAAAATGCCATTGTTAAAGAGGAAAACTTCAAGGGTTTAGGTTTTAAAGCTAAATGAAGATCCGGTTCGGGAAATGACTATAGGTCATCCTCCCAATCACGAGAGGAAAAAAGACCCGAAGGACGGTTCGGTTGACTTAGAACCCTAAGCCCAGTGGCCCGAGACTTCAAGGAGTTCTTTTCTAATTTTATTTCAATTTACTTTCAGTTTTCAACCATTCACCCACACTGTTTTTACAAAAATCCTAAAATCCAAAGAGGAAACACCATTTTTAATCCACTTCAATTCTTCTCTCACGAAGAAAACCCATCCCAGATCTGAACCACTATACTGCGGTAGTAGCTCGTGATGGGGAACATAGGATACAAATTTTGTTGATTCCGGAACACCTACTTGGCCCAAAACGAATCATGACAATGTTGCTGATCCTTTGACTAAACCTCTTCCACAGTCAAAGCATGATAGTCATACTAGATCGATAGGCATTCGATTTATGCCTGATTGGGCTTAGGGCAAGTGGGAGATTGTTAATCATATGCTCTAGCCTAGTGGCATATACATTGTCATTATATGTTTATATACATGAAGCATTTATCATTTTATCTTGTTATTTAAATTGTGGTTTAACTTGATAAAATCATATCCTTGAATAGTTGGCTCCGCTTTATGTCATCAAGTATGTGACTTGATAGTAAAACCTTAAGACATAAGAACACTATTCTAAATAGTCCATAGTCGATCATTATTGTGGGAATAATAATGAAGCAAGACTATTATGTTTTCTAAGAAAAGACCACGTTTTGCTGGTCATGAACATAAGATGTTACTCGAACATATTATGTTAAGTTCATGTTGTGGGTGACGCTATAGAGAAGTACATGCTGGATTATGTCATCGGTAATTCTCATTGCGGTAGTGGTATTTGAGTCCTTAATTTGAATTCACCATGGATTCCCTACATGAGGAACTCCGTGTCTTGTCGTAGCTGATAGCGTCTTTAACGGGGATGGTATCTGAGGCTATGGTTGGGGCATGCGTAAATTATGTAGAGGAATGTGAGTGATGATGAAGGAATTTGTCCAGCTCTTAATTGGAGTGAGATGTCACATTGGCCTCTTGATAAATTGAGACTAGAGAAATGCATGGCGTGCTCGGAATGAGATTGATAGGAGTTATCAATATCATTTGTTTAGTGGAGTCTACTTGACAATCAAGAAACGATTAAGTTGTATAAAGATGGCGCATCCATTACTTTGTAGCCCAGGTAAGACATCGTGTATTGAAAGGGTAATATCATACTATGGTAAGGTTTTTCGAGTCATCCAATTCACTTGACTTGGGTAGTTACTAGCCTCAGATTCTTTGCTTCTAATGTTAGTAGGCATAGTATTATCGTCTAATGACATGGATTATGACTTGGATTGACCTGTGTGTGCAAAAGAGGAGGGTCTATTGAACTTCTTGACTTCTAAGGCTTTTTAGTATGCATCCTCTACAGTGTGTGGAGCATGCAATCTAACCATTCTTTGAATGTCGAACCTGAGACCATTAACAAAGTGAGTGTAGACAAAAAATTGGTCCTCATCATGGAACTCACTACACCTAAGTCTAGCTTCCTCAAATTTAGCAGAATATTCGGCTACACTAAGAGTAATTTGTTTTAGATTAATCATGGTGGAAAACAATTGGCTCTTATATGATGGAAGAATGTACTTTTCTTGCAACTTTGCTTTCATAACAACCCATTGGGTGATGGGTGGTTCACCTAGACGAAGCATGTCTTGCAACACGATGCATCGATTACATCTTACGACCGCACTTCATTTTTTAGCAAACCGAACCCGCTTCACTATCAATCATTTCATATAAATCAAAAATATTCCTCAATAGTGACCAACTAATCGTATAAAAATATTGGGGGATCCATTCTACCATCAAATTCAGGAGCACTAACCTGCCCTTTTGTGATGTCCCTTCGAGGTCAGCCTTAACCCCGCCTAATCCGATCTCTACCCCAAATACCAAGAACCCTAGGTCGTATCACCGAGGAGCGAAGATCTTCTCTCACTTGATTCTGCGGGTAATTTTGCCTCGTGGTTGGTAATCTAATGGGAAGTCGATATTAAGAGAGGTTGAAATCGATCACCCAGTTAAACTAAAGGTCTCTCATTAGAAACTTGTGTGAGGTCAGCAATCAATTACTACCCAAGTCTATTTTACCCGCATTGTCATGCAAACCATTTGTGAATTCATCATATCGATGTGAACCTCCGTATGACTCTTAAACCCCCAAGGTGTGGTGAGACATGTTTCCTCAGCCATCAACATATTCACCTATCTCATGCTTTACCTGCATGTTTTAAAAGCAAGTCCATTTTTTATTTATTGCATGAGTTTGTTGTTCGAGGGCAGATTGACATTGAGTCAATTGACCACATGTTGAATTTAAATTACTTATCAAGTGTAGTGACCGAATCCACCAGCTTTATTGGCATCTTGATGACGGTAATACAAACCTGACTATCATTTAGACTTTGAGATAAGGTTTAGTCTTAAGTCAAAATTATCGAAGTCTCTCGCTTGATCATTTGGGTTAGGTGAAGAAGAAGATGCAACAATACCACTTTGGTGGCCGACATGCCGAGATAGAACCTAAATTCCACCGAAAGTAAAGAAATAAAACTATATGCTAACGCAACAAACACAAATCTAAAATGTAATGTGATTATAGATCATATATTCAACTAGTCACTTTAAAGAATAACTTAAAAAATAAAAGTTTTTTTAATACTCTTTATGCTCTATTAAAGAAATGGAACTAAACAATCAAACAAGATATACTTAAATTACTAATATTAATCGAAGTTTTCAAAGTAAAAAAGAAAATATACACTCTTCAGCATCATCAACTGACCCTTGAGAACGCCCTACAATTCATGTAGGATCACAGAGCTTCCGCTGGGTGAGTCTCTAACTAAGTGCAAGTGAGGTTAGTCTTGTTGCCTACCTCCACGACTTTGCTCACTGTAGATATCAACCACCACGTTTCCGCCTTCAATTCCCGAGAAAATCAAGGCCAATGAAAATAGAAATCTAGAAACAAGAATCAAGTTTCATCCCACCCCAAGAATAGGGCAATACTTATTTAATACCCAAGTTTCGTCGAGATATCTATGGAGGTAGCTGATACTGTAAGGTCATTAAAGGGCTTTGCCGTGGTATGCGTGATCTTCTGGTGGGGCGGGGGCGTGGATGTATTCCCTCTCCTACAGAATGATTCCATGTATTCCTCCAGTTGTCTTTCAAGCACTGAGCTCTACTTGTTTCCTAGCACCGCATAAAAGTCTCGAGGTGCCGCGAATCGATAGTAGTTTCGTGATGAGATCGGTGGCCGGGTTGATGGCGATCAATGCCAAGACCCTCGTCAGCTAGATTCCTCTGCCCATGGGCGACAAAGTGTATTAATCAAGGGATCTGCCTCATACGTATCCGGGAATTTTTTTTTTTTTTATTCAACACCTTAATAAAAAATTTGGAAGGCTGCGAACGATTTGAAATAAACGAAATTGAAACAAACAGAAATAACTTGATCTTAGATCGAAGTTAGGCTCTAATACCAAATTGATTTAGCTTGGCTACGAAGAATAATAAAATTAAAAAGAAAGAAAACAAATAAATAAAACAAAATTCTCGAGTTTTTCAATATTATATCAACTCTCCCAAAACAATACCATAAGGTGCTATTTATAAGCACAAACAAAAATCCTAATGGATAATCCCAAAAATCATAATGGATAAATCCAAAAATCCTAATAGATAAATGAAAAAATCCTAATAGATAAATCCAAAAAGTACTAATGGATAAATCCAAAAATACAATTAAATAAATAACTAATAGTAATAAAATTCATCATTTGACTTAGGCTTCCCTGCCTGCTTAGCTCATATGGGCCTCTCCATGCCCCACCCATCAACCTCTCTCGCCGATCACCGTCCCGCATGATCCCGCCGCATGAGGTCAAGATAAAAGTGAAGAAGAATTTCCATCATTCGGTTTTCCAAAATCGCTTCCTCCCACGCACTTCTTCTCGGCGTAAGAAGAGGTGGTTCCATGGATCGCCTCAACTCACTGTCTGAGCAATAAAAGTCCAAACCCCCATTCCCTGCTATTAGAGTCTCAGAATCGATTCGATTCGTCCGATCCTCCGCCACTCCGCTTCCCAACCTCAAATGTAAAACCTCAAGCATGAATACTGCAATTGCGGTAAAGGTCCATGTGCTCGACATGTGATATGGCTGGACGCAGACGAATATGTGTCCAATAAGTCCCATCGCATCGCTGACCAAATAGTAGGTCAAAGACTTTGGATACAGCTCGGACATAATGGAGACACGACTAGACATGGCTAAGTGACACTACTAGGACAGATTTTAGTGGCCATTTTCTTCTTCAGCTTAAAAACCCTAATCTCAAGCTTTTGCTCTTCTTCCTCAAAGAGTAAAAGACACAATTCTCTCAAAAACACAAAAACCACACACAAGAAACTGGATTGGTCGACTAAGAAGTGATAGTGGATTAGTCGACTGAGAAGTGAGAGTGAGTGACGATGCCGGAGATCAACACTCCGACAATGCCGACGACGCTGGAGAAAAGGTGTGTTATGTAGTAAGTTCTTCTTTTTTCTTTTTTCTTTTTTTTCAGGCAATGATCGATCAATGTCTAGGGGTTTTTTTTTCTTTCACCATCAAAAGATCGCATTTTTTTCTTCTTATGAAAACACAAAAAGAAGTATTTGTGAACTCATCAGTCATCACCCAAAAGAAATCGTGAATCCGTGATCTCATCTCATCACCCAAAAAAAAATTGAAAAAATAAATTCAAATTAGGGCTATGAACTCATCAGTCATCACATGAAAAAGAAGGAAGAAGAAAGAAAAAATAAGAGAGGGAATAAGAGAGGAAGGGGGGAGAGGATGCGTACCTTAGGGCAGAAGAGGTAAATCGCGAGGCGTGCTGCTGTAGGATGAAAATCCGTAAATCCGTAGGAGATTGATCAGAGAAATTTCATAATTTTTGTGTTGGGAAGGGTTGAGAATTCGAAAATTTCGTGTTAGGAAGGGTTAGGAATCAAACGATATCGGGGGGACTTGTTCCAACCTGAGTCGGGGGAACTCTAGAAACGATAAGAGGGAGGGAGGGGGTGAGTTTCCACACGTCCTAATTCTTACGATTGTTTTATAATTTATTTTGAACTTCAATGAATGCAAACATGCACATTCTATGGAAATAGCCTAATTGTATGGATGAACCAAAAATTAGATTGGTTTGGCTTTGAAATAATTTAGATTTATTTAAATGCATGATTATTATTATTTTTTTATGATGAAGAATTATACAATGAGTTGTAATTCTGAGCCTTCAAGTGATCAACGGAATAATCAAGATGATAATGCTCCATTATGGAGGTACGTCATGAGAGAAGCGAAATTGGGTAAAGGGGGAAGAAATGTTACTTTTCAATGCAATTTTTGTAGACAAATATATAGAGGGTCACATTATAGAGTCAAGGCTCACTTGTTGAAAATTAAAGGGGTCGGGGTTGCATCATGTACTAAAGTAACAACCTTAAAATTTATAGTTGAGATAATGAAGGTGATGGAGGAAGTCGAACAAAGGGTGAAACAATATAATCTTAAGCAAATTCCTTTACCCACATCAAGCGCTGCAAAATCTAATTTTGAGAATTCCTTTCTAAGCAGTTAGTTATTGATCCAAAAGCGAGAAATGGTCTATCGATCAATCGGAGAAGGCATTCCATATGGGTGCACGTGAGATAGCTAGGATGTTTTACATAATCAAAAGGGTTCTTTCACTTTCCTAGAAATTCTTATTATGCTCATGCCTTTAAAAGTGCAAGTCAACTTCCAGGTTATGTCCCACCAAGCTATAATGCATTAAGAACTACATTATTTCATAAGGAGAAAAGTAATATTGAGAATCTATTGGAACTAATCAAGAAGACTTGGAATGAGAAAGGAGTGAGCATTTGTAGTGATGAATGGTCAGATACTCAAAGAAGACCACTTATTAACATCATGGCGGTTTCAGAAAGTAGACCAATGTTTTTGAAAGCAATAAACTATATATGAAGGGGAGACTAAGGACAAGCACTTTATAGCTGATTTGTTGATTAACACTACATAAGAGATTGGTCCTTAAAAAGTAGTTCAGTTATAATCGAGGCACAGTGTGCCAAAAAGTAGTGACACAACATTGTGGGAAGCAAAGTTTCAAAGATATTCGGGACCTTGTGTGTGTCTATACTCAATCTTGCTTAAGAACATATGTGCACCATCAACACACTCCAAGATATGATGATGCATGCTTGAACAATGTGGTCGATCTCTCGAGTTTCAAGTGATGCCTCTTTATCAAGAATTTACGCGAATCATGCAATGAGATTGTCACGTTTAATAATCAATGCAAGTCGGGTTACTTCGGTCGACACGTTTTGCTTCAACTATTTTTATGCTTAAACGACTCAAGACAATAAAAATAGGCTTGGAGCAATTAGTGATATGTGAAGAACGGGAGATGTATAAAGAAGATGATGTAGTGAAAGTTAAAAAAGTAAAGGATAAAATCCTAAATGAAGACTTTTGTTTGGATGTGGATTATATCCTCACTTTACAAACCCATGTATGAGAGAGATGCTTCGACATACTAACACCGACAAACCTCGTTTCACAATATTTATGAGCTGGATTCAATGATTGAAAAGTGAAGGAAGCCATTTATAAGAAAGAAATATAAAGTTTCCCCATAGAAAATTCAATAGGTAATTAAGATTTATTAGTTAAATAATCGAAGTTTTGATTGAAAGTTTTAATTATATTTGAACTTATATGAATCGCTTTGTAATTATACTTGTAGTTTTTTTTATCAAAGAATTCAATCTCTAGAATATGGACTAAAAACTACACACTTACACTTTACCATTCTAAATCCAAGGTAAGAGTTTAAATTGTAGGCTTTGATAATTTAAATATAACATTATTCTATGATGTTTAACTTTTATAAATTATGTCATAACTCAACTTTGTAGGTATTATAGCCAACAATGGCTGGATTCTTATGATTGTGTTCCACCACATCGAGATATGAAGTAGTAAGAGAAAAGAAAAAAATATTTTGAAGAGATATTTTTCAAATGAAGGTGAAGGAGGCGACGAATGGGAGTATCTTCACTTTTAGCGTGCTTGGAAGATTTTTAGTAGTGATTAAGTGATAGGTAGTACATGAGTCTGTGATGGTGGGTTGTTCATAGAACTTCCGCACTAATGCTTCAATCTATAGTATTGAAATTGCTTGGTCAACCTTGTTCATCATCATGTTGTGAAAGATATTGAACACATATAATTTCATTCACTCCATGAAGAGAAACAAGTTGACACCACAAAGAGCTAAGGACTTGGTTTATGTTCATAACAATCTTTGACTTTTGTCAAGGAGACCTCCAAACTATAATGAAGGCTAATCTAAAATATGGGACATTGGAGGATATGGTTTTGACTAAATGGATACAGAGAATGCTAGAATTCTTGAGATTACAGATATTTCTCTTGATGAACCTGAACTTAAAGCCATTTTATTTTATTCAGAAGGAAATGCTAGTCTTTAGTTTTAATATTACTTATGTTTATGTTTAAATATTTGTAAAAACAATGTTTGTGCACCTATTTTTTATTTATTTAAACTGTTTTTTAAGAACAATATTAGTAAAGATAATTATTTTTATTTTATTTTATTATGCGGTGTTACGTATCCTGGGTTTTTTTAAATTTACCGTATCCCCGTGTCCCTGTGTCCCTTTGTCCCGCTGTGTCGTATCTCTATGACCGTATCCGTATCCGTGCTTCTTAGGGAAAAACCTTTCACACCCTTCATCCCACCCATCACCCTATGACACCAATCTTCTTCCATTATCTCTTCAACCGGAGATGATGAGAACCGATTTACAGTTTCTGCTACTGGCTTCCGTTTTGGGACCCAAAGCTCCCAGACAGCGCTCTGGACATCTTCTTGGATGAACCTTCAACTGAAGACACAGAACTCGTGGACCCTGTCAATGAAATGCAACGACTGCGACGAATTTGGGGCACCATCTCTGGCTCCGGCGACGATTCTTAGGAATTGGGGGTCCATGAATTCAGAAACGGCGTCGATAAACTTCTAAGCATAGCTATGATTAACCCTAACGTGGTTTTAGAAGAGGGAACCAATGGCTTAAACAGGACTGGTTGATGGTCCCAATGGTGGAACCTATGATTTATATTTTATAAAAATAAAAAATAATTTTTAAATTGAAATATATATTATTTATATAAATAATTTAGTATTTTAAATTTTACTAAATAGAATATGAATAATATCAAATAATGAAAATGGGAAAAACTTATATGTATAGGACATGTAAATTTTTTTAAATTAAAAATATTTTGATATTCTTCTTTAAAAGAAAGAATATTTTGATATTCTTAAACTATATATAAATTTTCTCAAAATAAGAATAATAATATCTATTTACCATATATAAATATTTTGATATTTAAATAAAATATTAAATAGACAAATGAATAGATATTTAATGTTTCAATATTTGAACATATCAAGTTGTAGTCCATGGTTTGCTTGCCTTCCTTAGAACACCCAGGGTCTTGGGTTGTCATTCTTCTGCATAACGCTTAGAACTCTATTTTTGTGGGTTTTATAAACAAGGACAATACAAGATTCCGACTCTCCCACCGATTGTTGGAGACCAAGGGGAAGGACTCTTTGTATGATACTTATAGATCATGATTTTTTGGAAATTAAAAGGACAATACAAGATTCCGACTCTCCCACCTATTGTTGGAGACGAAAGAAGGGGAAGGACTCTTTGTATGATACTTATAGATCATGATTTTTTGGAAATTAAAAAGTAAAAATATGAAAATAAAGGGCTTAAAAAACAAATGTTTTAAACATCAAACCGAACTAGCTAATTCCGATTGATCGGAGCGTCAACTAGTGACTTTTCCGATCTCGATTTAATTCGATTCAAGTGTGGTTCGACCATCAGTGTAACCTCTAAATTATGAATCGATAATTTTTTCGATTCAATAATCAATACGATTTTTAAAACATTATAATAAAATGATGTCTAAACAATAATTTTTCGTATTATTTATTATAGCAATTTTCCCAAGTCATTAGTATAGTGATTAACATCTGGGCTTAAGTATCTGTCACACAAGATTTTAGATCTTTGCCCCATTTAATGGGCTTTTTAAAGTTAAAGTCCATTAGATGCAGTGGCGTACTGCTGATGAATGATGGTTTCCAATAGTTTATTAGGCTCATTTGAAAATGGACGTGGAATCATGGACCGAGGCGAAGAAGGAAAGAAAGAAAGAAGGAAAAAAGGACCATTGCCTTGCGGTGGTGGAAGATTCAACGTCTACTTCAGATCTGGGTTGGCCGATGAGCCCACTGACTCGGACTGGAGCTTGGAAGCTCAAATACGCTTCGGTTGACTTGGCTGTCGCTATGGCGGCTTATTTTCAAAATTAGGCTTGTTTGCTTAACGGCGAGAGCATTAGAAACGGCCAGGAGCTGAACGAGCTTTATCGTAAGCGATGTCGTTTAGCTTTTTAATGTATCAGTGCAGCGGCGTCGTTTGCAACGCGTCGGAAAAAAAGCCCTAAAACCTAAAGTAAACTCACTTGGTCTGAATCACTCTCCCCTAGTGTCGATCCCGAGACGGCCAAATATGGCCCCAGTGCCGTACAGCACCAAGTCGTCGAACTTCCTCTCATGATCTGACGACACCGTCGACCATCTCGACCGTCGATCGCCTCTCTCCAGGCCGCGGCGGCGCGTCGGCGCATCTCGACCTTTCTCCCTACGCTCACGGCCATTGCGGCTCATCTTGATTTCACCGGCTCATTTTCGTGAATCAGCTAAATCTGATCATTCCAGGTTTCTCGATTGTCATTTAATTGATGCTGATAATACTCTGAATTCAATCTTAGTTCGAGCTTGGATTTTGTGAAGCTTAAACAAATGAAATATCGGGCTGATGCAGTGGGCATTGAGAGGTTTCGAGACGGGTTGTCCATGCAGGTGTGTACAAGTCCGGGATTCAGTTGAAACCGGAGGGTTTGGTTATTGGTTGTGAAATTTCGGCATGGGAAGTGAGCTTAGGCTATGCGGGTGGGTTGAAAGAACCTTCTCTCTAACAACCACATATAGTGTTGAAACCTTGTGTGTTTAAACTGTTTTGTTATGGGACATTATGGATTTTTAACAAATTTATTTCCATCGGGTTTAATCTTGAAATCAAAATTCGATTTCTCTTATGCAGGTATGAATCAAAGTCAAAGTTTGATAATCAATTTAATTCGATCCACCACGATAATTAAAGCAAGGAATACAAATGGAAATTGAGGGGAAAAGATTCAAGAACCTCTTTGTGGATATCTGGAAAACGGCGGTGCCAGACATCAAAAGCGAAGGGGCCTCAATCACAATTCAGCAGATCCTCTCAAATCACAATGAGAAAATCTTCAATAACGAAACCATAAAATCTACTTGATTTCAGTATGTGAATCTTCAATTTGAAAAGAGATGAATATTTGTCTAAATGATTTAATGAGATTACTTCTTATGTATATGTAAATTTGTAATTGCTTTTGCATTTTAGAAATAGTTTATGTGGATTATTTTTATCAGAATGTCTGAATAGCAGCTAATATTGTGATCGATATGGAAGATGTGGATAAAGGCAGTGAGAAATGGATGAAATATGGTATAGATGCAACGGAAGCGACAAGCGGGAAGAAGAGATCGGTAGTTTGGAAGGAATTTGAAATCATAACAAACAATGGCGATGAGGCAAGATATGTAATCAACGCAAGCATAATCTTACCTATAAGAAGGGGGGTGCAACAACTCATCTTAAAGGCATCTAAAACTTTGCACCTCGTAAAAATACTTTGGTTGTAAGAGGATAAGGGTCAACAAAATTGCTGTCTTTTGATATTCTTGAGAAGGTGATGAAATGCTATCGATCTGTTTGTATGATAAGGAAAAGTAAGAAGACATAAGATGTTTGTTGTCCACGAATATCCTTTTCGGATGGTAGAAACACAAGTTCTTCACTAAATTTTGTGAAGTCTTAACCCAGTAGACGATCAAGACAAACTTTGGAAGCTTGATTGTATGAAGATGTATATATGCGAAGGAAAGTTGAAGTTAATTATGTGGCGATAAAATAAAATCAGCTTAACCGGTTATGAGACGGAATCAGTCCATAGGGTATATGTGCCTCACGGGACATTTTACGTTAAGAACTGGAAGTTACGAGAAGAATCGGGTACTGTCCTTGGAACCTCCTCACCTTGGGCTGCAATTCATGATAGTATCAGTGAGTGTTTGATTGATTGAGTGAATTGAAGATAAAATTTCCACCCATTACACTCGATAATGCTTCTTCAAATGAATTTAAATTTGTAGAAATTATTGAAAGAAAATTTTGAGCCCGAAAGAAAAGCTTCACTTTGGTGGTAAAATATTTCATGTCTGATGTTGTGCTCATATTCTTAACTTGATGGTCCAAGATGGGTTAACAAAAGTACGAGATGTGATTGAGAATATTCGAGAAAGTGTTAAGTATTTGAAGTTGTCTCCTTGAGACTTTATAAGTTATTAGGAAATTATCGAAAGCCTAAAGCTATCTACCTCTGGCGACCGATTCTTGATGTGCCCACACGGTGGAACTCAACATATGTGCTAGGTGTGCGCTTGAAGGCAGTAGTTTCATGAAGTACAAGGAAAGGGGCCTGCTTATAAATAGTTTGCCGTCAATGAAGTTGGAAAGGCTCTTGAGGTTTCTAAATTTTTGGAGGTTATTAATGATGTTAAAAGGTGTTATCGGAATAATATCCTACTTCAAATTTGTTTTCTTCGTGAATATGAAGTGAGGAAGATGTTGAATGTCTGCGATAATAGAGATTTTGTAGACGTGTGACTCTAAGAGATGAAGAAAAGTTTAATAATGTTATGATGTAACTTGGTGATGGCAATTGGGGCTAGGTCTTGAGATCTCGGTATAAAATGAAACTCATTCTCTACTCTTTTCAATTTATCCAAGCGATGATTTTTCGAGAGGCATATAGATGATGTTCGTAGTCCTTAGAATTTCTTTACAAGAATATCTATCGTAGATAGCCAAATAAATAGTAGCATGGCGATTACCACTTATGATTCTAACCCCTCTCAACGAAAAAACAAAACTGATGATTTTGATGAGTGGGGTTCATAACTAATTCATGATATCATTCACAGGAGCAAAGTGAGATAGACATGTATTTAGATGAAGAGTTTATAGCATGGTAATGGGAATATGAAAGTTTGATGCTTTGAATTGGTGGAAAACTAATAGTCTAAAATTTTTGACGCCTTATCAGATGGCTCGAGACAGTATCCATTCTATTACTAGGTTGCTTCGAATCTGCCCTTTTAGTCTTTGGAGGTAGAGTATTTGACCAATATCGAAGTTCTTTAAAAACTGAGGCGTCGAGCTTTGATTTGTATGGGAGAGATTGGTTACGACCGGGATTTTGGGGGTTGAGTTGGCATCGATGTAAAGTACTTTTATTGACTTTAATATATGTTTATATATATAGTTTAACATTATTTCTTGTTTTACATAAAAGCGATCTTGCTTCTTGTTTTATTTAAAGGTTGAGAATGAGTTTATCACGAAAGGTTAGAGATGGACACATAATTTGGGTTGTATAGTTGCAATGTGTAAAGTGATTCCATTCTGTGTCTAATATTTTCATATTAGTTAGTTTACTTTTTTTATGTATTAACTATTTTTGCTTATTGTTAATTTACAGGTTGATAGTTTTATACAAAAGAGATATATGACTTGAAGAATTCTGAAGCAAGCCCTAACTTCTTGGTTTTTGCTTTATTTTGCTTCTTTTGTCAAAGCCCAGCTTAGGCAGGTTGTTTTTACTTCTTTGTCATGGCAAATGATCTTCTGATTTCTTGTATATGAAGCCGACTTAGACAATTGTTTTATTCTTGAGTTTAATATTTACTTTCCATTGAATCGAATTAGGTTTTTAATGATGTATGTTTGGAAGAGTGTTTGTGATCAGGTGGCTAGAGTGTTCCTGTCACCTGATCACGTCTTGCCGTGATTATGAGCAAACAGCGTAATATTGTGCCGTGATTACAAGATATAAGCATAATCTTATTCTTGCATTAATATTATAAGCATAATCTTACACGGTGATTCTGATGTAAAAATATTATCATTTGTGCCATGTCGAGAATGCAGTGTTTGTGAAAATACTAAATTTAAATGCAAAAGTTCGGGTCTCGAACGCATTTTGGACTCTGTTGCAAAGTGTGTATTCTATGAGTTTGTTCTTGAAATTAGATATTTTAGTGAGGTTGGCATGTTGGATTAGGTCCTACATTTGAGTTCTATACATTCTAGTCTGGCTGAGAAGGTTGGACTCGTATGTGGAGGTGTTTCACAGGATAAACGATCGATGGAAATTGATGGAGATGAAATTTGAAAAATGGAAAAACAAATAATATCTACGAGTGCGGATTGAGTATGGTTACCGGTGATATTGTCAGCTCCTTGGGTTCCCTCGAGCCTGGCCTCGAATCTTTTGATGCCGCCACGATGGTAGTCAATTCTCTAAGGTTATCGAATATTTCATTATGGCGTGTGATTAGAGCCCTTCAAGATGGGCTGACTCTTGGACCTGTGTCATGACCATTGTACAAGCTTATTGCTTGGTCAAGTAAGTTACTTATTATTCTTTTTGTACGATAATGAAATTTTCTTCTTTCTGATTCTGATTTTTGATAACCCACATCATTTCTTTGTCATTTGTTTTGTTATGGAATTAGTCGATTATTGCACACATGTTTGTGGTTGAGACATTCAGCTATTTCATTTTCTTGTAGGAGCTTGATTTACATGATATTCTTTCTTTTGATCTGAGTTGGGAAGATTTTACAAGAACTACAAGTCCTTGTTAGTCACTTGTTTATGTGCCGTCTGTTCTTTGATTTTATGTTTAAATGGGACTGATAGAAGATCTCGTAAAGTTTAGGTCTTCCTGTTATCGGACTACATTTTGGCTCAGGAGAAGAAAATGTAATTTGCATACCTCTTGGCAGTGGATTTTCCCCTTCGGCATATTTGTGTTTGAGATGTTCACCAAAAATACTTCTTATTGTTGATTTTTAAGGTGGATATTAATAATTTGGACGAATACATATCTTTGTTGATTGATGCAGTCAAAGCTGGAATAATCAGACGAATGGAAGCATTTAGATCGGGTTCAATCGGAGTTAACGGATTCCTTTGTCCATTGTGGATTCATGTGTCCAGTTAAACTTTTTGAGATTGTTGTTGATCATCTAAGACTTAATAATCCTCCTCGTAATGGTTGGCTGTTGGGTAATTCTGCTTCTAAACACTAGTTACTTGGGTCAGCGATTGGTCTCTTAGATATATGCTCCGAGTTCCATGAAATGTGGGTTTTAGTCTTTAATAGGATATCTTCTGCAGCAGTTAGCATATTTATCATTGAGATTTCAAGTGTGGTGTCATGAGGTCACATTGCTACTAGTCATTTGATTTATTTGTTGCTAGTCCATCTCGATTGCAAATTAAGTTTATGATTTTAATACATTTTAGCCGAGTAGCTGCGGTGCTGGTTGCAGATGAGGATTTGTGGTGATGTTAGTTTGAGTGTTAGTACTTATTCTTGCCCTCTGTTACGAACAGGTCTTTGACATCACGTCTCTACAAATATTCTCTCCGGATGAATTGGATTATTTGCTATGTGGCAGAAGAGAATTGTGGGAGGTAATATGCTCTTTCCTATGTTTTGTGACCTCCATTATAATAAGCCATGCATGAAATCTATCTTTGTGAATTACGATGGATTTAAAATATGGTGGTCATAATGCGGTGAGGCAGCTCGTTGATCACATAAAGTTTGATCATGCTGGATATCACGCCAAAACCTGTGCGTGTTGTGTATCTTCTTTCTAGATTTACAAAGTTGATGCAGGCTTTTTATTTTGCTATACTTCATTCAATGTCATCTTCCTTTTACATTTATTAGGTTACTTTTTCGAGATTATGGGAGAATTCAACCCGAAGCGGCGGCGGGCCTTCTATTTGGTTGGGGTGGCAACTTTGGAGGAGCATTCTTGCCGCGATCATTATGAATTCTCAAATGAAGCATGTGAAACAGATTTTCATTTATATGGGAAAAATCCTATGGGATCTAGCTGGCAAGAAACATTTAATAATTAATTAGATTGAGATATTTTCACCAAAGTACGTGGCAGTTTTATCTTCTATGAGAAAAGGTCCTACTCAAGGATACCTAAGCGTCAACACCTTACACCTCACGATAAGTGATAGCCGCCTTCTCTCATTTTCTCATTTTTCTCTTTTGCTATTATCTACCAGCGAGGAAGGGTAATTTCTCGATTCTCTCGCTTATCTGATTTTAATGGTTATATAATAGTGAGATTATCATCTCCATTTTATGTGGTAAGTTAAAAAAAAGTCGACCCAAAAATATTATTTGATCAAAAGCTCGCATAAGCTCGGGCTCGGAGCTCGAGCTCGAGCTGTAAAGCTTGAGCCTAAAAAAAAGCTTGATTGGAGGCTCGGGCTCGGGCTCGAGCTCGAGCTCGGCTTAAAATAAACAAGCCCAGGCTCAAATGTTCAAAGCTCGGCTCGGCTCGTTTACACCCCTACCCTTATCCCTCTACAATAAATATATGGGGAAACGTCGAGAAAGCACCACAGTTCTCTATCACGTCTTATATATAGTCTTCATTAGTTTCATCGTTAAGAAATAGTAAGAAGCAAGCTGATAGTTAAGAAATAGTAAAAAGCTAGCTGATAGGATATGGAGTAGGCTCATATTTATGCCTAAATAAGATAGAAAGTCTAAGTTCAATGATGAATTTTATTACTATTAGTTATTTATTTAATTATATTTTTTGATTTATCCGTTAATACTTTTTGGATTTATATGTTAGGATTTTTGAATTTATCCGTTAGGATTTTCTGTTGGTGCCTATAAATAGCACATTATGTTATTGTTTTTAGCAGACTTGATTAATATTGAAAATTTGATAACTTCGTTCTATTTATTTTATTCACTTGCTTTTTTTAATTTTATTATTATTCGTAACCGAGCTATATCAATTTGGTATCAGAGCGTAACTTTGATCCGAGATCAAATTATTTATGTTTTTTTCAAGTTCTTGATCCGAGATCAAAGCTTAAGTTCTTATTTTGTTTCTTTCAAATCGACAATTCATCTCGATTTTTGTTTTCCTCCAACCGTAGGTCGATTCAAATCTGCAAACGTCTACCTCCTCTTCATTCTTTTCCACCCGCGTCTTCGGTTTCTTAACCCGCTTCAGCTTCGGCTTCGGCTCCGCTTTGAACAGAAACAATGACTCAGTCGTCTCCGTGGACACCACCATCTCTAGAGATTCATCTCTAGAAACTTAGGTAATCTAAATAAAGTGTGCCTATGGTATTCTTGGGAATTGGGCTGAAACATGATTCTTGTTTCTGGATTTCTAGTTTTCATAGGCCTTGATTTTCTCGGGAATTGAAGGTGGAAACGTCGTGGTTGAGATCTACAGTGAGCAAAGCCATGGAGGTGGGCAACAAGAATAACCTCACTCGCAGATTAGAAGTCGCCATTCTGTCGTCCACCTGCCTTGAGGTGTAGGCGTTTTCAAGGGTCTTCAACGGGGTATATTTTCTTTTACTTTGAAAACTCAGTTAATATTTATGGTATTTAAGTGTATATCTTGTTTGATTGTTTTAGGTTGCAATTTCTTTGATAGAGCATAAAGAGTATTAAAAAAAAATTGTTTTTTTTTAGTTATTTTTTCGTGACTCGTGCAATCTGTGATATATAATCACATTACATTTTTTAGATTTGTGTTTGTTGCATTAGCATATGGTTTATAAATTTCATACTCGGTGAAATTTTGATTTAAATCTCAGCATGTCGATACAAAAGTGGTATCGTTTCATCTTCTTCTTCACCTAAAACAAATGATCCAACAAAGAGACTTAATAATTTTGACTTAAGACTACAAGCTTTATCTCAAGATCTAAATGATATTCTAGTTTGTCTTACCCGTCATCATGATGCAAATAAAGCCCAATTTGATTCAGTCACTGCATCGATGAGTAATTTAAATTCGATGTGTGGTCAATTGACTCAACGTCAATCTTCCCTCAAACAACAAACCCATGCAATAAATCAAAAAATGGACTTGCTTTTAAAACATCTGGTTAAACATGAGATAAGTGAATATGTTGATGAAACTGCACATTAGGGGTTTAAGTCCTTCTGAATTCACAAATGGTTTGCATGACAATCTGGGTAAAATGAACTTGGGTAGTAATTCAATTGCTCAACCTCACACAAGGTTTTCTGACGAGAGACCTTCGAGTTCAACCTGGGTGATGGTTCAACTGCACTAATGTCCACTTCCCATTAGATTACCAACCACCAAGGAAAAATTACCCACCAAATCAAGTGAGAGAAGATGTCGCTCCTCAGCGATACCAACCTAGGGTTACTAGTAATTGGGGTAGAGATCAAGATAGACAGGTTAGACAACCTCAAAGAGACATCATAAAAAAGTCAAGGTTAGTGCTCCTGAATTTGAGGGTAGAATGGATCCTAATGCTTTATTTGATTGGTTAGTTGCTATTGAGGAATATTTTGATTGGTATGAAATGATTGATAGTGAACGGGTTCGGTTTGCTAATATGAAATTAACTAATTCATCTAAGATGTATTGGCAGAATGTGTTGCAATACATGTTTAGTCTAGGTGAACCACCCATCAACCAATGGGCTGTTATGAAAGCAAAGTTGTAAGAAAAGTACATTCCTCCATCATATCAGAGTCAATTGTTCTCCACCATGATTAATCTAATATTCTGCTAAAATTGAGGAAGCTAGACTTAGGTGTAGTAAGTTCCATGTTGAAGATCAATTTGCTATCTGCACTCGTTTTGTTAATGGTCTGAGGTTCGACATTCAAAGGATGGTTAAATTGCATGCTCCACGCACTGTAGAGGATGCATACCAAAAAAGAACCTTAGAGAGTCGAAGTTCAACTATACCTCCTCTTTTGCACACATAAGTCAGTCAAAGTCAGTCCATGTCATCAAACGGTAATACTATGCCCAATAACATTAGGAGTAAGAGTCTGGTTGCACTAACTCTCTTCCAGATTGTTTCTCTATTGAGTCTAAAATTTAGTAATTCATTGATTTTTACATTTATAGGGTGTCATCACAAGAGGTCATATTATCATTGTCCCCCAACGTGCATTGGCATTAGATGTTGAACAAAGTAGGCTAGATGATAAGGAAAACCAAATTGTTGATCCTTTAGATTATTCTGGTGATGAAGATGATCTTCATGAAGATTGTGATGATGATGATGTGTGTTGGGGTGGTTAGATGTGTGCTATCCACAACTGTAGATAATGATAATTGGAAGCGTACTAGTATTTTTCACTCAATCATATAGAGTGAAGATAAGAAATGTAAGTTAGTGATTGATGGGGGTAGTTCAATGAATGTGGTTTCTAAGGATGTTGTTAAATTGTTAAACCTGAAAGTAGAACCACATCGAATCCTTTAGAGTAGCATGGAGTGAATGACCATACTTTGCACGTTGCTGAGTGTCAGTCTCTATTCAAATAGGGGATTATAAGAATGAAATCTATTGTAATGTGCTACCCATGGATTTTGCCCATGTTCTTTTAGGTCGCCCTTGGCTTTATGATCTTAATGTTACCAATTTTGGTAAAGATAACATTTATTCATTTAAGTATAAGGGTAAGAGCATTATTTTGAGACCTGCTAAGCCTAAATGTTGCAATGGTAAACATGACATCTCTAAACTTCCTGAGCGAAATTTGCATATTTTAAAATGTAAGAACTTTGAGAGAGGTGGGGTAGTTTGTGCTTAGCATTAGTGGCAAAGGAAGTTTCACCCAGATTCTTCGATTATCCAATGTTCTTCACCGCCTCACATGCGTGTATTTGAACTTCTGAAAACTTTGCAAAACATCCATGACTTACATCTTGGCAGAAAGATTAGTGTAGCGCCCCCTTTTTAGATCCAACCCGATTGAGTGGGATTCGGAACCGGATTCAGAGGTGCTAGCTGAATTCATTTATCAAACATATTTCATTTTAGACATTTAAAAGCCACATTTTAAAAAATAATAATAAGTGCGAGCGTTTTCAATCATTTGGTAGGCCCTTACAATTTACATTTAACCAAAATATATTTACAATGAAGGCATTCCATGCCCATTCAAAATAATATATAAAATCGTTTCAGAGTTTAACTCTTTTGATCACAAAACATCAATTGTTCAAAAATAGGATGGATGCATATGATGGAGTATATATACTTTTACTCCGCAACTTTCTTGATGACTTTGCGCTCCTTGATCTTGGGTCCCACCGTTAATCACTCGATACATGCGCATTAGTAAAAACAATACGCTAAGCATTTTCATGCTTAGTGAACAATAAATTCTACTTCATTTCATTTTAAATCGAAACATGCAATATTTATAAAACAATGCTTTTGTACAATTGTCAATGATGTCTGATTACAATACGTATATATATATATATATATATATATATATTAAATAAATGATCTGATTCATTAATTAAATCTCTCAAACTATGCATTTTCATATGCACTAAATCATTTAAATCACAAATCGTGCACTTTTCAATCATTATCATTTTGCATTTTAACCTTATCGAATTTAACCTATGATATTTGGCATAGGATATGAATCAAGCAGGTCCCTTTATTTGCAAAGAAAGCTGGTATGTATATATATATATGCCATATATATATATATATATATATATATATATATATATATATATATATATATATATATAATAATAGTACTCGGTTGCCACACTACGATCTTTGTCTATTTAGGCTACGGATCGGTATGCCATAATAGTACGTTTGTTCGACTCTTATTGGTATACCAATTTATCCTTAACTTGAATTTAACAATTTAGCATTCTATTAAGGGCATTCAAATCATTTTTAGGAAAATACAGTATAGTATGTATTTTTTATACAAACAAATCATTTCAATACTCATGCAATTTTCATGTCATTCATTTCGCATCAATGGAGATTTCTCAAATTTCTTAACTTAAATCAACTTTGCAATTCATTTCCTGATTTATTTGCATCAAATCAATTTAAAACAATTCAACATGGAAATTCAAAAACGGATAGATTTAAAATAATGAGAGAAAGGTGTAGAACAAACCAAAAAGCTTTGCACTTTGATTCCAATCCTCGGAACCTCGATCTCAGTTCGGGTTTTCCTCCTCGTTAGCCCCTATTCCAATACAATTAAAGAACAATATTGTTCATGCGTGCTAGTGATTTTGGTTAGGGTTGATTTTCAGAACTTAATATCGTATTTATTCTTAATCTCATTAGCAAATAAGGGCAAGATACAAGCCCAGTATGGTTGTTAGTTTCCCAAACTTTAATTCCATCACATAACCAAAATACTAAAATTTTTGCCTTGCCTTATAATCATTTTCCAACAGTACTCTTGATCAACTAAACCATCCCCAAATGAAGATTAAGTCAAAAACCTTAAACAACCACTAACATCACATGCAAGGAGCGTTATTTTCCAATTTTGTACTCTCTGGATTTTATTACCCCAAAAGTATTCAAATAGTCTTCAAAAATTATGAAACTCTCCAGTTTAATCCTTTATATATCCAATGACATCTCTGAAAATTTTCAATTTAAAATTCCTTCTCTAAAGCCTTCAACCACATAACACAAATAGGGCAAAACATGCTGTTTTTTGATTCGATAGTACCTTTAACTGATAATCATAAACCAATCCCTAATGTTGTCAAAAGTCAACTGAAACATTGATTTTATTAGCTTAGACCAGTCCTAACCAACCCCTAAGCACCCAAAATTAGATTATAAACCAATTGGTCCAGTTTTTAACTTTAACATCCCAAACCTAACATGTCCACTTTGACAGCTTGTAACAAAACACTTTCTAAAATCAAATAACTTCCCAAATAAATTGTCCAACAGAAACATCCAAACAATCTATTTTCATAAATTCCATAACACACTTAGCTAAAACAGTCCCAAACTCAAGTTATGGCATTTTAATTTCAAATTGGTTAGCTCATTGGATCACCTACTGTTATTCTTGATTTTTGGGGTCTTAACCCCATAAATTGGTAATGGTTCCTTCTACTCATTTGAAGCTATGGTTCTAAGGTTTCTTCTCCAATTGGAATCATCCAATTTTGATCACCAAAACTCAAGTTATTGCATTTTACATCCAGACTACTCTAATTTGCAAAGCATAATCATATTGTTCTTACACATAGCTCCACTTTGACAGATTTTTGGGCACTTTGGGGTAACAATTTGCATACACTTCCTTTAAGTAAATCATTTCTATAGAAGTCAATTTTACCCAAATTTTTTAATCACTCAATTTGGATGAGTGAAACTTAACTTATGGCCAAAACACCACAACTACACCATGAGGGCATGCAGTAGACTACCCAAATCCCCCTTTAAGCCCACTTGGGAGTACTAGTGGGTACATTTTCTCTTGATTCCCATACCCATGCGTGTGTCTATCTCATATAGGTTCTTGCAATTGGAGACATAACTTCATTTGCAGTTGATTATAGCAATCTATAGCAAAACAAGAACGAGGATTTTAGCCAATTTTTGTGACATTTCCTTTAAACAAACATGTTTCTCTTTTTAACCACTCCTCCAAACCAATCCAAACCAATACCAATAACAATACTCTTCAAGAAACTCAACCCGACACATGACAAAACTCATTTACAATCAAAACAAAACTCTTTTATCCACATTTGGGGTTTTTCCCCGACTCGAAGAACACAAATAAAAGGGGTTTAGGGTTTGAATCTTACCTCAAATCTCTTTCAAACTTCAATACCAAGGTTCCTCCTTGTTTTTTTTTATCACTTTAGCCTTTGATTTTCATGGAGATATTCACAAATCTCCCCATTCAAAAACCCTAGCTCTCTCCCTTTTTCTCAAAAACGAAAATGCCTTAATGAGAGGAATGTATCTCAAAGGCCAAAATATGGTCTTTATGTCTCCTATTCACAAGGCCCTGTTTAGCTTTCACACTAAATCTTATTTGCTCATTTTTGTCATTTTAACACTTCATTTCACTTTCATTTCAATTTTATTTCATTTCATTTATACTTCTCATTTAGGACCATAGGTCCCCATTTATTTATTTTACAAATTTAATTGATTATGTAAAATTTTAAGTTACCTCTTTTTAGTTCTGAGCATTTAAATTCAGAAAAATTTTCCATTTAATTTATTTTATACCTAAACATATAAATAAAAAATATTATATATAAAAAAATACTAGGGTATTTTGGGGCGTTATTACTCTTTAGCTTAAAATTTTAGTCCTCGAAATTACCTTCTATTGCTTGATTTGCGGATCTTGTTGCGCATCAGTTTCTCACTTTCCCAGTAACACCAGTCTTGTAGTTTCTCTCGACACTTTGACTAAGCGGGAATCTTCTTGTTCTCTGATTCTTTTCACCTTATGAGCCAAAATCTCTACTGGTTCTTCCTCATAGATCAAAGAGGCCACGAGAACCTTCGTTAGATTCACCGACCGAGTCCTACTCCCGCACTCGTTCATCTACGCATGGGGATCCCCTCCTAAGGCATGTGAAGTTCCTCGGGTAGTCCCTCGTCCAAAGGGTCCATCCCACTATACTTCTCCTCCTCATACAGGTTCGGCTTACAGTCATCCAGAGGAGCAGCGCCCTCGTGGGGGGATTACGATCATGTATGGTTATATGGCCTGACCTCCCCGTACCCAGCCAATGTCAGGTAAAGGTAAAGGGAAAGTTGCAGCGGGGTCTACACCCTCCCTCCCTGAAGTGGATTCTCCCCTCCCATCCGTCTATGGAATCCTTAATGGCAAACCCACACTTGTTAAAGGAACCACTCCTCAAGGACCCTGAGGAGGAGGTGGTCTCTGACTTGGCTGTGGAGTTCGAAGCTCCAGTGATCAAGAAGGTTCTCAACCTCTTGAGGGATTCAACCCCCTTTCAGATGGCGGCCGTGATAACCCTTTACTCATGGTCTTGTTCCTTACTCTCTCTCTTTTCAATTTTCTTCTTCTAAACAGTATTTAACGCGCAAATGAGCACGTTCAAGGCCTGTATGGCCAAAGACTGCAACGCCTGGCAGCACTAACTTAGCTAGCTCTCACATATGAGGGACAGTGTGAGGGCATTATACTCCAAAGAATAGGATGAAGCCAAGGTTCCTGCTTTGGAAAGAGAGGTGGCCGAGTTGAGCCAGAAGCTTACCAAGGTTACCAAAGCCCAAGATGTGCTAGGGCGCCAAATTAAGAAGGTCTCGCAGCTAAAGGCGAAGGTAGCTAGCTTAAGGCATGCTAGCAACGTTCAGCTAAGTATCCACCAAGCCGAGATAAAGCATTTGTGGTAGGAGCACGAAGCACAGCTTGAAGCCAAGGACGCCTTTTGTGATGCCGAGAAAGGCCATGTACTTTCAAAGCTGCAGGCCGACTACCAAGCTAAGTTGTCTGCCTTGTATGATGAGCAGTATGACCTAGGCTACTAGGCTGGCTACGTAGTTGGCGAAGGATCTGTGGCATAAGATAATGGATCCGAGACCCCGAGAGTTTCTCCCGAGTCATTGCGGCAAATGGTCCTTGTCTAATAGGACGATTCCACTGCCATCCTCTTGCCTAGCGAGACAGTCGACACTTCAGTCGATGGAGAGGCCCAAGCCGTAGTCTTACCCAGCACGCCGACAGAGGAAACCCGAATCCTCCCTGTGCCCTTGCGTAAAGTTACATCCCGGACTATAGAAATGTCTAACCTAACCCTCGTCGTAATTATCCTGGAGGAGGTTCTTGCCTCTCCCTCTAATGTTTCGTGATCAACCGTGGGGGTCTGTCTCAGGTACCTTTTCGTTGGTTTAATGGAACAACTATTTTACCCTTAAGAGTTTTGAACGTGCTTGACTTTTTATTATGCTTTTTGAGTTTTTTGAGTATACCACATGACCATGAACTACTCGACTACTATGTCTATCCTTGGGATGCTTAGCAGCCTGCCCATCTTATGAAGATCGCTTACTGGGCCTTGATGAGTCCAAAACTCATCAATTTTTAAGCCCATTTTCATGCATATTTGAGAGTTTAAGGTCTATTTCAATGATGAATTATGGAATCTTCACCCAGATTTATGTTTTGCAGGGTTTTAATGCAAAAGAAGAGAAAATAGTGGAAAAAGAAGTAAAAAATGGCTAAAACAGGAAAATGGAAAATATCGTGACATAATTTACAATGTCGCGATAAAACCCTAAGGCAACTTGCATAATTTTGTAGCAACAAGCAGAACCAAGTAGAGTGAAAGATGACAGTCGAAAGATTGTCGCAACAATTCACAATTATGTCGCGACACAATATGAGAAGAAGTATAAGAAAAATGTTGCATCATAGAAATGAATGTCACAACACAATGGAAATATGAAAGTAGATGTATTGTTGTGACATTTGATTACTTTGTTGTGACATTGCATGAGAAGAGCTGCTAAAGAAGCACCAAAATTATATCGTGACATGGAAATGAATATTGCAAAAAAACTGAGGATGGAAGGCCAGAAGAATGTCGCGACATTTGATAGTGTGCGACGAAGAATAGAGGCGAATGGCGGAAAAACATTTGATAACCAAAAGGCCTTCGCGAGAGTTTGTGCGATAAAGTAGAACTATGTCGCTTGACAAAGACCAGGCATAGTGAAGATGGCCGGTCAAAGATCGTCGCGACCGATTAACAATTACGTCGCGACCTGATATGAGAAGAAGTCACGAAGAATTTTTGCCCGACACATAAATGAATGTCTTTGACACAGTAAATCACGTGGTCTGTATTATCAGCGACATTGCATGAGAAGAGCTGTTGAAGAAGAACCAGAATTCTGTTGTGAACAAAACCTGAGGATGGAAGGCCAGAAGATTGTCGCGACATTTGATGATTCTGTTGCGTCAAAGAATAGGGAAAATGGCAGAAAAACTTTGTCACGATGTTTAAAACTCTATCGCGACAAATGAAGAAAGAAATCAATGAAGACACATTAAAACAATGTCACAACATAGAAACTGATTGTCGGGACATAGAAAATTGCAGAAGGAAGAAATTTTGTCACAACACAAGTGAACTTAGTCACGATAGAAGCTGGCAGATAATGAAGGCAAGTCATTATTGAGTTTGTCACAACAAATATTTGATGTTGCAACAAACATTTCAGATAATGAAATGATCAAGGCATGAAATATGTGGCGACATTTCAAAATTATATCTATATACGATTCGGAAGTGGCTGCTTGTAAAGTATGGAAGTATGTTGTGATATTTCGAAACTTTTTGTTGGCGACAATGGTGAGATTGAATCTAGGGAGAATGTTTAAGCAAAAACTCACAACAAGGATGAAGACCTAAGAAACTGCACTTATGTCGTGACATTTATAAACTTTTTTGCGACAAACTTGACGAAAGGCAGACATTGAAGACATGATAGAAATGTTGCGACAAAGCTACAACAAAGCATGAAGACACACAAGTTAAGGTGCAATGTCATGAAACAAACAAACAATGTCTGACAAAACACTTATTAGACTGCATGAAATATACAAATTCGACCTTAGAATTTCGGCTAGGCATTTGGGAGCTTTGTAAATAGAAAGCGCTTAGGGTAATGTGCGCAGCTTTTAGCTCAACTTCTTGAAAACCTTAAGCTCTTGAGGAGAGTGAAGTTTCTGTATATATATATATATATATATATATATATATATATATCTTTATATATATATATATATATCTTTATATATATATATATATATATATATATATATATATATATATTTTTTTTTTTTTTTCTTTGAATCGGAGTAATTGATCTTATGCGAATCATCGAGCTCAGATTAATGTTTTATTTGGTTTTTCAATTGTAATACGGATTTTGGTAAGAATCTGGAATTCATTTTGGTTCTGCAGTTGCAACTTCAATGCATTTGTTTGATCAACTAGTCATTGTGATTTGTGATCCATATTTGAAAGGCTAAGTTTTCTCTAAGAAGGAATTTGATGTTTGAATATCAATTTGTAGCAATTTACTGAAGTTGTGGGTATGAAAACTGGGTAAATCTAGTTGATATTGTTCGTTTATTGAGTTGTTCTGAATACCAATGGTTTATACCCAAAAGGAGTTATGTCCTTGTTCTGATTTCCAAGATCCCTTTGAGTGACACAAAGATGGACTACTTGAGAGCAAAGAGCAGTCACCTGAGGGTATATCTCATTGATATTCAATGAACAAATGTACTCTAAGTGTAATTTTGATGCTTCACTCTAGTATTTTCTGTGTTAGAATGATTTGTTGAGATATCATATTTCACCTCGAGAGTTTCATCTCAATTTAGCGAGAATGATCTTGATCCCGTGTTAAGCTTAGATTCTAATCAAGGAAAAGAACGTTCAATGCGTGTGGATTGAGGTATCAATTGGATGGGAAAGGCTTGTATTATCACCGTACATAGGGACCAGTAGTTTCGTTCTGGCGAAATGATTGTGAAATCTTTGGAAAGAAAAACAACTAGATCTACAAGAGGGTCACATCAAAAGTAGCTACTTAAACCCATTGACCTGGCTTAGGAATATGGTAATCTAATTAGTGAAATGTGTAGTGTTAGGAGGTTTCCAAGGCTAAACTATTCTTTTCTTGGACATGTCCATATTTCAAACCCATAATTAACTTGTTTTTGAACCTATTGCAAATTGATGATTAGAGCATTGGTTCATTTCTTAGGGCCGTTTCAAATTAGTGAGATCTCTGATTCATTTATTTTTAATTTCTTTTAAAATGGAGAAAACTAAACAAAAAGTAATTTGCTTATAGTTTATTCAGTTAGTTTACAAATTCTATCAAAACAATTATTCAAATAGTGACTATCTTGAGTAGTATGGGTAGTTGATCTTTAGATTTTCAATCAATCCTCGTGGGAATGATATCTAGACTTTAAATCCACTTCATTACTTGTATGACATGTGCACTTGTAGTGATTTAGACCAAAATCAATTTTAAATTGCAGATTATTTTATCCTCAATAGAAAACAGTATTTACAAATATAATCAAACAAGTTTTTGGCAAAACTGTTGGAGATTGAAGAGTTATGGTAGTGATATCATAAAACAATCAGGTTTTCGTCTATGTAAAAATCAAGTCAATCAATCCTTCTTGAAGATTCGAAGTTGCCCGACTACTAGGGCATCTCCGAGAGTCCATCTTAAGGAGTATGACCGAGTACAAGGCTCATCTTACGAAGAGTATCTCAAAGAGGCTACCCGAGTATTAGGCTCATCTCACGAGACCATCTCAAGGAGTCTAACCGAGTACAAGGCCCATCTCACGAGACCATCTCAAGGAGTCTAACTTAGTCTGAGGCCCATCCATGAAGACCATCTCCAAGGGAGACTCTAGTCTGAGGGCTCATTTCATGCTCGAGTCTGAGCTCATCATGCTAGGAATTATTAGGCTTAGTGATCGCATTTGATAGTGTGAGCAACGTCGCAAAAAAAAAAAAAAAGAAAAAAAAAAGAATAATTTCGTTCATTTTCATATTATGGCGCATACAACGTAAGATACTAAATACTTTTTTAAGTAGAGGGCGTTTCAGGGTCGAGCTCCACCCCTCCCCCTGGTGATTGTATCATGCAGGCGCCTCGACATCTACTGTTGACGATGATGTAAGTCCTTCTTAGATTGGTTTTAATTTCCTTTCTTCGAAGGCTGTCGAAGGACCAGATCCCCTTTGTTGAATGCCTTGGGCTTAACTATCCGCTCTACTTGCCATGAGGCGCGGCGCTGGTACTCAGTCATTCGGATAGCGGCCCATTCCTTTTTCTCCTTGAGCTCATCAAGCACATGCTAGATTGTAGGAGAATCGGCTCAGCGGAGTGGCCGAGTCTATTCAATAGGTATTGGCACCTCGGCGCGAGGCGTGACGTGTGCGTGTCCCACAATAAATTTGGAGTTGTTCGAACGCCCGAGGGCTATTGGTAACTTAATACATCCACTTCCCGCCGTAGGTCGTCGAGCATTTTTTAAAGTACGACGAGTTTTGTTAAACGACCTTTGCTTCCCATTGGGCGGGGATCTGGGGTGAAAAATAGACATTCACGATCCCAGGTGCTCGATGCGAATTTTGGAACACCTTACCCGATGAGCGCGGTCACGTTGTCAGGATGATCAGGCGGAAGAATCCCAAATCTGCACCTTATGATCAGGCGAAATTTGTGTTATCACATGACATGTCGTAGGCTTTTGCCTACGCCCACTTGGTGAGTAATCGATGGTAAATGAGATGTGAACTTTATTGCTTAGTGGCGAGGCAATGGACCCTGATATCTATCCCCCGACTTATAAAGGCTGGAACATCACGAGATGCAGTGCACCGTCGACACATGGATGACGTTGCCAAACCTATGGCATATGTCACACTTGTGCACAAACGCCTCCGACTCCTGCTTCATTGTCGGCCAGAAATACCCCTGAGTTATGATCCTGTGGCATAACGTACACCCTCTGATATGCGTACTGCACACACCTTGATAAACTTGTTCTATGACCCGCTCGGTCTCCCCCGGGGGCAAGCACCTCATGTACAGCCTCGAGCATTCGTTGTTATTTGGTTACCACCTCGTTGTCCTGCTAGTTAATCACACAGGAAGCCCGAGTTACTTGTTAGTCTCCACTGATGTCGACCTATCCCTGCGAAGTTAAAAAACTCAGCCTCTGATGGTACGAAGAGAGCAGTGCCTTCATTGTGTTGATCCAGGTATGACCTAATATGGCATTGAAATTTGATGGCTTATTCGATCCTTTGTAGGTGGGACCGGCTGATCCGCAGGCAGTAGAGATTGAAAGCGATTTCTCAGTGAGTGGTCGATTGTGTAGCATTAAATCTGACGAAAACCCTTCGAGGGTAGCATAAGTTATGCGGTTTATAACCCAATAGAACAGGGGCGGGGGCAAGTCTGAGGTTTGTTGCCTTTGGGTCTGCCAATATGTGCTTCATCAAATAATCTCGAGGAACCCAGTGCCTCGGGAGGATTCGAAAAAGTGAGGAGCTCATCGATAGGCGAGCACTTTCTCGACGACGTAGTTGACTCCCACCACAAAAATTCCCATATGCGGCTGCCCCCAAGCATGAGTTGGCTTAGGGGCTACAAGTATCATGTTGATGACTACCCGCTGGTTGGACGGTGGTGGGGATGGTGACCGCTGCAGGGTAGGCTTTCCATGTACTCTTGGAGGTGCCCGCTACTTGCAATTAGTTGAGAGGCGCCGGCCGTATTAGTTCATCTTGTGCTCGACATCCTTATGGTACTCGCAGAACCGAGACTTGTCTCTCCCGTCTGAGTCGTCACAGAGCGGGCATGGCCACTCAAAACCTAGAAGCACTTGGATGATTGGAAGAAGGCGTGTAGGCGAGATTGTGAATCTGAGTTGCTCGTTGTCGTTGTCCTAGTTTGGGTTATCCAAAGGCCAGCGACCTGGGCTGGTCGTCCTCAATGCCTCGAAGTATGAACTATGACTCCATCGTTACGTTTATGCTCAACGTCTCCATCCCATCGGCTTCTCTTCCCCTTTCCCTTACCCCCGCTACTCTCGTGGCCACTGGAAATACTAGCCAATCGCTCTTCGGGCCGCCGCACAACATCGCCCCGCATGGCGTACTAATTCGCCTCTCCGGAACGCTTTGTCAATCGCCGGAGGTCAGAGATAAAGAGTCGAAGAACCGGCGTCCGAAGCAAACGACCGCGACGACGGCCGCAACGCGCTAGGCGGGCTCATAGAATCAAGCTGAAGCAACGTGGCTCCAAACCGCTTCATGAAATCCTTGATGGTCTCAGATCTCCCCATGCGAACGTGCAACAAACTGATAACACTCTGCTTTCGCCGAACTGAGCACATGTACTGGGAGATGAACTTCTTAGATAACCGATGGAAGGACTTTACTTAGTTTACGACTAGGCGATGGAACCACGACAAGGTGAGGCCCTCCAAGATGGACGAACACCTCGCGACCGGGCGGTGTCAAGCTTCCGCCTGGAGTGCCAAGGGATATGTTAAAGAATGCACCGGGATGGTCGAAGGGGTCCCGTGTTCCATTATACATCCGAAATTTCGCAAAGAAAAATGGCAGCCACCCGTCGAGGATGGCAGGGACGAATGGGGACGCCGACATGTCATCTAGTGCCTGGAATGCAGGGTTCTCACTCTTATAGGGTGAACGCGTATGTTCTCCCTATAAGAGCCCCCCATGTCGCCGTGGGTGGGGGGCTAGGTGGAGAGAAGTTGTCTGTGGACTCGGAATGCCTAGGGTTATGCTGGCCGATCAGGACATTTGGGACGTCCCCACGATGGGTGGTTGATAAGAGAAAATGTGTTATATAAAATAGTACGCCTATGTGCGCAAGTGCACGCGTCGCCTTAAGTAATAAAGTGAAAGTATAAGTATCGTCCCATGAGGATTGGGTTACTAATTACCAAAATTAGAATAGTCCTATCTTTATTTGGATTAACATAAAAGGGGGAGTTAAAATGAAAAAAATCTAAACTAAATAAATCCTAAACTAAGATGTCTAACATGCAAAGGGAAAATGTAATTAAAAGGAAGCCTAGGGTTTTGATTTCATCTAACAAATTTCTATGGTGAGGTTCTACTTATTCCCAATGATGCCTAAATTATATATTAATGGTGGATTTTACCTAAGCACATGCTATTCTTTCTCAAGCAATAACAATCTCCCATTGGAAAATGATCGAATGTATCTCTACCTCAAACCATCATAACCAAGGATGCATTAAGCATTAGAAATCCAATAAGCCACATGTAACCCACAAATATCTCTATTCGATGGAAAAACATGACATTATATTCATGGTCTAACATAATTGTTGTTTCTCAACCTCAAATTAGGTCACAAATCATGTTAATGGTGATCAATCATCAACAAACATAAGAAATTGAATAGAACATTTAATATATATAAATCCAAACATCAAAGATTACAAATCAAGGTTTAATAGTTCATTGTTTGGACTACATCAAAACCCTCGAAAATGAGATTAGCTCATGGAAGGGGGAAATACAACCATAAAAAATGATAAAAAGCAAGAAAATAGGATAAGAGGATAGATGAAACCCATTTCTTCTCTTCAAATCTCCTTCTCCTTCTTCTTCAAGGCCAAACACCGAATGTTGTCTTTGCGTTTCACTTTGAGATCTATAACACTGAGGCAGTCTCCATCTTTTCTTCAAAAACTCCTGAATGCCGTACCCCCTTTTTGCTTGCCAAAGCGGAGAGGAGGATGTTTGGAAAGCGGTGGGCGAACATCTGCCATGGCGTGGATCTCCCACGATCTATTGGCAAAAGCCAAATGGAAGCCTCAAAGCCAAACATAAAGTGTGAAAATATCATGTAGTGTGCTCTCACGCTAAAGGAGTGAGCATCTTATAAACATGAACATACGTTTAGTAAATTGCACTTTTTGTGCTTTGTGATCATGCAGTATCTGCATCATTGGATCAAATCATGATCTTGGTGTGTCTACGGAAGCCACAAGGTCTAAAATCTGTATTTCATCAGATAATCCCATAGAAAGACATGTGCAGATTGAAAGGATCACGTGTTTTCTCTGATACATAGCGACTTTGCCTATTTTTCTTCGATTTTGCTCATTTCTCTCAATGGTTGGCCTGTCACAAGTGAAAACCATAGCATTAGGGCACTTATCTCCTTAAAACTACTAAAACATAACGAAAAATGGGATAAAATGAGTATTTAAGATGCTCGTCGGTGGTGGTGTTTGGGAGGACATCTTTGGTAAGCGTTTAGAAAACAGCGTTCTCCTCGTGGAAGGCATTTGTGTACAGAAGGCTGACTGCTGGCTGGTGAGAGTCATGCTACTCCTATAGCCGCTTCTCTAGCTGTAGCAAGCATTGGTCTAAGGACGGTTCCGAACTAGAGGGTGGATCACCCTTGTTGGATTGCTAAACTCTTAGAAGAAGATGGTGGCCTTCCCACAGACGACGCCAATGAAATGGACTAGGCTTTCCTCAAAATAAACCGTGATTAATTACTCTTCCTTCCTCATTTTCTATTTTTTTTCTCCTTTTTTTATACCGATGGGTTTGAGAGTTACACATTTAAAGCTCATAATTAGGAAACTTATGAGAATCCTTTCACTTCCCTATATTATACCATCATACATTCATGTACATTAATTACAATATTCTGGGTTTATGCATAGAGTTTGTTCTTCAATGCACAATGTGATCCATTATATTCCACACGAGACGTATGTTTGAGAGGTTGAGCGCCTTTTCTGATCTTGGTGAGTACTTCAGTTGATTCCCATGTCTGCATTACTGGCTCGGGCCTCATGCTATCGGACTAAGTCGGCCCGTAGCCCCGTCGGATCGGGCCTTCCATATACACCGCCCTCTTGACACGTGCTGGGTTATTTTGAGTCCTTGGTACGTGTCTTGGGAATTATCCTATTCCACTAGCCCCCCCTAGTGTCATTGCAGTCCTTTTCACATTCGCATGTATTAGATAAACGTTTCAAAAACCATCCTGTGGTTCTTGGGTGTTCACAGAATGATTTTGAGAAGATAAGCTAGAAATCATGGGACATAAAAATACAAAAATGGGAAAAATGGGAGAAAGATAGTTAATTCAGCTTCTATTCGTTTTGTTGTTTGCTCTCACGGTCTGAAACCAAAAGAGCGAACAAACTTTATTGAAGGTAGATTACATATACAAATGAAGTACTGAAAAATCAAATACAGACGAAGGAAGTGTTTGAGCATTGGATGATTAAGATTGAGGAGCACAGCTGGCGTGATAAGATCACGAAACAAACCCAGGTATCAGTGTGGCGGTAACATGTAGCCAGTAATTTGAAATACAGTTTGCCATAATCTTGGGTAAGGCGACGACATGTTGAGGTCGCGAAGGTTTAGCTGTTCTAGCCTGAGGAAGCGAGATGATGCCTGTGCGGGACTCGTGGTAGGATAAATCCCAAGACACCTTACTAAAGTTCTTGATAAACCTCAAGGAACATGCGAGTGCTGATGAAAGTAGGGCCTGATCAGGACGGAATCGACGAGGGTGGGCTGAGCCGATGATCTGGCGACGGTGGTAAAAGCGAGTGATGGGAAGCGTTTCAAATGGTCATCTCTAGGGCATCAAAGGAAAGTGAGCCAGCACTTCAGGACCACGATCCACAGGTGACGGAAGGGCATACCATAATGTTGCTGTGACCACACAGGTCATAATAAACCTTAGATGAAGGTATTAATGTACATGAATGTATGATGGTATAATGTAGGTGATTCTCATAGTGTACTAAAAATTAGAGCATTAAATGTGTAACTCTCAAACCCATGGGTATAAAGGAGAAAAATGAATAGGAAGGAAAATTGCTTAATCACGGTTTGTTTTGTAGATTAATAAGTGACAAATGGAAGAAAGACTGACTCACAAAGTAGCGGCGATTAATCACCTCATTTGGCCTTCTCCTTTATACCCTCATTGAAATTACATTGTCTTTCATCAATCAGTTTTAAAATACGCTTTCACTCTTTGTATTCATCATCGTTTTATGTGTCTTCTTCAACTAAGCTTCATTATTGTTTGGGAATGGCTATGCCCACAGTCTCTTCGCGTGCCGGGATGTGTGTCCGTCGTGACTTGAAGCCTTCACTTTGATGCTTGGGACTATTGCCCTCCCGAGCACAATGGGATGCGGGCGCCACTTTAGATATGCCTTGAGGTTTATTACCTGCATCTAGGACTTATGCCACTCACAATGTCACTCTGATATGAGCTTAGGGTTAAAGAATTTGATGCCTTGACAAATCGATGAAGGTTTGTACAATCAATTGACTTGGATATATTTTTAATGGTGATGCAGTATCATGACAATTGGATGAAGGAAGAACCTACTTTATCATCGATGAAATTTGGATTGGTTTGGATGGAATCTTCTCTACAAGAAGGTAGAAGCAACTTGTAGAATATGATGGTGGCTGATTCTGAGTTAGTAGTGGTTCAAACATTGTAGTAATGAAGAGACATTGGTTCTTCTTGCAAAAGGTGAGCTCTTGAATAGTAGCCGTGATATTGATGACAATAGAGTCAATAGAGGGCTTGACATTGGGGGTAATGAAAATAGTGAAGACACTAATGGGGACAATGGAGTAGGTGGTGGCATTGTAACAAGTGGTGTTATTGATAATGGTTATATTTGTGACGCCCAAAATTCTCGGGGTCAATTTTGTACTTTTTTGTGCGTTCACGTGAGCGGTGTCATGAGCGATGACCTAAAGCGATTACCTTTATCGCGATGCAGCCGTGTGCACGGTCTTGCTTACTACACTCTATCGCGAGCTTTCGCTCGTGCAAGCGTCTTGTCTCTCAGCCAGCCACCGCGTCTGACCACGCTCTATCACGACCTGAGAAACTTTGTTTGCGACGCTGGGGCCCGTGCGGGCTTTCAGCGGCGAACTCTTACGTCGGCGTTGGCGCTGGCCGTGACACGAAGCCCATGGTATGACACCTTGCTCATTGACCTGAGGCGGGCCATCTCTGTCACTAAAGGAAACTCTGTCGGTGAGCACGGAAGGCTGTGGCGGCCGAGGCCTTCCGGGCTCCTTCCTCATCTTGCGACAGGTCTCGGTCTTGGCCTTGGCGCCACCCCTCTTGCGTGCACGCCGTAGTCCCTTCTATCCTTGACACCGCTGGGTGTCGCAGCCCGAAAGTAGATGGTAGTATTTTTGCCTAGTCCACTTGCACTCTTAACTGTTCAACACATTCTAAAATCAACTTAAATTAGCCTTATTACTACAAAGGCCACTGGAACTTAGAAAAGTCGCCAAAATGTATATATATTATACAAAAATGAGTTTAATTACAATTTATCTTAAATTATAATTACAGAATTAGAGTTGGGTTTACAAAACCTGAGACCCGGTTGGCCCTTTCCTTCACGGCCCAGGAATGGATGACTTCATAGCATTCTCCTTCGACACCTGAAATTGTTATTCCTGACAGGTGGCTTGATACCCGATGGTTGAATTCTCCACCACATGGTACTCCTACCCTAAGCTGTATCTTGATGAAGTAGCACATTGAAATAAAATTATGCATATTCCTTTGCCAAATGTCTATGCCGTGCCATGGGCCTCATGGACCCCCTCACACCTGCAACTTGCCATGTATGATAAATCATTTTCAAAACAAAGATATTTGTTTGTTTATGGACAACCCTCTAATATATATAATTATGGACATACTCCGATAAATAATTATGTGGACGTTGTCTTAGGGATATCCGAAGGGCATCATTATGAACTCAATTGCCCATACCCATATCACGAAACTATTTGTCTTAGGGATATACGCCTCTCCTAATCCTCAGGTTGATGGTAGCCAGTTTGAAGGTCATCTTGGAGTAGACTCGCTTACTCTGTTTATAGTTAACTGATCAAATCAAATCTCAGCGGTGATCACAGATTCTTGTTTGATGTAACCTTATTATTTTGTATGGTGATGCACAGTCGAAGGGTCTTATCCTTCTTCTTTGCAAACAAAACCGGAGTGCCCCATGGTGAAGTGCTCAGATACGGTGATTCCAACGGTGACAACTCCGTATCTGGATGTGGGTTCCTATATTTCGATTGGTATATCTATGGGGTCATAGAGGTGATGACGTGCAGTGTAACTTCGACCGAAGTCACAACCTTGTGTGAAGGTAATCCGTTAGCTCATCAGGAAAAACATCCTCTTTGAATATTAGCAAGGTAGACCATTGTCTGTCTCACCTCGTCCTCGAGAATGAGCTTGCTATCTGACCCCTGTTACTGTACCATCCCCAGAGTCATATTACACGTTCACGGGGCGAGACATTCTTGTATGAAGCGTCTTCACAGTACCTTCACATTGTGAAACATTTAAACCTGCAAAACCATGATCAATGATGGCTCGATGTGTATTGACGGGTTATCTGAGGATGACATCGAACTCACGACATGTCCGCGACCCTGGTTAACGCCATTAGAATCCATAGATGTCTGTGTCAGACATATCCGTTGCCTGCCTAGTCCCGAGAAGACTCCGCCCGGAAACGCCGAGGTCACCGACCTCTAAGGCCCGATTCTCTCACAGCGGTCTGATGATGAATGGTCACGATGCACGGAATCAAATATACCCTTGCCCACTTCGTGAGATAACGAAACATACCTTGTATAGGATTGACGATCTGCTGGCTCGATCGGGGAATGATGCGTGAATAGCCCTGAATCCACGGCGTCCCATTTGTGGGCCACGTCTGCCCGACCCATAGTGCAGCCTCTGGGCTTCATACATGTAACGGAAGGCGCACAGCCTGACCTACTTTAGGTTTAGTCTTGGTTTCTACGACCCGCACTAGGGTGTGGAGTAATAAACCGTGTTCACGCCTGTCCCACGTGGATGACTGGGGTGCAATAATCACGAAACCTAGGATCCCTGCCTCTGAGGGGCGATCCCAGCCTCGTATGTCCAGATGATAGCGGTGGAAGCAGCGTCGCTGTTACTTTGGTGAAAGCCGACTCTTGCGCGGGCCATGCGACTTTGAAACCCTGTGAACTAAAAGACTTGAGCTTAACTCCCAGGCTGAAAGTGACTCTATATCACACTTTATTTGCATCTGGGATGCTCAGTCGTCATGTAATCTCCTCTCTCTCCTATAGCCAGCTGGCTGCTCTTGGACCCATGAGTCCATGTCTGTGTGAAGTCCTGATCTTGCCCAGTTGACCCAACCAGCCAGTTCCTTGAACTCCTGCTTGGCATGCTCTGCGCTTGGCCCACGTGGTCATCAGATAAAATGGGCTACAACTCATGGGCTTAGCCGTGCACAGCAAAATGGAGGCTAACTATTGAGACTTAGCCCGTGCTCAAATCCAGTGTGGGTTCCTACTTTCAGCACAGAGATAAGACCTTTGATGTCTAACGCAGTGGCGGAATATACCAGTGAAGGCTGTGGACTCTTGAGTCATTTGCCTCTCTGTCCCACTAGAGGTCTTAACTAGATCCACATGCATGTCTGGGACTGTATACAGGCTGGAATGCGATTAGCCTAATCGGTGCATGGAAGGTGATCTCGCGTATTGATGCCAGCTACCGATGCAGCGGACCAAATGATTGCGCCACCATCGGTCCTGCGCCGTAGTGGAGGATAGTGCGACGACGCGCGGAGGTGCTCGGACCTCCGACCGTGCGATGGCACGTGCCGGCTGGCCGGCGGTGCTCGCCAGCGCAAATGAGGCCTGCGATGCCGAAAACGGTGGTGCGACCCCAACGCAGCAATGGATGACCTCGACCTCGACGCGTCACGTCGAGCTGGCAGCAAAGTTATCAAATTTATACGATCTATTGCGGTGCGTACCCGACCAACTAATAGACTTAGTCGTCATGAACTAATCCTCTTTTTTTTTTTTTTTTTTTACACTAGTGGTGCTGGCGCCCAACCATGATACAATTAATTTAATTTTCATATTTCATTTTATTTTCCCGAGCCACAGTTATGTTTCTAACCTAGTGTTCATATACAGTTATCATGTATGTTTATGAACCGAAGCCTATCACATATCATTTCATCAAACTGTGAATGCGATGACCATTTTATAATCCTGGTGTTAACATTTATTACCCTAAGCTATCATATGTCTTTGTGACTAGTGTAAAAAGTAAACTTATGGACACCCCAGGCAGAAGCTCCCTAGGTATTCATATGCTAGCTCTAATACCAAATGTGGCACCCCAGTGCAGAGGTCATTTTTTAAATAGTGCGTGAGCAGTGTCCATGAGCGGTGACCCCAAAGCTTGATTGCCACGGCACGATGCATTTAATCACCCAGTCACATCGTGTGCTGTGCAGCTTTTCAGCTCACTCATCTTTGTTGTGCTATCTTATACTGTATTCATGCGTGCCATACTACGTCTTTAACCGATTTTTACATTGTCTCGCGTCGCCTCACCGTCCCATTTGCTCTGTCATTGACACAAGAAACTAAATCGTATGCAGGGCGTCGTCATCGGCGGAAAACTGTAGCGATGGAGCTCTTGTAATATGATGGCGCTTTGTTGACACAGCCTGTTGACACATGTCGCGCCACTAAATTCTTTATTAAGCTGATGCGGTAGACATCTCTATCCGACGGAAACTCTATCAAATAGAGCACCAGAGGCTATGCGGCCAGGGACTTCTTAAACCTGGCTGGCATGGACACGCCTGGAGTCTGGAGTGTAGGCGCGTGGGATCACACTGGCATGTTGTACAGTCGTCCCTATTCGCATTATGCTGTGATGTCATGACCCAGGCCTTAGTGTTGCCCTTTTTTGGTCCTTATCTTCTTTGTTGACATTCCAAAATTAACCTAATTAGCCTTATTACTGCAAACCACTCAGAACTTGGAAAACTCGCCAAAATGTATATATATTATACAAAACGAGTTTAATTACAATTTATCTTAAATTATAATTACGAAGCGAGTTTACCTAAGTTTGCAGCTGAGCAAGACCTGGATTGGCCTTTCCTTCTAGCGGAGTCAGGTTGAGCCGTCGCCCATTTTCAGGCTGAGGTATTCCCACGGGGTGAGCAATGCCAGTGGTTTAATTCTCCTACCATGGGTTACTCCCCACCTATTCTTTAAATACAGTGCATGGTAGCATTACATTCAAATGAAGTACAGCATGTTAATAATCAAATTCTAATAAATAACAATCTATTATAAGCCTAAAAATGCATTTTAAATTGATACATATCATATTATAGACATCATATTACATCATAAAATAAACCAACATTAATAAAAGTTATATAATAAATTATATACTAAAATGAATAAAAATACAATATAAAAATTAGTACAGTGGTAAAAAATGTTAATTATTTAAATTTAATGTTAATTATTAAATTAGTTAATTAAAATCTTAATGCTTTATTATTTAATAAATAAAAAAATTTCATTATATCATTATTTTAAAATAATTTTAATAAAATTTTAAATTATTTAAATTTATTTATTTTAAAAAATAATTATAAATTAAGAAAATTTAATTAATTCTCTAAAATAAATATATTAAAATTATTTTCTATATTGTATATGGAAAATAATTCAAAATTAATAAAATAATAGATAATAAAAGTAAATATTTAATAAAATAATAGATAATACAAAATAACTATATCTTAAAAAATAAAGTAAGTTATAAATATATTATTAAAATAATTATTTTATAATTATAAGAAGTAAAAATAATCTACGAGAATAGTAGTATGTATTAAAATATTAGATGAATGAACATAACTCGCATTTTCCACAAAATTAGGGATGGGAAATCATAGGATGATTTGAGTGTATTTTTTGGATGTGAATCTCCAAATATGGAGATGAAGTTAAAAAAAAAAAAAATTGATTGGAGTTGATCTTATGGTACCACTTTTGGCATTAAATTTGAAGTCAAGTGAAAGTGACAACCACGAACAATTATTAAGAACAACCTCATGATGTCAAAAAAGAAAAAAGAACCTTATATTGAATTACTCGGTTGATTGGTTGTTTTCTTCAAATGCTTAGGAAATCCTTTGTTTTTTTTTTTTACGTCAATTCATTTTAAATATTACGTTGTATTACTATATTTGTTGAAAATGTCGAGAAATCAACAAAATTTCTTGCTTCAATGGAGGCGGAAAGAAACATCCATTAAAAAATTTTGATATTAGAGAAATTTTCATTTTTCGATATGTCTTGTCGAAATTTTGATTTTAATGGATATTTTTGAGGAAACATGTAATACCCCTAAATTTAAAAAAAAACAAACAAAAAAACAAAAACAAAAATTTCAAAATAAGAAGGGCTAAATGAAAAGTTTTAAAAGTTGAAGAAACTTTTTAACAAAAATATAAACCACAAAAGCATGAAAGTTTCCCTACGCAATCTAACCTTACTTCACTTTTCTTTCAAGAGATAGGTGAATGAGTTTCAAAATGGGAATTTCAAGCTTGAAGAACATCAGCCACGAAAAGTATTTATTTTCCTCTCTGGTTTGTGACGTGTGATATTTTGTGAGTGAAGAAAATGTTGAGAGAAAGAAGATAAATCAGAAAAGTTTATCTTGTTTTGGGAGATTTATGATATCTCCTTATGCAGCAGATTGGATTATTTGATTTGAATATGTTTGAGATAAGACCTGATCTACAATTAGAATGGTGGAAATCATGTTTTAAGGTTTAGGTTAGAGGATTATTAACTTTATTTGAAATGACAGGTTTGATGGTTTTAGTTTGGTAAGATCGATTATAGCCTTCGCATCTCCATATTCAATCGTTGGATTGCTTTTAATTTTGGCTGTATTTTAGATAGGACACTGATATACTATTTGAAACGGTTCCAGATGTGCATTTAGTTTAAATAGAGTTATATCATTTAGAATAAGCGTTTTTAAAATGGTTTCATTTTCTTAAGTTTAGTGTAAGCCTTTGTTCTCCTTATTCAACCGTTTGATTTGCGTTGAAATTTGGATATATTTTATATAAAATTTGATCTAAATTTACAGATGATTAGATCAGATTTTTGACGAGGAAGGAGATATTAGAAACAAAACCATGTGATGTCCAATTAGAACTAAATTAGTTTGGGAAAGAGAATAATAATTGAGAAAATTATTCATAGGTAATAATAATAATAATAATAATAATAATAATAATAATAATAATAATAATAATAATAATAATAAGTTTAAAATGGTAATAAGTAATTAAAATAACATTGGAAAAAAGAAATAATAGTTCAATAATTAATGAGCTTTTTTATTTTATTAATTTGGTGACATAGACTCTTAACTAAGTTTAATTGTGGAGATTATTATCATTCAGATTTTGAGTTACTTTGAGGTAAAGGAAATTAATCTTACAGCTTTTCCTATAAACAAAATATTTTGTTATTATATGTGATTATAGTTTTGATATTTAATATTTGTTTAAAGTGTACATGGATCAAATACAAGTTTTGTTTGGAAAATGAATTTGAAAATGTTCTTGGTAGGGATTGAAAGTTATGGAGATATGTTTTTGCATTTTTATGAATTTAGAAACATGAAGAGAATATTTGACTTTGATTTTTAGGGCCCTCATCAATTGGTATAAACTTGACAATATGGCTCGTGTCAATGGGTATAAACTTGACAAATATGGCCACTGTCAATGGGTATAAACTTGACAAATACGGCCCTTGACAATGGGTATAAACTTGACAAATATAGCCCTTGACAATGGGTATAAACTTGAAAAATATGGTCATAGTTAATGGGTTATAGTAGTTGACAGTAGCCATTCTCAGCGAAAGGGTTTATCAGTTACTTTTGTTTGAAAGAAATATGTTTGAAGACAGAGTGTAAGTATTTTGGAGCGGCCTTGTGAGGGTTAGAATAGTTGACATGTTATTTGAAACAAATCTTTTGAGAACCATGAGTATATATGTTTAAATATTTGTGGACTCATGATATGGAATTGTTTGAGAAATATGAAATATGATGAACATCAGTTTGAAATATATTTATATATATTATTTATTTGTACTCAAGGATTTTATGAGATTTGTGAGGAAAAGAAAAATATGTTATATCTCCAATTTTGTGAATTTAAAATATTTGATTCATGAAAATGTAATGGCACATTCATATTAGTTTAAATATCATGTTGATCATTTCAGGTGCCATAAACCTTGAAAAATAGTGATTTTGGGGTAAGCGGGATGGAAATTAGAACTATTTTGAGTTATTTGTTGGAAAGAACTTAAGATTGGACTACTTTAATGTTTTGGGGTGTATTATTTTGCAAACTTTCATTATAAGTTTATATTTGTAAGATATTACATTTAGATTGTGGTTTTGAAAGTTCTATCATGTTGGAAGATGTTGGTTCAATGACATTTTGTTATACTTTGGAAGGTTTTATGCCTTTGGGAGATTTTGATTTTATGAAATTAGTTTAATTCTTCTTGTGAGCATATTCCGGACAAACATGTAAAACCCGAGAAAATTCAAATTTTCTAAAAGAAAGATGGCATTCCGGGAATCTGGGTTTTCTAGATCCTAGGATGACAAAGCGAACTTCACCCGTTGAAATCGTCTGCGCAAAATCTAACTACACGTGATTGGAGATGTTGAATTTCACGTTTTCTCAGTGTGAGGTGATATGGACATGGCACGTGATGAATGGCTCACGGTGTACCACGTGTCAAGTGGTGGAACCGGTCAAGCAGGCTCGAAGTGGGGCTTCGAGGGAACATAACCCTTGATTGGGATGAGAATCGATGGATGGATAGTGATAAAGGTAATCCATGAGGCACTAAAGAGTGACATGCGGCAGTGGGGTTGTTCGCCGATATCTTGGACCTCAGGTGGGGAGGGGAAAGAAAAATATATATAGAGAAAGAAGGGAGAGCTTAGAGAGAGAATCTCTACCTTCTCTCTAGATTTCCAGGTGATCGGACCTGTGACGAGTTTCGGGGGCGGGCCCAGAGGGAAAGTTCATCGTATTTTAAGAGTTTCGCATCGAGACGAAATCGCGGGAGTTTAATAAACTCAAGGGTAGTTTTCTTCCTACTTAGTTTAGTCCTTTATTAAACCATCTAAATATTGATGTTTGGGATTGAAGTATGTATTTAGTCCACAAAGTTGGAATTGAGTGCTGGTACAATTTGTTTTTAGTTAATTGTGAGGATTGGATTGTGGGAGTGTGTCAGCGGTCGGCCCGAGCTCCTATGTTTGCTTTGGGTAATTAGAGACCAGGTCCTTCGAGGTGTTGATTGGCCCATGTGTGCTACTTTGTGTTATTGCTAAAGATGAATAACATGTTAATTGTGTGTAAAGTATGTTAGTATATGCATGCTTGATATATTAACATGAATTAGCATGAAAATGGCATATTGCATTTCATATGTACGAGGACACCATAGAACAGTAGGTGTAAGTGCATGACATGGTTGGAGGTTGACCCGTGTTGCCATGGAGTATGTCCACTAATATTTATCGGAGGGTTGTCCATAGAAATATTTAACAGGGTGTCACTTCAATATATCGAGTTGTCCCTGAGCCGACAAATATCTTTGTTTTGAAAACAAATTTTCATACATGGCAAATGCATGTGTGAGGGAGTCGATGAGGACTCGAGGCTTGGGATAGGGCATGTAGACATTGAAGTAGGGCTATGCATGATTTACTTGAATATTTGTGTGGTTGCCATTGCATGAGCACTTAGGTGGGGAGTAACCCATGTAGGAAAATTCAACTACTAGACTCTCATAGTGAGAAAAATATTCAGTCACCAGACAGTTAACTACGTATTTTGAATCAATTAGAAATATTATGTATCAGTTAGTTATCTATTAACATATGATATTATTTGTAGTTTCTGAATTCGATCCGATCCGTGTTCGAGTGTTGAAGTAATGTATATGAGGATAACAGGTGACCTGTTGATCACGGTGGTCGTGCGGATCGTGAGTGGCGACGATGCGATCAGATTGCCGGGAGCGTTGCCGTGAAACCTCCTTGGGCGCTCATCCGACCGACTCTGCATGTGATGTTAGGGCTTTGGTGTCATTCACGAGGGTTGGTTGTTTGGTGTCGCGACCCAGCCTTGGTGTCGCGACAAGTGTTTGCCCAGTCGACATAAGAGTTCTGTCGCGACAAAGAATTCTCTGTTGCAACAAGCTTTCCAACTTTTTTTATGCATTGAAGCTTCGAGACTCTGGCGCGACATAGTTTTCGCCCCGCGCGGCATGGTTACCGCCCAGCCTTGTGAGTTTCTTGTGCGCGGTGATGGGTAGAAGATGGGATGGCGGGCGGCTGCGCGTGGCCCAGCCGCGGTGTGCTTGCGGCAATGGCGCGGTGTGCGTGCGGCGGCCCAGCGGTGTCGTCGACGGTAGCGCGATACGTGCGTGGCTAAAAGCGCGGCGTGCGCGGCGAACTGCGATAGTGCAGGTATTACTATTTGGAGTCACCTTGTTCATGGGCAATGTTTA
>JAEQBH010000366.1:1800000-1997522 GCA_016808115.1 Tetrastigma voinierianum | reverse complement strand
CATAATGAACTAAATGGGCATCAACCATACCACGCAGGAACATCAACCTTACCCTGATTCTTGTAAATAATGAACCAGCCGGGCATCAACCATACCGGGCTTGTAAATTCCTCGAATATACCCAAGTCGTTTTCAACATGTTTAGGGTATTTTGTAGGTATAATTTGAAATTTTCGTAATTTAAATTCAAAACGTGAAAACTGAGAAACCCAGAAATAAGCAAGGGTAAATTTGTAACTTGTCAAAATGGGACACAAAAGCCATAATATAAGAAGATAATATGCTATAATAGAAATGGCATAAGTTGTGGTGAAAATAGAAGGGAGTTTGAGGGCTAAAGGGTAATAAAAGGAAAATTTGACCAAATTGGGATAAGACCAATTAGGGTCTCTCATTTTGGGGATATTTGGAGAGTAAAAAACGTAAAGAGAGGTTAAAGAAGAATAAGAAGAAGAAGAAGAGAAAGAAAGCCAAGAAAGGTATGGATTAGTATGGATTTGTATAGATTGTTATGGTTTTGTATGGATTTGTGAACTTTTGTATGGATTCTTGGATTCTTTGTCAATGGTTTGGCTATGAGAAGTTCTAACCCACCATTACAAGTGTTTTTGTGGGAAGTTGTTATTGGAACTTGTAGAATATGTATAGATAAGCTTGAAATGAGGATTTTATGGATTTGTGGGGATTCATGTAGGTCATTTGCTTGGGTGTATGAAATTCCTCCGAGCTAGGGACTTGAGGTGTTTAAGAGTATGAATACTGGTTGGTGTTAGGAACTTTAACTTCCCCTCTTGTGTTTATGTTCGCTATGAACCACTGAGAAGAGCCGTGATGCTTTGGATTATTTTAGGTTTTGGTTGATTTCTGAAAAAATGGACTAAACTCAAGAAATCTAGAAAATTTTTGTCCTACGCCGGCACGTAGGGATCCCACACCACGGCGGCCAAGAAGGTGAGGCTCGACGAGCCCCTCGAGTTTGCTATGCCCTAAGTGAAGGACTACGCCAGAGTGTAGTGCTGCTATGTCGTACGTGAAAATCGCTCACAAACATGTGTTTTTGTTATGTTTTGCTATTCGTTGGTTCCTAGACTCGTCTATCGGGATTAATGAAGACTCTATAAGTGTATGAAATGGTCCATTCATGTTTGTAAGGTAAAGGAAAAATTAGACCGTACATCGTCGCCTCGACGAGTTTGATTTTGGCAAACTCAATGCCCCGATGATAAGATAGTAAGTTCCTGATCACATATAATTGTAGGACTGCCTAAGACCGGATATTGAATGACATGGCACCTCTGCTACGTGGGCAAGCACGTATAGTACTTTAGTACTCTCTGATTAGTGAGACAACACTCTCTGACCGTGCTTCGGCACATTTAGTACTTTGGTACTCTCTAATTAGTGCGACGACACTCTCTATCAGTGCTTCGCCCTCCCGTCAGGCTACGGCACCTCAAGATCGTACCGACCTCCCAAAATATTTCTTATTGTATCATCCCACTCATTTCATATCGGCTTCAGTAAATAAACAATTTATATGATAAGAGTCCTAATAATGTATAAGAGAAGTAATGTACATCGTTTCTACTCAATGTACCTCCGTACCTCTCAGACAAGTATAAGCTCAGAAAATTTTACGTACCTCTCGCATAAGTATAAGCTCTATAGTACCTTACGTACCAGACAAGTATAAGCCTTATAACTTCTAAGGAAGCATCTGAACAAGTATATGTCTCATATAAGTATAAGTACGCTGTGATACGTTGTTATATGAATTCAAGAAAATTTCGAGTATTCGCATCAGACACTGTTACCTGCTATATGCTTACTATAAATGAGTATTAGTGAGGCGTATATACGCATAAATCATATGCTTCATTAAGCATTAAGCTTAGCATGAGTTTCATCCGCGAGTACGAGGAGGATCGTCCGCGATCTTCCGTATATTATCAGCCAAATCAATTAGTAAGGTCCATCACAATAGGGTTTTATGCTCGTTATGTAAATGTAAATGAACAGCTTTGTATATGTATATGTAAATGGAAATCATGACGTATGTATTGACATCAGAACACCTCACTACAAAGGTAGTTTTATTTTGTATCTTTGTATATGACATTTTGATTAAGTTATAAGACTTAAACCCACCAATGTCTGAAAAAAGAAGGTAAAGAGTCCTAGTATAGTTTTCATATTTCCCTTCATCCGCCAGCGGGTCAGTGATACGTCGACAGACATCAACCTTACCCAGTGCTTTGTAATGAACCAAATAAGATCAATCCATACTTAGCCGGTAGGACATCAACCTTACCCAGACTTAGTAATGAACCGGGCCAGCATCAACCATACTGGCCTGTTAGGACATCAACCTTACCCGACTTTGTAATGAACCAATTGGGCATCAACCATACTGGTTTAGACATCACCTCTGCACCGTTCTTTAGAATGAACTAGGCCGGGCATCAACCATACTCTGCCGCAGATGACATCAACCTTACCCAGACTTACTAATGAACCAATTAGGCATCAACCACACTGGGCCGGTAGGACATCAACCTTACTCGGACTTTGTAAAAAATTGAGGCGAGAACATGGTTAGAAATTGAATCGTTCTTTATTGATAGTACCTTTTAAGGTGCATAACATTCCACATTCTAGGTACAGGTGTCCCATTTATTTGTCTAATGCATACAACCCGGATTCGTCGGCCCGCATTACAATATATGGTCCCTCCTAGTTTGGCTAGAATTCTCCACACCAGATCGCTTGTGTTCTCGAAAAACTTTTCTTGGACTAAGTCCTCGGCTAAAACATTCGTGGTTCCACACGCCTGTCAGATAGGCTCGCTAGGTCAGCGTGGTATGATGCTATCTCGCACAATTGTCGCTTCGCACCCGCCTACCGTGTCTAGGTTTTTAATCATAGATTCAGCATTTGACTACTTGGGTAAATCAGTTCGGAGCGTGGGCATGCCGATTTTTGTTGGGACTATAGCCTCCATTCCATAAGTGAGCGCGAAAGGGGATATATCGGATGGTCGGTGGGCTATCGTTCTATAGGCCCAAAGCACCCCAGGGAGTTCATCCACCCATTTGCCTTTAGATGAGTCTAACCGTTTTTTTAAGGCGGTCAACAGGGTTTTATTAGAAGCTTCGTCAGTCAAGCATTCGCTGATACCGCGAAGTGGGAGTATAGACTTTATTTTCACTCCCGGGCAAAAGTTCCTATATGCCCTATTATCAAACTGAGGCTCCTTGTCCGGGATATAATTGATCTGGGTATATCGAATCTAAGAACAATATTCTTTCGGGATGAACCGAAAGGACATCCTTATCTTTAATCGATGCGAAAGCCTCGACCTCTATCCACTTTATGAAATAATCAATGGCTACCAACAACAATTTTTTCTGAGCCAAGGCGGAAGGGAACGGCCTGACTATGTCAATTCCCCATTGAGCGAAAAGGCCAAGGGCTCGTAATGGAAATTAAATTCTGAGCTGGTGATCTCAAGACAAGGGCTAGTCGTTGGCATCGATCACACTTTCAAGATGTAGCCCGGCGCCGATCTCATGGTCAGCCAATAATACCCCGGAGCGTGGCCTGTGTGGTGCCAATGTTCCGCCGCCTCGATGACACACATGTCCCTTCATGCGCTCAGCTAATACATATTGTCCTTATTCTAGAAGTTAAGCACTTTAGGGTACGGTCCGTCTAGGACTGCTTAACAAATGCGCTTCATTAAATCCTCAAAGAGAACCCGCCGACCGGATTTGGATCATGTGAGCTTGTCTTTCTGTCAGGGAGTCTCCCATGTCACCTATCCGTGAAGGGGGAGACTCCTGGCCCACTCGAATTTACTCTGGGCAGTGATACTGAAGAATTCAAATGATAATAGATTGAACACCTGCTTCAAGTATCAAGAGAAGCGGCTACGGCGGCCAAGGCATCCGCCTCATCGCAGCCCCAAAGGGATGTCTGGCTTCCAAGCCGAAAGCTACCCAAGCGTTGCTTAACCAGGGATACATACTTTGCCATTCAGGGGTCTCACGACTCATATTTTTCATTCACTTGCCCTACCACCAACTGAGAATCACTTCGAATCATAAGCTTGTCGGCTGACACAATAGCTGCTATTTCAATTCCGGCTAGGATGGCCTCATATTCTAATTCGTTGTTGGAGGCGCTGAAGCCTAAATGGATAGCTTGCTCAATTTTCTCCCCGGCCGGAGATTTAAGTTACAAACTGATACCGGCTTTGGTTTTGCCAAGATGCCCCGTCTACATTAAGGGTCCACCAGTTCAGGCTGCCTTGGCTCACCCCGGATTGGGGGATTTCCACTAGAAAATCCAAGCAAAACTCCGTCTTTATCCAATCTTAGCTTGTGATCACCACCACTCGCCACTCCACCTGCCAATCGCACCATACCCCTGACAAGTCGTGCTTATGAATGGTGCTTCGAAGAGGAAGGCAGAAGAAGCACAACAATGGGGTGTGCTTGAAGCAGGTAGAGCTTCGTTGTTACCCTGGGAGGGCTAATGCCGCCGCCGAGGTGGTCAGAGTCGGGTTTCGGCGCTAGCTAAGGACTTGCTAACGAAAAATACCGGCCCGTTTCATCCTCATCTTCTGAATGTGTGGCATCACCACTTAGACATCCGAAACGCAAGTATAGCGAAGAGTGTTTCGTCTAGCTTCGTGGCTAGCAAAGTTAGATGCCTTAATTCCCGCGGTCATTTTTGTACTTTTTTTTTAAATGCTGCACATGAACAATGTTTGCGAACAAGGCAAGAGCATTGTGGTTCGGGGCCAATTCCACGACAGCTGCGGCCACAAGGCGCGATTGTCTCCGTCAGTGATGCGACGCGTGACGTCGTGGAACTACTCCCGCACGCGCTCGATCCCGACACCACGTAGCCCTATCGCGACACCCAAAAGACTGTGTCGCGACACCAAAAAGCCAACCCTGTTGCGATAGACTTCAGCTTTGCATTGAAGTGTTGCTGTCACGACACAAAAGGTCATGTCGCGACACCAAAAGCCTCAACTGCCAAACGCCTTGTCGCGACACTAAAAACCCCTGTCGCGGCACAGGGTAAGCCAACTATGTCACAACAAAGAATTCCTCTCAGACAAGAGTAGCCCAAGGAGGTCCGCCGCGATGCCCTTCCTTGTCACAAATGTGAGCGCAAGAGCCGGGTCTCACCATGCGCGAAGACGCGCTACCGTGTGTGCCGCACCTCCCGGCTCCTCGAAACCACCGCAGTTGTCAGCGACATAAACCGAAATGCGCAGCCCCACCCCCATTTGGATCCCCCCTCAGATCTTTTTTTTTTTTCGACATATTCTAAAATCAACATAAATTAGCCTTATTACTACAAAGACAACCGGAACCTAGAAAACTTGTCAAAATGTAATTATCATACAAAAACGAGTTTAATTACAATTTCATTCCTTCAATTACAATTACAAAATGGTTTTCACCCATAATTTATAATGACATTCAAAAAACAAGGCCTAATTTGGCCTTGACTCGCTTACTCAAGGCCTTCTGATGAACTTCACACCGATGCACCTCCCGTACTTCAAAATTCATTTTCATATGACTCCGATGAGCAATGCCCAAGAGGTTGAATTTTCCTCCTACATGAGTTACTCCCACCTAAGCGCTTCATACAATTGCAGGTAACCACTTAAAAACATTCAAGTAAATCATGCATATCCCTACTTGAATGTCTACATGCTCTGTCCCATGCCTCGAGTCCTCACCGACTCCTTCACACATGAAATTGCCATGTATGAAAAATTGTTTTCAAAACAAAGGTATATGTTTTACTTGTGGACAACCCTCCGATATATATATTAGTGAACATACTCCGATAAATAAATTTGTGGACAACCCGCCAATATATCGAGTGACATTCTCCGATAAATAATATTGGTCAACCCGGTATAAACCATGTCATGCACTTACACCTAGTGTTCTATGGTGTCCGCGTGCATATGAAATGCAATATGTCATTTTCATGCCAATTCATATTAATATATCAAGTATGCATATACTAACATAATTACACAACCAACATGTTATTCATCTCTAACAATACCACAAACAACACACATGGGCCAATCACTGGTTCGACAATTCATCTTAGAATTACTCCAAAATAATCCGGGCCGGATCGTCCTAAAACAAATCTTTCTAACATTTCAAAGACTTAGTCCAAAATCTTAAGAACTAAAAATGCTCCTACCATTCCTAATCTAAAATACACCAACCATTAGATACTTTTAACAAAAGACTAAACCAAGTAGGTTAAAACTCCTACCTCTTGGAGTTTGTCAAAGCTCTCGATTCCTGGCCTTCGATCCGAGGCTTCCCATCACAGGATGAACTTTCCTCTGCCTCCTCCCGAAACCGCAACCGATCGCGCAGGGGCCCAAAGAGAAAGGTAGAGCCTTCTCTATGTTCTCTCCCTTTTCTCTTTTCTTTTTCCTTTCCCACCGATTCCGGGGATTAGCTTCGGGGTCAAGTGAGATGTCCTCTCACTTGCCACATGTCACTCTCTTAGTGGTTCTCCTTTAATTACCCTTATCACCTTATCCATCCACTTGGATTCTCATCCAATCATGTGTTGCCACATGTCTCCCTTGAGCCTTACTTGAGCTCTTGTTTGATTGGTTCCCCACTTGACACATGGTACACAGTGAGCCACTCATCACATGCCAAGTGTCCCGTACTACCCTCGGTACCTCGAAAAACGTGAAATTCCTATTATCTCGGAATTCGACGAAATTTGATGTGGTAGTTAGATTTTGCAAGACGATTTCAACAGTGAAGTCTGTTTTGTCATCTGTGATCTAGAAAAATTCTGGATTTTCAACCGAAATTACGTTTTACCATTCTTAGAAAATCTGAATTTTCTCGGATTTTACAACAAGGACTGGAGGTTCTGCAAGATAATGTTTGATAGCTGTGAGGGCTTCATCACATTCCTCATTTCCCCACCCGCAAATTTAGTCGGGCCCTCAGGGTAGCAACAATGGTTTTAGACACCAGAAACTAAAGAGATGAAATCGCCCCTGGGCGCCTAACGGACAATAATCAAGTTGTACTCCCTTTAGAGGCTGAGCCCGACTCCAAAATAGCTCTAAGTTGAGTCGGATTAGCTTCTATACCCCCATGAAACCCAATAATCGGCCCGTGCTGACTCCAAAGGCTCATTTTGAGGATTGAGCTTCATACCGTATGCTGCCCTTAGAGTTCAAAAAGCTCATGTGTGTCCAAAGATGGTCCAAGCATTCTTTGGACTTTACCAGCATGGTCCAAGCATTCTTTAGACTTTACCAGCATGTCATCAATGTAAACCTCCATGGTTTTTCCAAGTAGCGACCTGAACATCTTGGTCACTAACCTCTTATACGTTGCCCCGACATTTTTTAAGCCAAACGACATCACATCAGAATGGTAACAGTCCGTGTGGTGATAGCGTTGTTTTTTCCCCGTGATCTCGTGGATGGTAATGGGCATTTGATGATATTTCGAGAAGGCATCCACCAGGAACGACAACATCCCATGCCCGGCCGACGTGTCAACAATCTGGTCTATCCGAGGTAAAGGGGAGCTGACTTTCAAGCAGGCCTCATTGAGATCCGCGTAGTCTACACACACTCTCCATTTACGGCTTTTTTCAGGACTACTACCACATTGGCCAGCCATTCCGGGTACTTTATCTCTCTGATGAATCCCACTTTCAAAAGATTATCCACTTCCGTCTTAATAACCTGATGTCATTCCAGGTGGAAACGCCTCACTTTCTGTCTAACCGGCCTGGCCAAAGGGATGACATTCAGTTTGTGAGAGGCGTGTAAGGGGTTAATGGCAGACATGTCTGTGTGAGTCTAAGCAAATACATCCATATTCTAGAGCATAAACGATTGTATTTGTTCCTTCTCCATACCGGATAGCAGGGAACTAACATATGTGGACTTATTCGGCCTGTCTAGGCATATTGATTCTAGGTCTACTACCAATCGTCCTTCTTCCAATCCGCGCTGGAGCGAAGAGCCATAATTACTATTCCGAGGCCCTGGTCTCATGGGCCTGACCGTAGGAGCTGCTTTTCTCATGCCCCCGCATCGACAACCGCAGCACCATCTGCCGCTAGCCTGGGTCGCTTAAGAGGTCAATTTGCCCAGCACTAGTTAGATAGCTGATCATTTGGTGGTAGGTTGAGGGCACGACATTCATCGTACAGCCGTGCTCTACTAACAATGGCATCAGATGGGCTTCAGTCCTCGATAACCGAAAAAAACCCGCTGGAACCACCGCCCCGCTCGACGAGAGAGCAATGTTGCCCATCGTTACCGTGGCTGCCCCGCTGGAAGTTAGATAGGATTCACCAAAGATAACCCGCCTTATCAAAAGATGTTCATCTCGCTTGTAGGCGTGCAAATTGCACGCCTACGCGCTTATTGTGGTCAACCAAAGTACTATGTGCACATCAAAATCGTTGATACATAAAAGCAAGTACAAGCGCGACATGGGCGCTGGAGTAATGACCCTCGACAAAGTTACCAGGGGGGAAAGGATATAGGTCGCGACCTACCGGATTGCTCACATTGTCCAGATGTGGATGGTGCTTGACCCCTGCCTAGACCGTGGTCGTGACGTTGAACACCTCTTCTTCCGGGCGCTGGGGATCGGCACCATTGTCACCGGCCGCCCAGTATGTAGTTTATGGTGGGCTTAGATTCAGGCGAGAGCGCTGCACTAGCCGCTATTCTTGAACCATAGGTGGCCTCAGAACAATCTCAAAAATACGTACCTCTAGTTGTTTTTAAACATAATTAAGGCATATTATTAGCAGAATTTGGAATTTTTGGTAATTTAAATGCAAACATGAAAATAGAGAAACTCATAATTTGTACAAGATAAGTAAGGGTAAATTTGTAATTTGTCAAAAAGGGGAACAAAAGTCATAAGATAAGAAGGCTATTGGCTAAAGTGAAATATGCATAACTTGATTTGCTACTAAAGGAGACTTTAGACCTATGCAAATAAAAGGAAAAATTAATATAAAAAGGGGATGAGACCAAGTGGTCTCTCATTTTTTTTGGATGCAAAACGTGAAAGAGAGAAAGGAGAGAGAGAAGGGGAAGAAGAAGAAGAAGAAGAAGAAGAAGAAGAAGAAGGAGAAGAAAGCCAAAGAAAGGTATGGAAGTCTAGGTTTTTGTTTGGAAAATTATGAATTTTAGTATGGAATGCTCGAATTCTCAGGTATGGAATTTTGATGTGGTGTCTAAGTGTTTTTGTATGGGAAAATCAAACCATAAACCCATATTTGATGAATCTGAGTCTAGAATCCATCCATATATAACTTGATCATATTGGAACCTACATAAGTCCAAAAAATCACGAAACAATAAAGCCTTACCGGGCTCTTGTAGCCACTCCGGCTCACTCGAAGCCTCCAATTTCTGATCTGGCCATAATTTCTTCATCCGAACCCGTTTTGGATGCTCTTGGACTATATAAACCTTCGAGCCTAGAATCCATCCATATATATAGCTTGATAATATTGGAACTCATATTAGGTCCGTAAATCACAAAAACAAGAGTCTCTCGCTTGCTTGCTGTAGCCATTGTTCATGGGAAGCCTCTAACTTCGAATAGTCATAATTTCTTCTTCGTCTCAACTCCGGCTTTTGATGTTCTTAGACCTATGGAAAGTCTTTGAGTCTAGAATCCATTCATATATAGCTTGATGATATTGGAACTCATATTAGGTCCATAAATTAAGAAAGAAAAGAAGCCTGTTAGTGTTGCTCGTGAAATAATCGTTCATCTAAGCCTCCAACTTCGGATTCGTCATAATTTCTTCAGTCCGGCTTTGTTTAGATGTTCTTGGACTTCTATGGAAAGCCCTTTTAGTCTAGAATCCATCCATATATAGCTTGATGAAATTGAAATGATAGTACAGTCTATAAGCATACATGGTAACCATAGTTATTCATGCATATAATGAGATATGAAAATGCAAATATACAAATAAATGATTGTAAATATCAGATAAGGATTACCTGGATGACAATAATTATTCTGAATATGAGGATATGTAATTCGAACATAAAATACACATGGATTGTCTACTTTAGAACCCGGTAAAGGGATAGATAGGCATGCCTTACCAGTGGAAAAACAAGTCTACCGTGATAATCGATCGCTTGGCCCCATTCAGTCATTACAATGCCTTCGCCCTTATCGATAGGTCATTGTCTCCGCATAATGATAATGCTGGGTTTTGGGTCTTTATAAGTAGACCACCTGCTTGTATGCTGAATACACTTTGGGACCTTATGGCTTCCTTTATCCACTTCTAAGGTTTATGTGCATGAAATATAAAACAAAATGACTAATATGACATATAAAATGATATGATATGATAAGAGAAGCATAGCACCGCTATGCGATGACAAGTATATTGTGATAAGAACATGAAGCAAAGTGTAAAATGATATGAAATGTAAATGAATGTTGATAAGAAATGAAACATGATATGATAAATAAATATGAGATATGTATAAGCATGTTTAAATGATATAATATGTTAGATATGCATACATGTATGTATGTGGATGATCCGTTATGGTCGCCCACAGTTTAAATCCCACTAAGCTATGTTTAGCACCTGCAAGTTCCATCCGTAGTTACGAGAAGCGTAAACGAAGTCCGAGACTCCACATCAGCAACCAAGGTCAACACACTACTAGGTACCCACTAAAGACCTTTTGGTCTATTTTTGTATATGTTTTATTTTTGTAAACAATGTAAATATTGTAAATGTTGAAAACTTTCATATATGGAGCTTGTATATATTTTGTAATTCACTCATACAAGTATTTATAGTACAAGCTAAATGTTTAACATTATATGAATGAACAAACTTAAAGGCTATCGCTTATAAAATAAAAATGACACCCCGTTTGACACTAGGTACCGGGTTGAGGGCGTCCCACGGCCTCAGCTCCGTGGGCCGTCTCCCGAACATATCTCCTGAGGTGGCCGACCTTGATTAATCTTTCCACCATGAATTCAGTTTCGATATTCATCAGTCTCATGCCCATGGTCTCTGTGGTAATCACACCTCAAAGACAGGTTGTGTTGTGTGGGATCTGACTGAATGAGTGTGGGCCATTTAAAGTCGAGGTGATCCCGGATGAGCGGAAGAAGTCTGTCGTAAGAGATGTTCAGATGGGTAAACTGTGGGGGTTCCCTCTTTCTCTCTAATTGGTCTCGGGAGCGTTTCTAGTTCTTACTTTGGCCCCCCTTTTGTTTAAGCTGACCTTTAGTGACCGACTTGCTTCTTTGGGATGTGATCATCACGGTCTGGGAGGTTGCCCAGATATTATCCTCCAGTGTTGAATATTTATCAGCCCGTCTGTACAATTCTTCCATTGTCATAGGCGGATCCAGGGATAGCGAGAGGAAGAATGGGGTGGTCGGCCTAAAACTCCTTTGGAAATTATGGAGGACCGCATCCATACTGTACGGTAATCAATATGTCGGGATTCCACCCTCTAAACCTTCTCGTGAAATCACTGATGGACTCGGCCCTCCCTCTCAAGATGGTTTGTAAAGAACCGATGTTTCCCTCTCACGAATTGAGCACGTGTATTTGGGAAACAAACGTATCTATAACTCACCGAACGAAGGATAGATCTCCTCGTGGGAGTTTGTCGAACCAAGCCAAGTGGGCCCTTCAAGCCGGGCCGAGAACATTTTATAGTAGGCGGGCCGCCTCTGACAAAGTATCATCGCTGATCATGCAAAGATGTGGTCATATGGGGCCATCATACATGGCAAAAGACGGTATGACAAAGCCACGCGACTGTTTGTAGCTCAGGATGTGCTGGCCGAACAGGGAGGATAGCATGTCTTCAGGTCCTCGGACAGTGGTGGATGTAGGCACATGCGCGGCGGGTGCAGCCCCAAAGGTAGGATACATGAACAAAGAGTGACGCGGCTACGCCCTTATGCCATGTGGGCACATTGAGGGCCTCGCTGACCGCCGCTGCTTCCTTCGCCGACCTCTCTCCGCACTACGATGCATGCCAATTAACGAACCCGCCAACGACGTGGGGCCTCTTTCTGATCTCACCTCCACGTTGTTCTTCGGGTGCGCATCGTGAAGTGGAGAGCCACTCGCAGGATACCGTCAGTCCGCCGCCACTATCGCCAGCCTGACAGCCCTCGCCTTTATCGGTTTAACTAGGGGCGTAGGTGGTTGCCCCCGCGCGCTTTCACCTCGATCCTTCCGCACGACCCGCAGCGATCGCTCTCACGCAGATGGTTAGCACGACTCTACAATTTAGCCTTCTATCCGTTGCCTATTCTTCGCTGCCTTCCATATCTTGAAGCCAAAGAAGAAATTGGTCTTCAAGGGACTAATTTGCTCAGTTGCTATAGCGATAGGACCCAACGAACCGAATGAGTGAGCAAGAACTACCAAATCTTCGGGGTGTGGGGGATCGCTTGATAGCCGACGTAGCCTGTCACTTTCCCAATGAGATTTTTTGCTTGGTCGTCTCTACTGCACGACGCCACTATTGTCTCAAATTCCTCGTAGCCCCGCATCGTTGGGGCATTAACCCTAAAGAACCGCAAAATTAAATAAGGCACCTATAAAGGTGTGCTCTACAAATCTCTCCGATGCTTGCTAGACAGAGAGATGTGAGAGCGAAATGTCGGCCTTGCGTAGTGTATTTTTCACATACCTTTCTGTTGTCATTCCTTCCTCATTTATGAAGGAGGAGGATGATCCCACTTTTTATGGAAAGTGGGTGATTGGTTTCCGAAATGGAAGGGAAGAAGGCGCTTCACTTTCATGGCTAACCGTTCCTTCGATAACTAACGCCCAAATCTTCCGCCAAAGATTGTTTGATCATCATAATGGTGGCTACTGCATTTAGGTTTGTAGGGAGGATATATTCTTGAACTACGCGGATCAACCGGTAAATCATCACACCATCTTCTTAGATAATGACAAATGGCTAGAAAAGGGTGCGCCCTACTGTAAGAGGGCGTGTCTGGGCAATAAACCCTGGAGGCCTTTGCTGTGATCGGATAACCCACAAGTCGGACTTCAGGTTGTGGTCCAGATCCGTGTTCGTGTGGGGATACTTGGACCTCATGTGGGCTTTAATCCGTCTAGGCCTTCTGAATGGGGATGCTAGGCCAAAAGCCACGCATACCCACACTGATGAATGTCAAAATGTGAAATGTATGTAAACTCCAAAATTCCAGATATATTATTATTACTTTCATTAATTCTTTAATATTCAATTTTTTATTTTATTTATTTATTTTTCTTATATCCCCATTCTCCTACCTCTATTTTCTTTCTACCCATACCCCGTCAACCTTAAACTCCTTCCCTCCCCTCCTCCCCACGCCGTCTCCCCCGCTCTTCCTTTAGAGCTTGAAGACCCAATCGGGTCCACCTCTTCTTCTCCACCCCCTTTGGTCTTCTCTTCTCCTTCTCATTTTCTCCCTCTCTTATTCTTCCTCTTCTTTTAACTCCATTGAAACACAAAGAACTCAATTTATCTCAGTTTTTTCTAAACTCAAGCAAATCTAAAATAAACTTTAACAATAAAAACTCACATTTTCCTTTTCTCTTCAACTCTTTTATTTTTTTATTTTTACTTTTTTCTTTTTTTCCATTTTCACCAATTACCATTTATTGACGCCTGAAAAGCCAGTTTGAATCTGGCCACTATCAACTTAATTGTCACCAAGGGTCACTATCTTTCATTTTCGCAGACAAACGTTTTCCTAAAGAGTCACACAAGAATTTTATTTCTTATTTTATTTTCTCTTTAAAAATAATAAATTGTTATAAATATTGTATAAATATTGGATTTTGAATGACCATAATGACAATAATCGACATAATGTCATTCATTTATAAAGGTTGGGCCTTCTCACTATTAATGTATCATTTATGTAAAGGCTTTCTGCCTTTCACTATAAGCCTATAAATAGTCTAATCACATGAAATAGAAATCGTAATTTCCTCCTCGAATTCTCTCTTTGTCTCTTCCTTATCTCTAATTCTTTGATTTACAACACGTTATCAAGACGAATTACCGTAGTAGTTAAAAACTGTAAAAGGTATATTTCTTTCTAATTTTATTTTTATTTTTATTTATTTATTTATTTTATCAATCTTCCATACTGCCTACGACTTAAACCATCACTGACAAATTTTTGAAACCATCTTAAGATTAATACACTATAGTCCGATATCAGACCAATCTTCCATGAAGCTATCCAATATTATTCCTTCGTAGCCTGAACTAATATTCAAGCCTGAAGTCACACAAAAAAAAAAAAAAAAAAAAAAAAAAAAACTAAGTCAGCCTGAAGCCGAAACTTGAGAAGAAGAAGACTATCATAGCCTCAAATACACTCAAGCCCTCGAAGCTTGAAGATAAATAAAAAAATAAAAAAATAAAAATTTTTACATATATTCAAGCCCAAGCCGAAGACAAAGAAAAGTCCTCGTCACCGTTCTAAGCTTTAAATAATAATAATAATAATAATAATAATAATAATAATATTTCGATATTTATTCAATATATATATATATACATAATAATAATATTATTATTATTTTTATAACTTTTTTAGAAGGATAGTTATATACAATCTCGCTATTCGAATAAATAATAATCAAATTTTAGGAGATCTCGAACCTTGATCTAAAAAATTTTGATCTCAAAATGCTACCACTGAGCTCAATTACTTTATTAATAAATTTTAACTTGTAATTCTCTTATATTCTTTTACTTTGCTAATATATTAATTATTTCGTAGAATGTCCAACATTGCCAAGCTTGAATTTGCCGCCTGACATTTCGGCAAAATTATTTATCTTGGATTCTGGATGCTGAAATCCACTGATGCTAGCTTTAATTTGGGAAATACTATCAAAGAAGGAAATGTCGCATCCTGCCAGATCGCACTGCGTCTTTAATTTTCATTCGCCATCATATTGATGCAAGTTTGAAAAGTGAATACCCTACTTAAAGATCCATTGATCCTCTGGAATAATTTGAAAGAACGTATATGCACCATCAAAAGACCGTAATACTCCAAAAGCCCGTTATGATTTGCTTCCATTTAAGATTACAAGATTTAAGTCAAGCCAAGGACTACAACTCTGGCTTATTTTCAAAATTAGCTCTCGCCGCAATTACAGCGGTAGCATCACCGATTTATACATGCCGAAAAAACTTATACTACCTTCATGCCTCTAACATGCTCCCCGCAGCAAAGAATATAGAGCCGCTTTTACCGTATATTCGTGAAAGTTAATTGCATGACTCCTTTGTAGCTGAGCAAAAATAACGAATCAAGATAAAAATCATCAATCTGGCCCTATCAAGTTTCCAGATTACCGTCAAGCCAATGCTAAGCATCAATTTCTATTCATAAACATGGACGAGGGCGCGATATTATCACATGGGCGAGGCCGGTGCGCGGGTCGTGGGCCGCAGTCGCGGTCGTGGGTCGTAGGGGTCGTGGTCGGGTCGACATAACTCTTGAATCGAGGAAATTTTAATCAATCTCAAAATAAGGAAAAACAACTCTAACAACCGCCGTAAGTTGTCTATTCGCAGACATTAAATGGAAAGACACTGGGGGCCATATAACAAGCAATCATATGAAACCTAACGCTATGATGCTGAATTTAAAGGTCATTGGTCCCTGCATTGCTGCATTCCGCCAAACATTTGCTGATCTTTATCGCCCATTAAAGGAAAGAACAAGCAAATTGAGACAAATTTTATCGATGGCAATGACATAATGAATTTAATGACCCCTATCAAGTTCTAAAGAAGATGGCAAACTGAGTAATGCAAAATTCTTTTGATGATGAGGGTGTGCTGCCTTTAACTAATTTTGATATTTCGATTTCTTGAGGATCCAAGTGGAAAATCTAGACCATTTGATCGGTGGTGGCAATGTTTGCTATGATTGACGATAAGACTATTATATTACTTTTCTTTTATGTTATTTATCTAATGCAAACTTTGATTTTATATCTACATTTTGTTTTTCTTTTTGAAGATATATGGATTTCTTCCAACTTGATCAATTATATATCATCTGCCTGAGATGAATGTCTTGTTGACTGCGGCCACAACTCCACACAACTTACTTAATAAGAAATATTTTTCAAACTTAACATTAATTTCATCTAATGTCCAAATCCATATCTCAGTCCCGTCGACCTAATTAAAGTTGCTCCCAAGAGCTACAATCGCCTTGCCTAATGGTACCAAGTTCCAAATTACTAATGCCCTTTTATTCTAATAAATCTAATAGAAATTTACTTAGTTTCAAGGATATTCGTTAAATGGATATCACATTGAAACTATGCATCGATGGAAATGAGTATTTACTCATTACTTCTATTATTTTCGGGGCAAAACAAATTCGAACAAATGGCTTCTTTATCATGTGGGTTATATCAAACAACTATAAGGCCTATTGAATCCCATGCTATAATAAACCAGAAGTTCAATGACTCTAAAGCATTTATATTATGGCATGAACGGCTTGGACATCCGGGATTCTCCATGATGCGGTATAGTTACAAATTTACTGGAGTCCATTAACAAGGCATAAATTTTAACATCTCATGATTTTAATTGTGTCATTTGTTCTCAAGGCAAATTGATCGTTAGACCATCTTTTACTAAAGTTGTGTCCGACTCCCCGCTTCTGTAGAACGTGATTCAAGGATATTTAGGGCCTATTCACCCCACCCAAAGGGACCCTTTCGCTTATTTTATGGTCTTAATTGATGCTAGTCCACTGATGGTCTCATGTATGCCTTCTTCTACCAGAATGTCGCGCTTGCTAGGATTACTAGCTCAAATAATTCCGACTAAGGGCCCACTTCCTCGATCACCCTATCAAGACAATTGCCTTGATAATGTCAGGTGAATTCTCATCTCAATCCTTCCTTAATTATTGGGCTGTAATGTCAATTGGAATAGATGTTCAATACCCAATTGCTCAGTGTTCATACTGTGAATGGGCTTATCAACTTTATTAAACGCTCCGCGCTTAATCATAGACCTTACTTTGAAAACCAAATTACCTTTATCTAAGATGGGGCATGCTATTATTCATGCGGCGAAGTTAATTCGCCTACGACCTACAGCAAATCAGGATTTATCACCATTCCAACTTGTTTTAGGTTACCAACCTAATATTTCACATCTACGTGTTTTTGGTTGTGCTGTTTATGTTCCTATTGCTCCCACACATCGACCTAAACTAGGTCCTCAACGCCGCCTCGTATTTATGTTGGTTTTCAACTTTCATCTATTATCACCTATGTCGAGTTTCCAGCTGTGTGAGGTTTCATCGTCGATTGGCAGATTGTCATTTTAATGAAATGCTTTCCCGCCATTAGGGGAGGAAAGCCAATTCCAAAAGAATGGTGAAAAATTACATGGAATGAATCCTCTTTATCTCATTTTGACCCTCCCACAAAGCAATCTCGAATCTGGGGAGGTTCAAAAGAGGCCCATTTACAAGATCTTGCAAATCGATTACCCGATGACGATTGGACCAACAAAAGCAGCAAAAATCACATATACCAATTGCAGAATATCCCAAAGACGAATTGAAATTCCAATGGAAAAATTGAAATATAGCATGGCTAATGAGCCAAGCCACAATTAAACGGCGCACTTGGCTCAAAAGACACAATTCCTAGAAAAAGAAAAATGTTAAATGACACTCCCAAGAGTGACTTCCTCAAGAGCATACAAATGAAAAAAGGATTGACAAATATAAATAATGAACTAATAGCCCCTGCAGAGGCATCAATTGATCAGTTATCTCATGAGTTTGTACCGGTACATAACAATGAAGAAATCTCTATCAATTATATACATAAGGGTAAAATCTGGAATCGAAATACTACCCTTATAGATGATGCTTTTTCTTTCCAAGTGGCTACAGACATCATAAATAATGATGAAGATCAAGAGCCACAAAATATAGATGAATGTCGACGCCGAATGATTGCTAAATGGAAGAAGCAATTCAAACAGAGTTAAAGTCCTCACAAACGAGGTATTTTGGGACTCAGAGGTTCAAACACCTAAAGACATAAAACCTATCGATATGGGGACTTGCCTTTGCTCAAAAGCCGAATGAGCAAAATAAAATAAGGCGATATAAAGCACGCCTCACGCCAAGGTTTCTCACAAAGACCTGGAATTGATTATGAGGAGACATATTCTCCCGTAATGGATGCAACTACATTTCGCTATTTAATATATTTAGCAGTCTCTGAAGGACTTGATATGCGGCTGATGGATGTAGTCACAGCCTATTTATATGGATCTCTGGGATACTAATGTATATATGAAAACCCGAAGGATTCAATCGTACCAAGTAATGAATCTTAAAACCATTGAAGCATATATTCAATCAAGTTACAAATGATCTTTTATATGGATTGAAACAGCCTGGCCGAATGCCAGATAATCAAGTGAAGTTCATTATTTACCTGGTGTTAGGAAGGGGATATGTGAATAATCCACTCATTCATGCGTTTATCAAGAAAGTAGCAACCTAATTTGCAATTATCACAGATATGTGGATGATTTGAATTTAGAATTGGGACTCTCAAGAGCTCATCAAAACATCTGACTACTTAAAGAAGGAATTTGAAATGAAAGATCTCTGGGAAAACAAAATATTGTCTCGCCTACGATCGAAAGTATTGTTCAAATGGTGTATTAATCCATCAATCAACATATACGTAAAAGTCCCTGCGCTTTTATATAGATAAATCACATCCCCTTAGTTCCCCATGGTTGTTAGGTCACTTGAAGTGACTAAAGATCCGCTCCTACTAAAGAAGAAAATGAAGAATTACTTCGTCCTCAAGTACCATATCTTAGTGCACTGGGGCACTAATGTATCTTGCAAATTATACCAACCAGACATTGCTTTTCGCTAATTTACTAGCAAGATACAGTCGCCCCAACTAAAAGGCACCGGAAATGGAATTAAACATGTATTAAGATATCTCCGTGGAACGGTGACATGGATTATTTTATTCTAAGACATTGGAACCACAATTGTTTGTTACGCAGATGCAAGCATTCTTCGACCCTCACAAAGCTCGATCACGTATTGCGATATATTTACTTAGCTGAAATACTCGCTATATCCTGAGATCAAGAAACAAACTATGGTGGCCAATTCCTCCAATCATTCGTGAATACTTGCCATGCATGAAGCTAGCCGAGAATGTGTTCGGGCCGAGATCCGTGGGATACAACACACGAGAATCATGTGGATTATCTTCTATTAAGAATGAACCAACAAGATATATGAAGATAATGTCGCATGTATTGCGTAAGTCAAAGGAGGATATATTAAAGGTGATCGAATCCGCTATTATTTCACCAAAATTTTTCATACCATGAACTTCAAAGCAGTGGTGAGATCAATGTGCAAACGTATAAGGTCCAATGATAATCTAGCGCATTTATTTACAAAAGACCGCCACGTAACGCTCAAGAAACTTGTGCATCGATTGGTATGCTTAACCGAAAAGATCTCCGTAATGAAGTATCACGTCACTATTCCGTGGAGCATTGTTAAAGATATTAGTATATTGTGTTCTTTTTCCTTCTCGGCCCGTGTTTCATCCCATTGGGGTTTTACTGGCAAGGTTTTAATGAGGCAGTACTAATAATCTTGTGATGGTCATTCAAGGGGGAGTGTTATAAATATTGTATAAATATTAGATTTTGAATGACCATAATGACACACTGATTACAATGTCATTCATTTATGTAAAGGCTTTTGGCCTTCTCACTATTAATGTATCATTTATGTAAAGGTTTTTTGCCTTCACTATAAGCCTATAAATAGGCCTAATCAAGATGTAATAAAATCATCGACTCTCCGAATTTCTCTTTGTTTCTTCCTTATCTCTCTCTAATTCTTTTGATTTACAACATAAATAAAATAAGTAGCGACTTTAAATCATTTTTAAAATGGTTTTTCAATAAAAAAAATTAAGTCTCTCTATCGAGTGGGGATGCACATGAAAAACGTTGGTCCATAGAAGAGTTACTTTTCATGTTTTTTTGTTTTTCGATAGTGTATGGGTTTTTGGGACTTTTCATGTTTTTCGGGTTTAATTTTAATATTTTAAAGTATAATACGTGAATCTAAAAAAAAAGTGAAAATTTAAGAAGCTAATTTTAATATTTTAAAGTGTTAAATAGATTTCAAAAATGTGAAAGTTCGTCAGACTAAGAAAGTTAAATAATTGTTATTTAACTTAATTTGGAGAGACAAGGGTCCACACCATGTGATTTCTATAATTTAGAAATCTGCCTAACTTTTATGTTAATCCATAAATAATGACGAAAACGTCAATTTAAATTCAAAATTCTCCCTTGAATGTGTGACTGGTCAGCCCTGCCTTTCAGCACCTTCTTCCCGAACTGAATTCCATTATAAATGAGCATGTTAATTGTGATGTAAACATTTAGTAAATTATGTATTTTCTGACAAATTTGCATTTAATCAAGTCTTTTATATATATATATATATATATATATATTTCAAGATCACAACCATTCCAATGAATTGACATTATGCATGAATGGGTCCGCCACTATTTATCGACATTATTTATAGTAATAGGGAGCTTTTTACAGTTTTCTTCGTGTCTAAGACATCATCAACCAACATATCAAATCATTTATTTCACCATTAATAATTTATTTATGTCCCATTAAAAACCGCGCATGGATGTGCGGTGGGAAACTCCATCGACTCATACCCTCTAGATAGTTATGATATTATTCATTTTAGATCATTTATGATTTTATTTTTAATCTTTTTCTTTAAATGACCTTATATTAATTAGATGTTATTTATGTTTATTTACTTTAAAGTATTTTTTTAATTGATACAAGACATTATGAGATTTTGGGCATACACCTAACAATTTTTCCTTTGAATAAGGTTTCATCAAGTCTCCCTTAAACTAAAATTTTCTTGTTTTTCATTATATTAAGATACACGTTTTACATGAAACGCCATATGCCAAGGGCTTATAGCTCATCACACTACTTTGTTCGATGAACATGAACCCACTCTAATAACACTTATTGAAAAACCCCATGGACTTGTTAAGGGTTCAATCCATTTGCTTAAGAAATCCTTGACCATTCACACAAGCATTTATATCGGGCTTACTCAGATATAAGCTCTCATAGTTTTGTTTGTGTTTTTCCTCCCAACAAACCTCATACCAATTAGATTTTATTCATACTTATATATTCATGTCTTCTTATTCCTAATCAATATAAGACATTATGAGAATTCTGATACATAATTCCAATAATCTTCCTTAAACAAAGTTTTAAAAAACCTTCTCTCAAACTAAGATTTTTTTGGATTTTTTAATACAATCGTTACTTATTGTGCAACTTAAGTTAGAGACATTCTCAAATGTGAACACATGTTCAATAAAAAGGCAAGTCTTTTGTCTTTTATTATAATAATAATAATAATTATTATTATTATTTTATTTTATTTTTTAAAACGCTATATAATGCTAAAGAGACACGACTCCCACAACCCATGGACACGATTTCATCTTGCCTGACCTTCCAAACAAAAAGATTCTCCATAAAAAAAAAATGGACTTACATAAAACCTAGGTGATAGAGCCCAAGTTTTAAAAAAAATGGAAACAGACGGTATGCCTTTATTGAAAAGATCCTATTTGAAGAAAATAAAAGATGAAATCGGGATCCTGAAAAGATCCAGAGAGCAGTATGGCCTTATTGAATCTTTTCACTATATTGAAAAGTGCCCATTGCCTTTTGTTGTTTTCCCTCAAGGAAATTGTATCCAAAGATTTGGAGAAAAATAAACATTATGGTCATATAAAATGTATTTATACTACCTCTAAGTATTACAAAATTCCAAAAAAATACCGATAAACCGTACAAGCATTGTGTGGACTTTGCATTTTTTGTTATTATACATTTTTCATTAAAAATATGAGACTCGTTTTATATTTTGAAAAACCATTTTTAAGAAAATGATTTTGAGTCGTCACTTATATTTGTTTTATTTGAAGTTAAAACAAAATAAAGCAGTAAAACCATAAATACGACTCATGATGTTAAAAATATGGGTTTGAGAAAACCTAGCCAGTGTCCGACGGTCGTTACTTATCTAAATGATCATGTAAACGTATCACCCCTTTAAATCCCTCAAATCGAGTCTCTATCAAATAAACTAAAAAAAATATGATTTTTGATTAATCAACAAATGAATATCGAAGATAAGCAATAACTATACAAAATCATACAATAATGTGATAAATAACAATCAAGTAAAGTCACACGAGAAAAAATATACACTTAGATGGCTTAATCGATAGCTTATCAATAAAAATCATGTTAATTTGATATAATAATATAGAATATTCGCCATTCAAATAAAAATTAATTATAGATCAGAAGTCAATTTATTTGTTAAATTGATAAATAAAATGTTAGGCTCCTATTGAACTCATTTATATATTAAATAAATTAACTCCACAAATTCGTATCACTGTGGAGCAACAATCGCATTAGGTTCTGATCTATCTACTCGACAATTCATTCGATTACTACATGGTTGCCAAAGAAGCCCCAAGAAGCATCAAACATTTCCTATAAGATCTATGAAGCAATTCTTATATAACAAGCACTAGCTCTCTGCGCCACTTTATAAAAAGCAATAAAAGATAAGAACGAAAAGGGGTTAGTTTTTCTTCCCCAAAGATGATAACATATGCATTTAAAAAAAAAAAAGAACAATTTTAAATATAGAAATTTTGAGAAAATTATTATTTGTAATATAAAATATCCCATCCACCAAAAATAAAAATAATCAAAATTTCAATTTTTATCTAAATCTTGAGAAACTAAATTTCAAATATAAAAATTATAATTACAGGTTAGTTTTCATATTTTTGATAATCTATAGCTAATTTTAAAATTTTATAATATAAGGGATGAATGTAAAAAAATAAGTGAAAATGTAGGGTTACTTTTCATGTTTTCGCCTTTTTGATAGTGTATAAGGTTAATTTTCATGTTTTCCGATGGTATAAGAGTTTAATTTTAATATTTTAAAGTATAATGTGTAAATCCCATACTTATTTTATGGAGGTGGGCTACTTGGGTTTTTGTTGGTCAGGGCGGATTTGGGAGAGCTTTGCCCCATAATAATAATTATTTTTTAAAAATATTTTTAAAGTAATAAATAGTGTTTCAAAATAATACTTCATGAATCTTCATCACATAAGATTCAAAGTGGCAAAAAAGTTGTTTAAATTTTTAAATAGTTAAAATTTAATACGTATGTTGGTTGCTTTGACTTAATACCGAAACTAACAAATTTTCTCAAGATAATATTGCTTTTTTAAATTTTCACAACTTATCACAAATTTTAAAAAATTCCTCGACTAAAAAGTTTAAAATATTTAAATTTATTTTTATTCGTAAGTTTCATTTTCCACAAAAATAAGCAAAACTCAATCATCGCTTCAATGCTAGCAAAATCTTAAAGAATATACACTACTAAGGACGATTAACGGAGGCTGACGGATATCTCATCCCGATCCTGTCATTATTTTTTCACCTCAAACTTATCTCATTTAAAATTAAACAGATGCTGGTGACTTAAAATTCTCAAACTCGCTCCGTTTACATTTTATTTTTGTTTTTATTTTTAAATTTTCATTTTTTTTATATTTGCTTTTTTATTTTTATTATATTAAAATTAATATTTTTTATATAAAAATATTATGAATTTTTATAAATTATTTATTAAAAAAATTATAATAATAATTACTATTTATATTAAAAGTATAAAAATAAAATAATAAAAATATTTTTAAAATATAATCGTACATTATTATTATTATTCTGACATACTGGCTCATATCGTTTATTCGAGTCCGTTCTTTCCTTTAAACAATTTATTTCTTTTCGCTTACTTTATTTTAAATGAATCCTAAATGCTCTATTTCTTCTCGACTTTCGAGATTTTCGTAAAATCTCGTCCCTAATCACTAAAGAACTTATCACCTGTAAAATCTAAAAATTCCGCTTATCTCTGTGACCAACGAAACTTTTCTCTCTCGTCACTAGATTTCGTGAGACCGAATTTAACAAATAAGAAATTGCTTCATCATCAAAGATCTAGATAATTTTATAGGCTTCCCTGAACCCTTATGACAATTTATTATTTTTATTAATATTTTGTCATTTTTGAAAATTTCTAATTTTCTCGGTTTTTACAGAGAGTAACAATACCTGAACCCGTCTCGAATTTTAGAAAATAAACCCAAACACGTTAAAAACCAGATTAAAATTAAATTAAATATGCGCCATTAAGAGTGAGGCGGGACGGAAACCCAAAATAATCCGTCTCATTGTCGTCCCTACTCATTACCTAATGTTAAAAAACAAACAACTTAATACTTAATGCTATTAAGTACTATTCAAAGATTAAACCAAAAAGCTCTATTCGTAAAGACAAGAAAAAACAACACCACCTAATACTATTTTTTTTTTTTTTGTCAACCCACAGATTTTGAAACATCCCCGCACATACGAGTGTTATTACTTTTATGATACCACCCAAACTAATCCTTATTTGAACTAAGATAAATCATAAAAATGATAAAACTCTACCATATAATACAATTGTATTTTTAAGACTCGAACTCATGATTAATAATATAACTGGGATGGAATACAATTTTATGCTTATAATTAAAACCATGATTCGAAAACATAGTTTTTTAAGTCTTAAAAGATAATCATCACTATTTTAAAAATTTTTAAACCATAGTTATCCATTATGGTTTTTGTGAGCCGGATCTCATATGATATAGGTAGTTTAGTTTGTACACTATTTTAAAGCGTGGCAGAATAACATGGAGAACATGGAGAAGGGAGTAAATACAGATGGGGATAAGATCAAGATTAGTATTCTATGTATTTTTTTAATGCCACGTGGTATGGCTGAACCCCGGAGGATCCGGGAAATGCTTTCAGTGCCAAGCAACTTCGAAGTTAAAGTTGGATTGGAAAACTTTTCCATAGAGAGAGAAGATACAGATATTTCAAATTAAACATGGTTGTCGCAAAACTAATTTTAAGTTTTTTTTTTTTTAAAAGAAAATTTGAGTTAATGTTAATCCTTGAAAAGTTCCACGAAAAATTGAACGAAATATGAAAATAACTTCGCATTCGTTACAAAACTTAAATTATTTATGACTGCCAATAGGGTCTGTTGGATTGAATCCATTATGGTCTTTGAATATTGTAGAAGTCATGACCTAAATGATCAAACTTTAAATTTAAAAATGATTATTTTATATATGAATTATGCTTCAAGCTGTCATGAGATCTCTTATTACATATAAGCACTATAAAAACATTCAAAGTAGACCCAAAACCTATAACATAATAACATCATCTATAATTTAAAAAAAAAGCTATACAAATTTAAAAATATCAAAACTACCCTGTTCTCCCACCCCCAACACACCCATCCACCCAACCCAATCTAACCCCTTCTCTCCCACCGCCACCCTCCTACTCACGGCTCAACCACCAGCCTTTTTTGTTCTCACCAGATTTTTTTTTATTGTGTTTTTCCATCTTTCAAATAAATTAAAATTTATAATTTATAATTAATTTTATAAGAAAATGTCTTATTTTCACTTTTTTTGAAAGTGCACTTGATTAAATTTTTTATTTTTCTAATTTATTTGTTTTTTTATTAGATTTTTATTTTATACAATAAATATAGTAAAATAAATCAAATTTTAATATATCAATACATTCACCTATAATAATAAATAATTTAATAAATATACAAATAAGTACTAATATTCTAAATAATATAACTTTAATATTCAAATTGCTATTATTAATTTTTCATTAAATAAAATTGAAGATATTTAATATTTTTAATATTACAATTTTATTTTATTTATAAGTAGTTTCAAACCCAATGTTGATATTATCTTTTATTAACATTTTTTTTAAAAATATTTAGGTTTATAAAATTTAAAACATAAAAACATAAAAAAAAAAGAAATCATAATTTAGAAATTGTAATTATTATAAATAAAAAGTTGTTATGAAAAGGAAATAACATAATATATATATATATATATATATATATATATATATATATATATATATAGATATATGGAAAATATCATTAGTTTCACTTGTTCTTTTTTTCCTTATTTTCATCCAAAAACAATGAAAATATGCATATATTATTCTTTAATAAGGAAAAATATAAGCTCATAAAAAAGTATAAGGTGATAACACTAACTATAATGGGTTATTATAATGTACAACGTTATTGTGCTTAATGTACAAGGTTTATTATATTGTACAATGTTTATCAAGGAAAACAAGTAAAAATAAGGGTTGAGGATTCTATACAAGGTTATTGCACTAACTATTTAAGGCAAATATACTAATTATATAATAGGTCTTTAAGGTTACATTTCTTATCTGATTTGAATTTTTTTTATCCAAAATCTATTTCCTAAGTCGTATGCTAATATACCAACCTCAGACATTTTTTATATGCATTAATTGATATCATACTGATATCACACATAATTATGACATCAATTGTATTTTTCATAATTTTTAATTGAGAAAGTTTATGACATAAACATGTATTATGTTATTCAATATATGTAAGCCAAGTATGACATCCACTAATGTGTGTAAAGTATGTCATAGGATAGTATATTATCATACAATCTATGAAAGATAAAGCATGTCCTAGGTTGGTGTCTTAGCAAACAACCTAAGAAAAATATTTCGGATAAAACAAATATTCAAATTATATGAGAAATATAAACTTATACACTATTTGTATAGTTAGTATATTTATATTGTACAGTTAGTATAATCACCTTGTACAATATAATAAAACCTACTTTTTCATTCTTTTTTTTTTTTTACATCATAGAAATCATATTTTAAAATAATAATAATATATTCATATTTTTAATGTTTTGGTGATGAAAATAAGGAAAAACGTCAACTATATTTTCCTTTTTTTTTTAATTAGAGAAGTTTGTGATATAAATATGTACTACGTTATTCATTTCATTATGTATAAGTTAAGTATTGTATCCATCAATTTGAAAATCTAAATTTTATTAAATAAATTCTAAATTTGAAAATCTACTTCATAAAATTGTCTTCATTTTTATAATTTTCATTTATTCAATATTTTTACTTTTAATTAAATTTTTTTTGTGTAATTAACATATTAAATATAAACATATTTCTATGTAACAATTAATAATTTAGCTAAAAAAGTACTAATATTTTAAATAATATTATGAACAATATTATGGATGTCCATAAACTCTCCATTAATCTCGATATTAATAGGTACATTGAATATACATTGATATATATAGGTTACGAATGTGTAGGTTACGGATGTGTAGGTTACGTATTTATATACACATTAATGTATTCATGTATTAAACCCTATAAATAGGGAGCCTTTGTATGAGTCACAATACACATGAAAGAATAAGAAATCTCTCCCCTGTTTCTTCTATATCTCTCGCTCTCTTGTTCTTCTATTTCATAACACGTTATCAGCACGAGAGCTCGAACAATCACAAAGTCAGAAAGCTCAAACCCAGGGAACTCGAACCTCAGACGATATTACAAAACCATAAAACAAGAAAGGTACATTTCATTTTACCCTTTAATTACTCAAAAGTAAGGCAACTGTACGATCTATTCGTTTGAAATAATCATAGCTTGAAGCTATGATATTGTTGTAAGATTATGGGATTGTAATATTGAAACCCAGAAAAGAAAAATTTATAGTTTGAATTTTTTGAATTTCTCGTAGTGAAAAGCCCTAAGCTTAACTCGTTGTAAACCACCAAGCCTACGTTTGAAATATCTGGGCCCGATGCTCGAGATGAAGAATAATTCTATTTTCCTTTTTTGAAACAGTCTAAGCTCCGTATTTTGGAATGTTCAAGCCTAAGCTTCTGAAAGAAGAAAATAGCGTTAATTATTTCGCATTTAAAATGTCTATCATCACCAAATCGAATTTGTCACTCTTGATATTTCTGAAAGTTAATTATTTATCTCGATCTTGGATCGAAATCCACTGATGCTATGAATCTTAAACACAATCAAAGGAGGGAAATACCGCATCCCCGTAGATCTCGAAGTAAGGCTCCATTATCTTCCCCTCATTGATGAAGGCCTGAAAAGTGAATATCTAACGGTTAAGGATCCATTGATCCTCTTGACGAGTTTGAAAGAACAATACCTCAAATAACCAGAAGTTGAATCGTTCAGAAAAATTATCCAGAAAAGGCAATAGGGCCACATAACAAAAAGGTTTATGAGACTGAATGTTACAGATGTGGAATGAAAGGTCACTAGTCCCGCACTGCCGTATGCCGACTGCCAAGCATTTGGTCAGACCTTTACCGACCTTCATGAAAGGAAAGACAAGCAAATTGAAACAAATTTATCGGTTTAATAAAGACACTATGGATCCCGATGATCCTTTTCTTTGGATGATGATGGTGCAATACCTTTAAAACATTTTGATGTTTACAGATTTTTTTGAAGATCTATGGAAAAAATTTGACCATTTGATTGGGGATGGCAATATGTGCTATGATTGAGACATATGATTATTCTGTTACTTTTCTATGTTATTTTCTTTTCCATACTATTTTTCAATACAGTTATCTATAATGCGAACTTTGATTTTCTATTTAAATTTCGTTTTTATTTTGAAGATATATGGATCCCTCCTCAGAATTGATCAATTATATATGTCATCGCAGGATGTATGTCTTGGTCGACCGTGCCACAAACCCACACGATTCATGGATAAGAAATATTTTCAACCTTCACATTAGCTCAATCTAATGTTCATACTATCTCAGTCCCTATGATCTAATTAAAGCGTTCAAAGAGCTACCATTATTCTAAATAAAAGGCATTAAATTCCAAATTGAAGACGCCTTTATTCTAATAAATCTGGGTGAGAAATTTACTCGCCAAAGATATTTGCCGAAAATGGATATCATATTTGAACTATGAATCATGATGAAAATGAGTATTTACTCATTACTTCTATTATTTCGGGCAAAAATGTATCTGTAATCAACCGCCTCTTTATCTCTGTGTGGGTTATATCGCATAAACTATTAGGATCTATTGAATCTTATGCTATCGCGAACCGTAAGTTCAATAACCCAATGCATTTTGCTTTCGGCAGATCTAACGACTCAGCATCCGTGAATCTCCATGATGCGCCGTATCGCTCAAAAATTATAATGGGCATCCATTAACAAGGCATATATTTTAGTACCCGGGATGGTTATACTTGTGCCGATTGTCTAAAGGCAAATTAATTATTGCACCATCTTTTGCTAAAGGTTACATTTGAATCCCCCGCTTTTCTAGGAACGTGTCAAGGGGGATATTCAGGGCCTATTCACCCACCTAGTGGACCTTTTCGCTATTTTATGGTTTTAATTGATGCGTCCACTGATGGTCTTGTATGTATGCCTTCTTTCTAGTAGAAATGTGGCCTTGGCTAGATTATCGCTCAAATAATTGGGACGTAACACAATTCCCTGATCATCTTGATAATGCTAGTGAATTCTCATCTCAAGCGTTCCTTGATTATTATATGTCTATTGGTATAGATGTTCAACATCCTGTTGCTCATATTCATTTTCACATTGACCTAAGTTAGGTCCTCAATGCCGTCTTGGTATTTATGTTGGCTTTCAATCTGCATCTATTATAAATTATATCGAGCCTCTTTCTGGGAAGTTTACTCCGCTTGATTTGCGTATCGTCACTTGATGAAAATCTTTTCCCGCCATTAGGGGGAGATAAGCCAATTCCAGAAGAATGGAGAGAAATTTCATGGAATGAGTCATCTTTATCTCACCTTGATCCCCGTACAAAGCAATCTGAACTAGAAGTTCATAAAATAATTCATTTACAAGGTCTTGCGAATTAATTGCCTGATGCTTTTATTGATTCAACAAAAGTTACAAAATCACATATCCCGACTGCAAATATCCCAGCGAGGATCGAAATCCCAACAGGAAAATTACAAAGCAGCATGACAAATGAACTTAAGCCACGATTAAAACGTGGAAGACCTATTGGCTCCAAAGACACAATCTTGTGAAAAGGAAAAGTGTTATATCTATGACTCAAGAGCATATAACTCGTTAAGCCCTGTGTCAGAACAAGTAGCCCCTACAGAGGCACCGGGGCCAAAGAGTTATTCCCACGATGTACCTAAGACATAACAATGTAGAGATTCATCAATTATATACATTTAGGAATAATATGGGATCGAATACTACTCCATATAAATGATGCTTTTCTTTCCAAATGGCTGGTGGACATCATAAGAAATAATGAAGATCAAGAGCCGCAAATGTAGAATGAATGTCGACATCGAAAACGACGTTAAAATGGAAAGAAGCAATCAAAACGTAATTAAGATCATCAAGCAACGAGAGGTATTTGGACTAGTAGTCAAACACCTACAAATATACAACCCGTTGATATCGATGGGTCTTTGCACGAAGTTTAAAATGAGCAAACAAATAGTGCGATATGTGCACGCCTCAGGACTCAAGGTTTCTACAAAGACTCCTGGAATTACTCTATGAGGAGACATATTCTCCCGTAATGGACGCAATCACATTCCGATATTTGATAAGTTTAACGCTCTTCAAGGACTGGATATACCGATGGATGTAGTCACAACATATTTATATGGATCTCTGTATGCTACTGTATATATGAAAATCCTCATGATTCATTACTGCTCTAAGCAATGAATTCAAAACCACTGAGTATGTATTCAATCAAGTTGCAAAGATCTTTATATGGATTAAACAATTTGGCCGAATGTGCAGATAATCATTTAAGCTAGTATTTACTAAAAGAAGGATATGTGAATAATTCACTTGTCCACGTGTTTTCATCAAGAAAATGTAAAATGGATTTGGTAATAATAGTAAAGATATGTAGATGATTTAAATTTGATTGGGACTCCTGAAGAGCTCATAAAAACAACCAACTATTTAAGGAAGGAATTTGAGATGAAAGATATTGGGAAAACAAGATATTGTCTCGGCCTGCAGATCGAGTATTGTTTTAATGGTGTATTGATTCATCAATCATCATATACAGAAAAAGTCCTGAAGCGCTTTTATATGGATAATCACACTCTTAGTTCCCATGGTTGTTAGGTCACTTGAAGTAACTAAAGATCCATTCGCCTAAGGGAAGAAAATGAAGAGTTACTTGGTCCCGGGCACCATATCTTAGTGCATCGGTAGCACTAATGTATCTTGTAAATTATACTGACTCTGCATTGCTTCGCTAATTTATTAGCAAGATACAACCTGTACCAACCAGCAGCATTGGAATGAAATCAACATATATCGAGATATCTCCGTTGGACAAGTGACATGGGATTATTTGACCTAAAGCAATGGAACCACAATTACTCGCTATGTAGATGCGTGGATATCTTTCTGACCTCACAAATCTTGATCACAAACAGGATATATATTTACTTATGGAAATACTGCAATATCCTGGAGATTAGTTAAACAAACGATGGTGGCCACCTCCTCTAATCATTTAGAAATACTTGCGATGCATGAAGCTAGTAGAGAATGTGTTTGGTTGAGATTCATGATACAACACATCAGAGAATCATGTGGATTATCTTCTATTAAGAATAATCCAACAGTATTATATGAAGATAATGTTGCATGTATTGCGCAAATCAAAGGAGGATATAATAAAGGTGATTGAACTAAGCACATTTCGCCAAAGTTATTCTACACTCATGAACTTCAAAAAGATGGCGAAATTGATGTGCAACAAATAAGGTCCAATGATGATCCAACAAATTTATTTACTAAAGCCCTGCCTTCTGAAACATTCAAGAAACTTGTACGGCAAGTTGGCATGCGCTAGCTTAAAGATCTTCAAATTGAAAAGTTGAAGACAATATAGTCGTGTCACTACCGTGGAGAGTATGAATAAAGATGTTAGATATCAGATTTTTTTCCTTCGGCCCGTGCTTCTCGTCCCACTCCGCTTTATCGACAAGGTTTTTAATGAGGCAGTACTAACAATCTAGTGATGGTCATTCAAGGGGGAGTGTTATAAATGATTCACTGATAACTGTGAATGCCCACATATTTACCGGTGAATAATTTTTGCGGTTAATGACTATAACCGATGAATAATTCACCAAGGCTCTACCTACTGCAACATTTGAAAGGCTAGTTCATAGCATTGGAATGCGCAGATTCAAAGATTTAAAGTGATGTTGAGAAGAGGGGGGAGTAAATTTTTTATATTGTACTCTTTTTTCCTTCACCATGGTTTTGTCCCACTGGGTTTTCCTGGTAAGGTTTTTAATGAGGCAGTATCATGGACATCCAAGGGGGAGTATTATGAACAATATTATGGATGTCCATAAACTCTCCATTAATCTCGATATTAATAGGTACATTGAATATACATTGATGTATATAGGTTACGAATGTGTAGGTTACGGATTTATATACACATTAATGTATTCATGTATTAAACCCTATAAATAAGGAGCTCAGATGAGTCACAATACACACGAGGAATAGTTAAATTTCTCCCCTGTTTCTTCTATATCTCTTGCTCTCTTGTTCTTCTATTTTATAACAAATAATAATGATATTAGAAAATGTCTTTTTTAAGAGATAATATAAAATGTCTTAAATTGTATAAAATATTTTTTTTTCTAATTTATAATATTTACAAATTATAATGTTCATATTATAATTTTTTTTTTTTTTTGCACTCAGATTTTTATAAAACTATTTTTTTTTAAGAAATGTATATATAAATTATTATCCAACCCTGTTTTGAAATGATTTTTTAAAATAACATTAATATAAAAAATATTTATTATTTTCAATTTTATTTAATAAAAAATTGATAATAATCGATTAAGTATTTAGTTTTAAAATGATATTTTTTATATCAAAACAGTAGTTAAAAATAAGAATAAATTAAGGTAAATTATTCGTATCTAATATTTTTATTAATTAAGATCAAAATCATAATATTTTTATTAATTAATAAATTAAGTATAAGAAAAAAATTTTTAATTGAATTTGAATCTAAAATTTGAATTATAAAATTTTTAAAAATTATTTTAAAGTATAAATTTATTTTTTAAAACAAAAAATTTTGAAAGAATCCTTAATGTGACGCCCAAAATCGGTACCCCGACAACCTTGTCAACCCAAGAGACACAAGTAATGTCTGGGTGAACCGACATCTCACGAAAATCTGATGCAGCTCTTTTCAGGATCGAGAGCTTTACCCATAAGATAATACCGTCTCAAACATCGACAATGACCACACATGCTCTTATATACAATTATAATGAGTAAAAATGGCCACTTGGGCCCCTGCATTAATACTCACAACAACATATCCCAACCAAAATATACTACAGGGTTCAAGAGTTAGTACATCACTCTTATACAACATATATTAAAATTATAAAATTCTAATACATGTCATACATAATAATATCAAAACCACAATCCGACTTTCTTCTAAAACAACTCCAGATGAGCCCGCTTCTCGCACGCTCCTCGTACCTCGTAAAATGTTCCCTCGATAGGGATGAGCTATCACCCAAGAGCGGAATCACCCTAATGGCAAGTGCAGTAATGATTCAATGTAAACACACATTCAAGCAAATTCGTGATCCTACTTGAATGTCTAAATGACCAACCCATGTCCCGAGTCCTCACCGACTCCCTCACACTTGCCTAAGCCATATATGAGAAAACATCATTTTCAAAACGAAATTTGTTGTTTTCGAAAATATGCTACCGAAATGTCAGTAAAAATATGAGACTACCCTCCAAGGCGAACATGTTGGAGAACCTTCCAAAACAATACATGGGCTCCTCCGACGTGTAATTGTAGGACCATCTCCCAACACCATTCTCCGGAAAATCATCCTGTGAAATTCCGCAACCACGTTTCATTTTCGTAAAATTCATGTCATGCACAACACCTAATTTCTAGGTTACCTCTGCATAAGGAAATACATTGTTACTTCAACACAATATATGCCAACACATGCTAATCTATAAACATGTATTATTAATATAATTAAAAGACATAAAACACGCATGCATTATTTATCATCGATTTCACCAAAAATTAGCTCATATTGGCTAATTAACAACTACGAGCAATTCTATTTGAATTACTCAACCAAACACATTATTTCACAAAATATTTTGTGAATACTATTCATGTGAACAGTGAAACCCTCGGGTTACTGTTCACGACCAATCACCCAACATCGGCTCCACTTTGTGAACCCGCATTTCATAGCCATTTCCGGCCTCATACACACCACAATACAATTTAATGCATAATTCATACACTAATCTAATTCAAATGGGGCCGTGGATCGTCACTGACCGTCCAAATGAGCTCCTAAAATTCTACTAATTTTTGCTCCAAGTTTTGGATCCCATCAAACTACCGTCAATGCCTCAACCAATCGAACATCATAAAACACTTAAACAAAGCTGGTAACTCGGGAAAAGCAGTGATAAAACCCTCTACCTCACGTAGCTTTGTCAAAACTCCCTAAACCGGCATGTCCACGCTGCTGCCCTCACAGAACAACTTTTCTTCTTACCCTCAAGCACTGACTCCATTCGAACTCCTGTAATCTTAGAGAGAAGCGGCACCTTCTCTCTCTAAAAACCAAACCTTATGCTTACTGTGAATTCGTTTTTCTCCCTGCATGTTTTCTCCTTCCTTTTTGAATGTAAGAGATGACATTATTCAGAATTTTGTCCTATCTCACTTAAGAATTCCAATAATGCCAATCATGCCCCTGCTCTGGATTTCGACATTTTGAGATACTCTTGCCGTCCATTTCATCATCTCTACTCCACGACACGCGGCCACGAAGATACGTTATGCGTGATTTTTCAGTCACACGTCGTTTAATGACACCCGATACTCTGGGCTCGAAAAACGTGCAAATTCCGACCATCTCGAACCTCGACGAAATTGACGCTGTTGTACTTGGGATTGGCGAGACGATCTAACAAATGGAAGTCCCGTTTTCACATCCGAGATCTAGAAAAATTTCAGATTTTTACCGAAATTACGATTTTACCATTTTTAAGAAAATTGGATTTTCTCGGGGTTTCACACTTAATATTAAAAATAAAAAAACTAAGCCAATTATAAAAGTAAAATTAGAATTAACAAATCTTAATAACGAAATTATAGATTAATGAATAATATTAAAATTACAAAATTCAATTTATTTAAGAAATGGAAAATAGAAAATGATTTAAATTATAAAAAAAATGCTTGGCGACACCATGGTGTCAGATACCATTTCCAAAAATATAAAGTTTTTAAGGGTAAACTTGAAAAGTGTAAAATTTAAATAATATAAATACCCACCACCCACCACCCACTACCCACTTTCTTCCTTCCTTTGTAATCCATCAAAAAATCACTACCTTAATAAAATTATGATGACTTTTTTTTTACACCAATATTGGTGTCTTGTAGCAACACTAAAAAAAATTTGACAATGTATGGGAGGGCTGAGTAGCAGAGCAACCGAGTGTGCGGTTTGGAGATGGGTTGAGGTTTGTAAAAAGAATGGAATTTTTGTTTCATCAAAATGTATGTTCGTGACTTTAATTTGAATGGTTTGATGATGGAATCTTTATGAAATAAGGAGTCCACCTAGCCCTAAAGTATAATTACCTCTTATTTTATTAACAAACTTAAAAAAAAAAACATTATAATTATTTTTTCAAAAAAAAAAAAAAAAAACTATTATAAATCATTGAATATGTAGGTAAGATGTTAAGGTCTCTCATATCTTAACTACCTGCTTCAAAGTTTCCGCTCAAAATATGAAATATACGATAAAGTTCCTTTACGCCTTTGTCTTTCTCGGTTCTTATGGGGATGAATTTGAGTATAATATAACTTAAAGACATATTTCGTATGTGTACAGACCAACTCATGACACCTCATGGTCTCACAAAAACTCATTGTAATTAATTTATAGGTTTTTTTTCCAAAGCATATCTATTTTATTTTGAATAAATATTTGTCCTTAAATTTAAGCTTTCTGTTATGCTTTATAAGAAATTTAACCTTATTTTAAAATATTACACGTTAAATAACAATTGTACATTGGCTTTATTATGATGACTAAAAACATGTATCTGGTTTCGCATTAGTTATTACTGAGTACATAATATATCAAAAAACATACCTAAAAACATAGTTAAATTGTTTTCGGTTATTTTTTTTTAGAATTGTTTAAGAAAAAATTATATAAACATATATAAAAATTAAAATAAAATACTAAACATATTTACAATACTAAAAATATTTTATAGAATAAAAAATAATTTTTCAGAAAATTTTTATTTTTGTACTCGGAACATAAAAACCAGATCTTAAAAAATAAAAATATATTATATTTGAGAATCGTTTTGCTGATGAAAATGGAAAACTTGTGTCTTAACCCGTTGATTAGGGAATAATTATAAAGATAACTTAAAAAATAAAAAATAAATGATTTAATATAGTTTCTTAGAAAATAATTATATCATATGAAATCCTATCATAATGAATTATAGGTGATATCTAGATATTATCTTAATAAATTATAGGTACTATCATAATAAATAATACCAAGATGGTACCTAAGAATACAAATCTATAATATGTGAAACAGAATTATTTTTTATGAAATCCTATTGAACCAATTATTTTACATTTTTTATGTCATATTTATAAATTATTATTCTCAAATTAATAGACTGAAACGTAAATTTCCCAAAAAATAATATATTCCGGTGGAGTTTTCAGAAATGAATCGACAGGCTAGATGGATGCTGCAAATTCTGTCATGCCGTACATAAGAATGAACACTCAAGAGATTCATATCTACAACTATAGCTTTTTTTCAATCTCTATCAATCCTGCTACTTAGAGATGGGCAAAAATTCAAAGAAATCGAGACCAACCGTGTTAATCGATCAATTCGATTTTAGCTTTTTTTATACAAATCTCAGTTTCGATTTTCAAATTCAGGTTATAAATGATCAAAATATAAAAAAGTAAAATAAATTATCTAATATTATACATTTCATATATTATTTATGAATGTATTATAAATGCACCAAGTATTATAAGACTACAAATGAATAGATCACAATTTATTCATTTTTTTTTTATATTTTTTTATTGTATTTATAGTGATTATTGTGATTTAAACTTTAATATATAATTATGAAATTGCTAATATCTTTTTTATTCTTAACCGAATAGATGGTTAGGTTTGTTTATATAAATAATAAACCGAAGATCTATGAAAGAACCAACTGCTACCATTCTATTTGCCCAGAAAATAAGTAACTAGTATTCTTCATTTATTCTCACTGGAATCACAGTACAGTCTGTTGATCACATCACGTACGCACAACAATAGTATTACGTGCACAAATTTATTCTTGTTAACTTGGGCTGAAAACGGAAACTTTCCTGAACTCTCGTTGTACTCTTTTCATTCACCGAGAAAGTGAAGGAAAATGAGATTCTAAGGGCAGAAGGTGACCTTATAGTTGGTACCAGAAGGACAGGTGAACAAGCTGGTCGGATCATCCTGAGGATAGCTGTAGGCATCAGGGCACCTCTCCTTGAAGAATTTAGAGAATGTGGTCTCCCCACAGCTTCCCGCCCATCAGTGCAACAATACTCATGGTTCCTTGAACACCGTACATGGGTTGTTGCATCCGCTCGGGGCCTTCAACTCGCTCGGGCACTGTCCATTTATGTTCGCGGACGTGATACCCGGCAGCCCGTGACGGCGCCGAATTCCGGTGTAATGCAGCCGTCCACGAGGGAGATGTCGATGCAGTCGAGGTTGTTGGGCTGGTTCAGAGCGAACTCAGCGAGGGTGTTTGGGGGTGAGCCGTAGCCCTTGCATTCGAGGACGCCGTTGCAGTCGCCGGTTTCGCATTTGCCGTTGCCGTTGGCGTCGAAGTTGCATGAGGTTCTGCCCCAGATGCGAGCCATGGTGGTGCCGGGGTTGACCGTGATTGACCAGGACTGGCCGGAGTCGAGCCTCCGTCCCCCGCCGGGGGAGGCGGCGGCCCAGACGGTGTAGGTGCATTTGTTGAGGATGTCGAAGGTGGCGGCGTGGGTGGAGGAGGTGAAGAGGAGGAGGCTGAGGAGGAAAGGTACGAGGATTGGGAGGTTGGTGGTGAGGCGGAGGCCCATTTTGATGTTGAATGAATCAGATAATCAGAATGGGGCGGTTTCCGTTAATGGGGTGGTTTGGAGATGCATGTATGGTGGGGTATTTATACATGAGGGGTGGCTATGGTTTGGGAGATTACGTGAGAAGTTGGTTTATTCATATGGAAAATTCAGTCTTTTGTTAGACTTGCCTCCATGGATGATTGATTACAGACAAAAGAGGGTGAAAAAAAGGAGATAATTGGGGTGGTAGAATTGATCAGGAAAGTCCAGAGTGAGGAGAATGTGCGCATAAAACCAAGACAATCCCCCCACCCCATGAGAAAACGCGACTTGAATGGAGCATGCATTAACTTTCCCTCCCTGATGTCTAATTCATTATTACTCACTCATGATTCATCCACCTAGGAATGACAGAAGAAAACGGCTTTAATCACGACCCTACATCTGTGAGATCTCCAGACCCGAATTTGGAAGTGAATTCAAGCCGAACTTAGAAGAAGTAAAGTGGAAAGAAATTTTTTTTAGAAGAGAAATAAAAAATAGATTTAAAATCAACAAACCTATTTTATTTGTTTGGATTAAGAAACTTAAAAATACGAAGTAGACTTTTCTAAATCTATATATTAGATTGATAAAAGAGATATGAAGTGATCATCGCCTCTAACTAAAGCTGTAGATGTTCATCGTTTCAACCAGGTAAAAGACACAAAAAGAAAATATCACATATTCGTGTCTTAAAATTAAAGTGTATTAAATAAATGAAGTTTGTGGGTTATTAGGGGGGACAGTTTTCTTTAGACTTTTCCAGTTTTTGCATTGATTCAGCAACTTTGTAGGCCTCCAAAAATGTCATTTTTTCCAAAGAAACCTAAGTTTTGACTTTCAGTCAACCTCCAGCTGATGGATTATCCCTGCAAATCAATATGAAGTTCATGTCGATTTGGAAATTTGACGACATCATACCAAAAGAAAAATTAAAATCTATATGTTTTTTTAATTTATTTAATTTACTTCAACTAATTTTATTCTTAATTTATTTTTAATGATTGTTTACGGTGAAATCAAACTAAAATAATAATTTTTCTTGATATTTTTTAACCTAAGTTAGGGAACATAAGTCATTGAGATTTGAACCACGTCTCCCTTTCTTTCATTTTCGAATTGAAACTACCAAGCAAGAAAAAAAAAGAAAAAATTGAAGATAATATAATAATAATATCAGAGGTTTGAAATGGTCATCTTCTAAAGTATTCCTTTAGAAGGGTTATGATAATAAGTTGGAGTTTTTGGGTTCCTGTTCAACACAAGAGGTTGTATTAAAAATGATGATTACCAACAAACCATTCCAAACGATGTGACATTAAAAGAATTTATTTTTTCCTACAAAATTATTAAAATAAACCTCTCATTTTCTATTTTGATCATAATTTGAAGATACGACGAAGACATTTCTTTAATTTGCAATATATTAAGGGTTACGAGTGGTTCACAAATGAACTCCTGGTCTTAAATTATACGAAGTAATTTTCCCTTTTTATTAAAAAAATTAAAATATTATAAATGTTAATAAAATATTGTGTCTTTTTATTATTCTTATTTGATGATGCTTTTTCAATCTGGACCAAGAGCATATAGGGTCGCCACGACCTCGGATCGCTGACGGCCGGCCTCGCAGCCCCGGATCGTCTGCCCGAGGTAAGATTGTCGCCGTGCCGATCCGGCAGTGATGGCATTGCTCTCCGCAAAAAACAAGAAAGAAGGTCGGCGTAGGGCTTCGCCGCGACCGCTCCGACGCCAAGCCACTTTCACGAGAAAGACGGACCGCTGTATGCGACGCTGCCATGTACCTTTACCGATATGGTGACCCTCGCATTTATAGTATGTTTCCGCACTGGATGATGATTAGATCTTTCCATTGGATGGGAGATTTCTTTCCTTATCGCTGTCAGATTAATGAGGGATAATTGGAAAGTAGTTATTTAAAATTATCCTTCTTCCTTATTGGGGGGATCTGGCTTGATCCGTAGGATGAGCTGTTATATCGTGAATTATTTTATTTTCCATGTTGATGGGATTCAGTTTGATTTGCACAATACGCACGGAGATTATTCTATTTCCCTTTATCGATGGGATCTAATTTGATTTATAGATGTCAGCTTTTGATCATCCATAACCTACGCCTTTGGGCCGTGAAGTGATTGGGCCCTCATTCCCAGCCGACGCCTGGGTACCGAAACGCTTCAGTCGCCAAGGTAGCTCTTCTGCCGGGTTCAAGTGAGCGGGCTCGCGAGCCCATTTTTCAAACCCTATCAATCGCCCCAAATTTCTCAGGTACGATGTGCGTAAGCAAGGGTCAGAATCGCTGCACGATGCAATTTCCACGGATCACCGAGGTCGGGTTAGTTAAGGCTTGATCGCGCCATACGTCCTCATGATAATGATGACTCTTGGTTTTCGCACATCATTCCCACTTCTTCAGTTTCCTCTCGCTTCTTCTCAGACCTCTCCTCGCCTTGCGTGCTCCCGATCTTGAAACCCTTTCTTTGCTTTTACTTTTCACACATGCTCTTCTGAGATAAATTTTTTCGTTTTATTCCTAGGACCGCTGCGTCCTTATCCCTTTGGTTTTTTTTCGACCGATACGACAAGGCGCTAGATTGCTGTTTTGTTTTCATTTGCTTTCATCATGGGTCCGGCCGCTCTTCTTCTCTCAGATTAGAGGTGACTCTTCGACCAAGGTCTCGTTTCCACTGATCACAGCGCCGCCGTCTCCTACGGTTGAACTCGAATGCCCTATGGCGCCCCCTTTCCTCGACAAGGGTAAGGGAAAAGTATACCTGATTAAATATCCTGGAGGGTTAGAATACCTGAAATTCGCCGTTCAACATGCTTTAACTGTGGGGTCGAGCAAGGTCGGTCCCTCATATGGGGCCACCTTTGCTAGACATTATCGACCTCCTTTTGGTGTTTGAGTGTGGTCCCCTGACGTTTTGACCTCCTATGTGGTTTCCGTGCCTAAAATGGTGTGCTTCTTTGAAGTGGCCTTCGATAATGGTCTTCGCTTCCTCCTCGCATCCTTCATGAAAGTGGGTTTTGGCAAAGATTTCAATGTCCGTCCTTCCTCACGCCTCTCGCCCAATGGTCGTGTGATTTCGTCGGGCCTATTGGTTTTCTTTTAGGAACAGGGACTCGTGTCTCCCAAGATAGCTTGTTCCTTTATCTTTTAGCGCGAAGGAAACCTCCGAGGGCTTCCTCTATTTTTCCCGGCGTTCCGGCGCTCCTCTGGTGATTTCCGATCTTCCCTCTTCCCACAAAGCCAGTGACGCATTTCCTCGCACGCACGCAATCGGGAATATGACCCTCTGACAAGGACGACACTGGCGTTCCAAGGCTAGGCTAGACCACCCCGAGAATCTTCTCGGTATGTTCGCTTGTTTTGGTATAACCTTTATAGGGTTATTTGGTATTTCTAATTCCCGCATTGCTTACATGCTTCGTGCGCTGACCGATCTCGCCGTCGAAGATAACGTCATGGGCCAAGGCTGGCCGAGTGTCCTCCTTGCCCCTATGTGGAGCTGATTAAGTCGGACATTCCCGGCCCTTCGAGCTCGAGGTCGGCCCGCTCTGCTGCTTTGAGGCCTTCGCCTCCTTCCGCCATGAAAGTTTCTCCCATTGGGCCCTCCGATGTCAAACCCACCAAGGGAGAGCTTCTGGCACGGTTGGAGACGTTGTCTCGGAAGCCCCGGAGTGTGAAACAGAAGACTCTGGACTCCGTTGAGAGAGGTCAGCCGACTTTGGTCAAGGTTCCGAAATTGAGCGTCTTCCTCTTCTCCGTCTACCCACGTCCGAAAGCCGGAGCAGGCACTGTCGCCTCCGGCTGAGGCTCCTAAAGTCTTGAGTTCGCAGCCCCGTTCTGGGTCTGTTGCGAAGGCAAAAGGTCCCTTGGGTGGGGCCGTTGGCGGTCATGCCCATCACTGTCTGGAATCCGCCAACGAAGAGTGTTAGGTCACCTTCTCCGAGGGCGGAAGAATTGAGGAGGAAGGATCCGAACTAAATCGCGAGATGGGGACTCTTGCTTCTCAATGTCAATCAAGCAAGCAGCGCCGGTCTCGTCCATTCTTAAGGATTCTGATCTCAAGAGGTCGAGCGCGCTGCTCGTTGATGAGGCTTTGGCTCTATCCCTCCAGGGGGTCGCCTTTGTAAGTTCTCATACCTTGTCGTGTCCGATTCCATTTTGAGTTGAGTGTTGATTCAAGGCTGATGTTGATTCTATGTCAGGTGCAGTGGCTACCATTTGAAGGGTTTGGCTAAAAAGGCAAACTAAACGAAAGTCATGCCAGCGCCTAAGCCATAAGGCGAGGGTGGCTTCCTCACATCCGAGCGACGAGCCGCGAGGCTCGTGCAACGATGATCGAGGCAAAGTAGCTCAAATCCGGTTGAAGCACACCACGTGCTCTGCCGAGGGTGGGGGAAGATGAGGCCCGAAACAAATTTTGAGAGCCATTCGAAGACGAAGCCGAGGTTCGGGATGAGTTGCTGCTGCATAAATGACTTGCTAGAGGCTAGAGATTCGGGCCAGAATTCGCCTAATACAAATTTTCTGGGGATGGTTAGGATGAGCTCACATCCCAAGGCGAGCCATGGAGTCTAAGGAAGAACCGCGTGGCCGCCAAAGACGACCGCGCGATAAGATCTGCGCCATCGACTCGGCTCGTCGCGAGGTCTCCGAGGCCGCAAACCAAGGAACGCCTCGACCAGGAGGCCGTGGATACGTGGGACCTTCATCAAGTAACTCTAGTTGCCTCAAAGAAGATGAAGTTATAGGAAGATCGAGGGACGAGGCCCAGACTAATGGGCTTCTAGTGGCTACCTTTCGAGAAAGTCGATAATGCTTATCCCACTTGGTGTTACCTTCAAATATGCATGCAAGGTTATGACACTATTACCAAAGGACTATTAACTAATCTCCGGCAACGGCGCCATAAAACTTGTTGACTTTCTGCTATATAGACCAAAAATCTCCTAGAGTAAATCATTTTCACCTTTGGTTTTCGCTCTAATATCCCGCAAGTGCACAGTCGACAAGTGACAAATGGATATAAGTCCAGATATCGATCCCACGTAGATCTCAAGAATTCTAGATCAACTATCCCCGACTACTCAAGCTCCATACTATTTGGACTATAACATGACATTGTAGATCCATCTTAAGAAGTCAGAACATACAAGTATAAGAAAAGAATGAACAATCAAATAACCGGAATCTAAAGAATAAAGAATAATGAATAGCTTAAGAAAATAAAATGGAAACCGAATAGTTATCTTGCAGGACACATCATGACACGCTATTGTGAAGTATCAATTCCGTAGTTAGCACCGATAAAATTGCTTGTGTATTTCAAAGCTTTAAAATCTGGTCTACATGCGAAGACAGCTTGGATCTCTCCACACTCCACGCCCATTATCTAATTTTCCCGATTCTTTCTTCAAGACAGAATTAGATGACTACTTTTAATGTGGATTTCCTTAATCCGAGTATTTTTCTTTGCAATACTTCATACCCATTTTATGGACTATAAACCTAGCTCCCAAGTTACCTGGCCAAGGATATAACCTCCCGGTTACTCTTCCTCTAAATTCATCAGATCACCCTTCTCGACAGATCTCGCCAACACCTGGATCGGGCTTCACTATTCGACCGAGGTGACCTCTTGCTTTTGTTTAAATTGATAACTCATTCAACTCTTTCTTGATTTCAAGTGAGAAGAGGATTTATCTAAGTAAACTTACAAAGCTCATTAGATCTCTAATAAAGCAGGTTAATATACCTTCAAGGAAATGTTCATAACTCGAATGCCTTCTCCTCAGGTCACCTGCAGGACCTCCTTGAAATCGTGAAAGCACGAAAAACAAATCTTAAAACGGGTATAAGAAACCGATATTCGTGATCAAAACATTAAACCCATAACCGTAAGTAAATTCATAAACCGGGAATTCACAAGTTGTTTCAAACAACTACAAAGGGAAGATAAATTACGACTACAAGATTCACTTCATGGAAGCCGGGTTTCACCATCGAATTACACACTACAAAGATTCCTCCGATCATAAGAACAACTGCACTTAAAACTCGAAAGTCGACCTTAAATTTGTCCGAACTTCAAACATTCCAGGTGTAAGAATTTGAAAAGAATCACTCGCATTCAACTCCCGCTTCAAAACGATAACATCCGCATCCGTAAAATGAAACAAAAATAAAGAAAGATGAAAAATAATCTAATCTATAACGATCGAAATTAGGCAAAGAAATAAAAGAAAAGAAAAGAAAAGAAAATAAAATGGCTTCCGGCTACCCGTATCCCCGCTATGCTTCTCGCCCACCCGCTCCTTCTTTTTCTCCCGGCTAGCCGGCTATTTATAGGTTTCGCTCCCACCCAATGCATCTTTGTGACTTCAAGTGGATCGCCCATGTTATTGCTCGTGTCGCGACCTCAAACCCTTGTCGCGACATTAGTTAGTTTGGCACTTGTCATAAAGATTTATCAATAAGTCATGACATTCCTTTGTTTTCCCGGTTAGCATCTTTATGTCGCTGGCTATGAATCGGATGTCGCTGGATCATCCATGTCGCGACATCGATCTCTTGTCACGACATCAACTTAAGTCTCTGCAGCTTTGAACTGGTGTCTTCTTATGTCGCGACATCAACTTTGTCGCGACATCACTTTTATGCCTCCGCAGTTTCAATCGCCGCCCTCGATGTCGCGACATCAACTCTCGTCAGCGACATCACCATGTCTTTGCAGTTTTCAATCGATGTTTTCGTATGTCGCGACATCATCCTTTGTCGCGACATCACTTTATGCCTTCGCAGTTTCAATCGCTCGCTCCTCGATGTCGCTATTATCAACCCTTGTCGCGATTATCGCCATGTTTTTGGGTAAAATTTTCAACCGATAAGCCTTCTTATGTCGCGACATCAACTCCTTTTGTCGCTACATCAACTTACGCCTCGAGGCTTCAATCGTTGCTTGCGTCGCGACATCACCGTCGCGACAAATGCCTTGTCACAAATAGCTTCATCTTTTCAAATCCGCCTGCGCCTTCCGCGCGCTCTGGCCGTGACCTCCATCCTCGTCGCGGATTAACCTTTGTCGCGACATCACGATGTCAGCCGCCACATCATTCCTAAGTCTCCGGTTAGTCCTCACGCTCTAATCTCTAGGATCCCCCGCCGACCGCATCAAATTTCCTTCAATTTTCCCCGATATCGCGACATCATAACCGACTGTGCAAGCCCAAAACCGCAACATTAGCAACTGGGCCGCTTTCATTCCCGCCCCGCCATTTTCTCGCATTTTTACCCACCACCGCCGCATTTTCACAACTTTTCTTCTTTCTTTCACACTCCCTCGCACAACCAATTGGTGAGTTTCTTCATATTTCGCATATTAATTGTTCCTTTTCGATGACAATCAAAATTGCATAAATGGGATTAAAAATAGATGACTTTTTAAGCCTCATCAAACTCCCCAAACTTAAAAGTTTTGTTTGTCCTCAAGCAAAGAAAAGAAAGAATTGTTTGTCCTCAAACAAAAGGACATTTTTTTGTTCTTTGCTTTTGCAGAAAGGGGCCAATTTGATCAAATACAAGGAATGCATTGTTTTTGCACATCTAGCTTCAAGTCCATTCAAGGTTAGTTTAATCTTAGTATACAAAACTAAACTATTGAAATTGTTTTACAACAACATAATCATTAGATCCTGAATAAAATTATTTTCCTTCTCATCTTCATAATGAGTCACTTAACTCCCTAAAGTCCTTCACGGTTTTGATTGTTTCCATATTTTCCAAATTCCATAGGTTTGTTGTTCATATTGATCTCCACTAATGTAGGTAATTCCAACCTTCAAGATCAACTGTCTTTGGGCTTATATTGTTAGGCTCGGGTAATGGGTGATGGAAGGGAATTTTTAGTTAAGATTACAATCGAACCTTTCTCTCCTTTTTTTTTTTTTTTTTTTCACTACGCCCTTCTTTCTTGTAGTTTCTTTAATAAACTCCCTAAACTTCATGTTCGGGGACATCTCTTTGATCGTTTCAATCTTAATCAGAGGCCCCCTATTTCCTCACTTGTAATTCAATCGGGGAAATTTCCTTTGTTTGTCACCATTCAGGATAGTGCAAATGTTTACCTTTTAGCTTTCTACCTTTTAGCGAACTTCTCACAAGAGTTCTGCTACCGATGGCATTAGGGTACTAGGTGCTGAAACACTCTCTAAGAACTTAATTGTTCAAGAGAGTTAGGCCACAAGATAAAACTTATCCCTATGTTTTTTCTTTTCTATTACATTTTTTCTCGCTTCTCTTTGCCTTTTCTTTTCATTCCCTTTTTCTATATTTTTCTCCTTGAGTTCCTCAAAACATATACCCCCAAACTTCATTTCTTTCTTCCTCCGAATTGCACCACAGGTTCTTATCAAGGATTGATTTTTAGATGGGTCAAGTTCCATTGGCTTATTTTTGAAAAATAAGCTTGTTCGCTCAATTTGAACTAAGGTATATGCATCGCGATATGAATAGGGATTATTAGAATGGCTCAAACTATCCAAGAATGGCTCGCGATCATCTCTTGTCACCGTATCACCTAGGATTTCGCCTCAATCAATAATCGAACAAATTCTAGAATTTGGATTGAATAGTTGTGACTAACCACAAGGATTTCCTTGACTCATTTCTGTTGATGAGTAGTTAAATTAATTGATATTCAAATAATTTAATTGCTCGTACTAATGAAACTCAAAATATGTTTTGTTCCCTTCTATTGTATTACCTTCCTCTATTCTCGACTTATCGCTTAGGACTTAATACTCTTTGCATTTCAGGTTTTGAATTTAAACGTATTCATTTGACCCTTATTCTGCATTTTGTCTCCGTATTTCAAATCTTATTCCTAATCTAACCGCTTCATTCAATTCAAATTTTATTACATCTCGGTGCGCTTTTATTCTTGAACTAATTCCTACTTTATTTTCTCCCAACTATGCAAACCACAAAGCAACACAAATTTAACAACCAAAGTAACACAACAATTCAATTCAAATTTATCATTTTATTTCGATTCAATTGCAAATGTTGGATACAAATAAGACAGGGCTTTCTGAGGATATAAAGGTCGCAACAAGCCTATCTTTTCTTTTTGGAAGAGGCAGCAAAGATATTAGGGGATCCGTGTCTAGTGGTATCCAATGAGCTGAAACGGAGGGAATTTCTATTTCCTTCTTTCCTTTCTTCTAGTTTCCTCGTCAACTCATCTTCAATGAAGATATCATTGGAGAGATCAACCTTCTTGTTTAGCTCATCTTGTCTCTTCCCCAAGCCATTCATTGTGTTTTCCATTTCAGTCATTACTTCCAAAAAATTGGAAAGATTGTTGTTAATCAAACTAAATTTTCTAGCCATTCTTCCGCCTCGTAGGATTCAAGATCCTTGCTTTCTCTCGTCTCATCATCCGCTTTATTCTCAAAATTTTTTGGGAGAGACTTGTATAAAATTTGAATCCTCGACTGTTTCTCCTTAATTTGGCTTCCTCGTTTCTACCTCATTTTTTCTTTCATGATGGTTAGAGCCGGTAATCACGGGCCAAATTTATTGTTATAAAAAGATTCATGACTACCTTGAGTTTCGTAAGATCGTTCTTTATTTCTTTCTCTTGAAGTCCTCTCTTGTCAGCCAAGAACCTCTTTCATCTGTTCTTCTCTCTTTCATTCTTCCCATTACGATCTCTTCTTAACTCTTTTTCATAAATCCTTCCCTGAATTCCTGTTGCAAATTCCACTTTTTCCCTTTCTTCCATCTTCTCTCGTATATCGAGGACCTCCATTATTGGAATTGTTTCGTGCCCGTCATTTTCTCCCCGCTCTCCGAATGTTCACAGATAGGGGAGAACTAGCTAGTGGATGGAGAAATCTGGGGCTTTTTCATCCCCGCCTTCATTGTTTGCAAATGTGAAAGTATTATTTTCGTGGAGGAGTTTCGGTTCCTCTTCTTAGCCAACAACCCTCAAAGTCTCCTTCGCCTTGCAAACTGAGCTTCTTCGCTTTCAATCAACACCCCCTTTTCTTTTTGGTTTTGGGTCCCTTGCTCACTCCCGGGCTGCAGGGGAGTGGTGATGTCATAGGAGTCTCTTCTTCTTCTTCCCAGATCACTCTGCCCCACTCTTAAACATAAAAACAGCTTATCGTCACGCGAGGATCAGCCCTCTCTTTTATTTCCTTCACTTCATTATAGAATTTTCAATTACTATTCCACATTTGAGCTTGTACCCCTTCGTGAATAGCATATAGCATAATTGCTTCTCAAGCCTCTCATCAGTACATGCTTGGTTGGGATCAAAACAGAGGCCAAGAAAAAGAACCATACCTAAATTCTCCTCAACAGGCTTCCCCTGCTCGTGGCTTTTGCCCTCTTCCCTCGTCCTGGGCCAGGCTTTTCTCCGTCGTTGAGCTTTTTGGCAATCTTCTTAAAATTCTGGGCTTTCCAAGAGCTTTTTGAACTTGGACCCATGCTTGTGCCCCGTCATTCCATAGGCTTCGCACGGCCTTGGCTCCATATGTACCCACACTCGACGAACACAAGAGCCGGCTTTCCCCGCCTACCGCATTCAATAAAATTCTTTCACCACCGCTGTGTAGCCTGACTTTGATGTGCAGTAAAGCTTCCCCAACCCTTTGTTCAATCATCTCCTACTGAAAGGGTAACAGGTTTCGAATCTTCTTTCTAATACGAACCCCTTAGCAGTATAGTGCTTCTTCCATTGAATAAGCTTCCTCCGACACAAAATTCTACTTCTTCTTGCTTTTCCCTTTCCTCATCTCTGCTTCTTTCTTCGTAAACTGGTGCTTCCGTGCTTCGTGGCATCTCTTCCACGGCTCTTCCCGTTGGATTTCTTCTCCTGTCGCACATATTCCTCCAATGATCTCTTCCAAAGTTGTGGACAAGGTTCGAGGTTTCAAACATTTGAAACATGAAAGTTTTCGAAGATTTTGAGAGCTAGGGTTTTCAGGAATTGAGAATCAGAAGGAAGGGAGGATGAACAGTTTCTGGAAATTGGAGCGGGAGTGGGAAGAAGTTCTCCAACAGTTGCAATTCAATCAAGTTTTTGTGGGCTAATTATTATTTCATTAAATTCGCTTGTCGCGACATCAATTTCGCCTCACTTTATTTGCAGTTAAGAACACAATTTTGTATTTTTAAGAGGGTGAGAAGTCAAGACATTTATTCCTTTTTATGTCGCGACATACTAAGTTTGTCGCGACATAAATAGGTTTTTAGATATTGCGTTGTCCCATGTCGTGACTTTTCATTTTCAAGTTTTTGTTTCTGTCGCGACCTATGCCCTTAGTTTAATGATCTCAAAAACTTGAATTCCTTTATTAATCCTATACTCCTTTAGACATTTATTCAGGCATCTCCAAGCAGAAATTCAACAAGCAATTCACTCATATTTCACAGGTTTGGTTTAGAGAAAGTTACTCTCTTTGTTCATGTCGTGACATTTTTTGCAAGTTGCCGGAGGTGTCCCTGAGTTGCTTCTTTCCTCACTCATGTCTTTCAAATTTTTGCAGACGATACCGCATGATTCAAGAAAATTTAATTGCAAACTACAATTAACTTCTCAAAATTAAATCTATTCTATAAGAACTAATCAAAACGAAATTACAAAGCAAAAAAAAAAATTCAAAATCTAAAAAGGTAAACTAAATTTTCTGGCGGGTTGCCTCCCATCACAAGCTCACAGTCCTTAGTCGACTTGCCGTTTTGGTTCTTTCTTCTTCTAGATAACCCGCCGAACTCTCTTTCCATTCCTTCCTCCCCGCTAGATAGTGCTTCGCCAGTTCATTGACTTTGAATTCTCTCCGCACACCCCACGCTCACCGCTCCAAATGTATCGCTTGACACCACCGTGAATACCCACCCATCTGATTTCAACTTTCCGGAAACAATTTCGTGATAGAATTAAATAGTGTAACTTGTTCCCTCGTCCAACTCTTCCTCGTGATCCTTTGATCATGCCATTTCTTTGTCTTATCCTGTAGATTCTGGCATTATCATAAGCTTCCTTTCTCAATTCTTCTAGTTCGTACATTTGGAGCACCCTTCCTCGCAGCTTTAAAATCGAAGTTCAAATTCTTGATGGCCCACATTGCCTTGTATTCAAATTCCAGAGGTAGGTGACATGGTTTGCCAAAAACAATTCTGTATGGGGACATTCCAATGGGAGTTTTAGATGCCCTGTAGCTTCTCCAAAGTGCATCAATAAGTTTGAAGACCAACTCTTCGCTTCGAGCTCACGCCTTTCAAGTATTCTTTAATCTCCCCGTTGGAAATTTCGCTTGTCCATTGGTCTCGGGATGATAAGCTAGACTCATTAAATGCTTGATCCCATAACGCTTCATGAGTTTTGCAAATATTTTCCATTTGCAAATGGGCTTCCCTCACTAATGATAGTTCCGGTGTTCTAAATCAGCCAAAATATTTTTTGCAAGAAGCTCACAACTCCGCATTAGAATCATTCCTGGACAAGCCACCGCTTCCACCCATTTGGAACATAATCAACTGCTAGCAAGATAGTTCCTAAATGATGGTGGGAATGGTCCCATAAAATCTATTCCCATACATCAAAGATTTGCACCACCATTATACCTCTTAGCATTTCATTTCACGCTGATATTTCCAATCTGATCTATCACACAATTTAACCCACTCAGCACAATCTCTGAAGATAGTGGGCCAATAAAATCCAGATTGGAGTATCTTATGAGCTGTTCTTTCTCCTGAAAAATGCCCCCATATGGTGATGCATGGCATTCATTCAGAATTTTGCCTTGTTCATTTTCTGGCACACATCTTCTTATTATCATGTCGTAAGACCTCTTTTAAATAATAAGGATCATCCCAAATATAATACCTGCTGTCGGGCTCTGAGTTTCCCCTTCTTCACAGAAGCCGACCTCAAGGAACTACTCCACAGCTAAATAGTTCACAATATCGCTGATACCATGGAAGTTTGAATTTTAAACAATGCTCATCTCTTAAGTTCTCTGCTAATATTACTTCTTTCTTCAAGAGTGCTTCTTTTTTCTACTCTGACAAGTGATCAGCTATCACATATCAGTTACACCCCTTTTATCCTTCTTGATCTCCAAGTCAAACTCTTTCAATAGCAGCACCCACCTTATCAATCTTGGCTTAGCCTTCTTCGACATCGTACTTCGATTGTCGTGATGATCAGTATGAATAATAACATGGGATCCCAAAATGTATTGCCTGAATTTTTCACAAGCAAATACTATGGCTAGCATCTCCTTTTCAGTTGTTGAGTAATTTTCTTGTGCTTCATTGAAGGTTCTACTAGCATAGTATATGGTCCTGAATATTTTCTCCTTTCTTTGCCCTAGGACAGCTCCCATTGCAAAATCACTGCATCACATTATTTCAAACTGATCCATTTTCGTGCAGCCATTATAGGTGTTTCGAACTAATTTGATCTTGATTTCTTCAAAAGTGCTGTGAGTCATCAAAATTAAACCTTGTATCCCTTCTCCGAGAATCTACATAGAAACCGCTATTTTTGAGAAGTCTTTGATGAATCTCCTATAAACCCAAAGATTCCCAAGAAGCTTTTACCCTTTTTATCGTGGTAGGTGGTGCAAGAGTTTTGATAATGGATACCTTGGATTTGTCTACTTCACCAAAGAGCAAAAATTTTATGCCCAAGAACAATACCTTCATACTATAAATGGCATTTTCCCAATTCAAGGCTAGTCGCTTGTCTCTGGGCATCTTAAGCACTCAAGTTTCCGTGTTCTTCAAACACTCGATCAAACTCGGATCCATACACGTGAAGTCATCCATAAAATTTCCATAACTTTCAACCAAGTCCGAGAACATTGACATCATACACCGAATGCAAGCAGAGCATTACACGTTCCCAAAATGGCATCCTTTCCTCAAGGCAAAGGTAAATTATAGGGGCATAAGGAATGTGGTCTTCTTGGTCCTCAAAGTAATAGCAATCTGATTGTATCCTGAATACCCATCCAAGAAACAAAAATGAGGGTGTCTTGCTAATCATTCAACATCCGATCAATGAAGCGGCAAAGGAAATAATCTTTTTCTCGTGGCCGTGGTTCGGGCCGTAATCAATGCATACCCTCCATCCCTCGTCACCGCTCTTGTTGAACTGAATTCATTTTTTCTCATTATGGATCACAAGAAACCCAATTCCTTCTTTGGGACTACATGGACTGGCTCACCAAGGACTATCTGAAATTGCATAGGATAAAACCAAAGATTCAAAGAATTGGAGTAATTCTCCTTCGACTACTTCCTTCATCACCTGATTCAGCCTTTGATGTTCTACGTATTATTTTGAAGTTTCTTCTAGTAGAATTTTGTGCATGCAAATTGATGGACTGATACCCTTCAACTCTTCAATGGTCCAAGCTATAGACTCTTTATGCTTCTTTAAGATTTTCAAGAACCTCCTCGTTCCTCAAAGATCACCGAAAGTCTAGCAGTAGATAATCACTGCTTTTCTTCGTGATTCTAAGTAAGCATACTTCAAAATGACTTGGCAACTCTTTCAACACTAGCCCTCTTCACTCGGTTCTTGATGAATTTCCCATTTTTCATTATTTTCCCCTTTGTCATTTCCTCGCTTTTGTTTCGTGCTCACCACGCTTCTATAGAATGAAAACTCGTTGTATGGACAATCGTATAGTCATCTTCAATATACTGGGAATTTATCTCTTTTCATTGATAAAAATTTGAGCATTACAATCATTGTGAACACTGTGGTCAGAGGTATAGACATCATCAACTACTACTGGTAATAATTTTCCTGTCTGTTTATATTCCGTATGTTTTTGATCAAGTTGAAAGCAAATGTACCTTCCTCTCCAACCCTCAAGGTAAGAACTCCGCATGTTGATCGTGGCATCCAAGAGCTAGAATGGTCTCCAATAGTGTGGTACTTGTGAATCTTCTTCCATGTCCAGAATGAGGTCTATTGGGAAAAAAATTTCCCAACGCTGACTGAAGACATCTTCCAAGACTCCTTCGTGTTTTACCATCGATCCAGTTCGCCATTTGAAGAGTACAGGGCGGGAATAACCTCCCAAACTTAATTGCTTCGCAATGCAAAGATAAGATCAAGTTTTATACTAGCCCCGAGTCACGAGCTGGAATTCAACTCCTCCAATGATGCAAGGAATTGTAAAGCTCCCTGGATCCTTCATCTTTTCTGGCAATTCTTTCTTTATCACAGCACTGCAAGTAGCAGTGAGATTCACAATCCCTTCTTCTACTATCTTTCTTTTCTTGCTCAAAGATGTCTCAGAATTTTGCATAGAGTGGCATCTGAGTCACCACTTCTGTAAAGGGCATACTTGATCTCTAGCTTCTGAAAGGTTTTCAAAAACCTTGCAAACTGCTCCTCTATCTTTTGGATTTCGCAGCCGTTGGGAATCGCATCGTTGTTCCTGCTTCCTATGCACAAAAATTTTGTCCTGAAATCAAAACACACTTACATTAATAGGATTAGTCTGGTCAACAAATATTTTCAATATGGTTTGTTAAAGGTTAGTGGCTAAAAATAACCACTGCTTGAAAAGCTATTTTTGTTCTTTTTTTCTTCAAAATGTCCAAATTAGCATTTCCTTCTTTCGTCTGAATATTGATTTACTAAATTCTTTTCGATCCCTCGTGAACGGCGCCCATAAACTCGTTAGCCTTCAATACATGCAAGGTTATGACACTATTACCAAAGGACTATTAATCCATCCACCGCAACGGCGCTCTATAAAACTTGTTGACTTTCTACTATATAGACCAAAAATCTCCTAGAGTAAATCATTTTCAATTTTGGTTTTCGCCTAATATCCTCGTAAGTGCAATGTGCCTATTGGCAATAAACGGATATAAGTCCGCATATCAATCCTAATGTAGATCTCAAGAATTCCCAGATCAACTATCCTGACTAATTCAAGCTCCATACTATTTGGACTATAACATGACATTGTGATCCAAATTTAAGAAGTCAGAAATATACAAGTATAAGGAAAAAGAATGAACAATCAAATAAACTGGAATCCAAAGAATAAAGAATAGTGAATAGTTAAGAAAATAAATGGAAATTGAATAGTTATCTTTTAGAGGACACATCAAGGACACTGCTATTGTGAAGTATCAATTCCTGTAGTTAGCACTGATAAAATTGCTTGCGGTATTTCAAAAGCTTTAAAATCGCCCAAGGCGTTTAAGAGTACAAATTGATCTCTCCACACTCCACGGGCCATCTAATTTTCCTCATTCTTTCAAGACATGGAATTAGATGACTACTTTTAATAGGATTTCCTTAATCTGATATTTTTCTTTTACAATACTTCATACCTATTTATGGATCGAACCTTAGCTCTAAGTTATTTATTGCTAAGTGATATACAACTCTCGTTACTTTTCCTCAAATTAGAATAGATCACCCTCTCCTTGGATTAGATCTCGCCTAACACTCTGATTGGTTTACTATTCGAATTGAGGTGAACTCTCCTGCTTGTTTAAATTGATAACTCATTCAACTCTTTCTTGATTTCAAGTGAGAAGAGGGATTTATCTAAGTAAACTTTACAAAGCTCATTAGATTCTTAATACAGTTATCAAACCTTCAAGGAAATGTTCTATAACTCAGAATGCCTTCTCCGTGTCACCAGAGGACCTCCTTGAAATCGCAGCAATGAAACAAATCTTAAAACGGGTATAAGAACCGATATTCGATCAAAAACATTAAACCCATAACTGTATAAATTCATAAACTGAATTCACAAGTCAGCTGGAAACAACTACAGGAAGATAAATTATGACTATAGCATTCACTTCATGGTAGCCGGGGCTTCTCAATTACTGAATTACACTCACAAGATTCCTCCGATCATAAGAACAACTCCGCAATTTAAAATTGAAAAGTCGACCGTAAATTTGTCCGAATCTCAAAAATTCCGTGTAGTAATTTAGTAAAGAATGGAATTCTCGCATTCGCCTTCCGCTTCAAAACGATAACATCCAGATCCAGAAAATGAAACAAAATAAAGAAAGATGAAAATAATCTAATCTATAACGACGGAAACAGAAAAGAAAATAAAGAAAAGAAAAGAAAAGAAAAATAAAATGAAGCCTTTATTACCTGTGATCTCTGCTCGCCGCCCATCGCCTCCTCTTTTTTCTCCGGGTAGCTGCGACGATAGGGTTTCGCCTGGGCCCTAATCAACGTACCTTTGTGGATTTCCAAGTGGACCGCCCATGTTATCGTCAGCGTCGCGACCAAATCCCTTTGTCGCGACATTAGTTAGTTTGGCACTCACAAAGATTTATCAATAAGTCAGCGACATTCCTTTGTTTTCCGAAGGCATCTTATGTCGCGACAAGGAATCAATGTCGCTGACATCATCCATGTCGCTATTATCGATCTCTATCATACATCAACTTAAGTCTCGCAGCTTAACTCCGGTGTTCGCTTTATGTCGCACATCAATCCTTCGGCCGCTGATACATCACTTTATGCCTTCCGTAGGTTTCAATCGCTCGCTCCTCGGATGTCGCCATCAGCTCATGTCTCTGCGCCTTTCAACTAATGTCTTCTTATGTCGCGGACATCAACTCTTTGTCGCGGACATCACTTTATGCCTCGAAGAAGTTTCAATCGTTGCTACCCCCGATGTCGCTGACATCAACTTCCTCGTCGCTGGCATCGCCATGTTTTTGCAAACTTTTCAATCGATAGTCTTCTTATGTCGCTGACATCAATCCCTTTGTCGCGAAGCATCAACTTCTTCTTACGCCTCCGAGGCTTCAACTCGTTGCTTTGCGTCGCGATTATCGCTCCCTTCACGCGACAATGCTCTTAAGTCACGATAGCCATCTTTTCAAATCACATAGTTTCATGGGCGCTTCTCTGTCGTGGACCTCCATCCCTTGTCGCGATGACGACCTTTGTCGCGACATCACGATGTTGTCGCGACATCATTCCTTAAGTCTCTGGTTAGTCCTCAGCTGCCTAACTTGTGATCCCTGTCGCGACCTGCATCAAATTTCCTTCAATTTTCCTGATGTCGCGACATCATAACTGGACTGTGCAAGCCCAAAACTGCAACATTAGTTAACCAGTTGCTTTCATTCCTGCCCTGCCATTTTCTGCATTTTTACTCCACCAATTGCTGCATTTTTCTACCGCTTTTTCTTCTTTCTTTCACACTTCCTGCTAATAACCAATGGTGAGTTTCTTCATATTTCACAGATATTAATTGTTCCTTTCGCATGACACCAAACAGTAAAAATGGATTAAAATAGATGACTTTAAGCTCACTGACTTTTAACTTTGACATTCCAAGCAATCGAGGAGGCCGAGGAATCCCCCACCGATCATTCTCGAGAACTTGACACCTCTATCAGGCCCACTCCCTTCACCCTTCCGCTCCTCCTTCTGATGCCTGATTGCCAGTGCATATCGATGTTGCTCTTTGTTTTACTTATTTTGTCGGGCCCGGGACCTTAACAAGATATGTAGCCTTTTCCTTAATAAACGATCTTTTACCACTTTTGTCTCTATTTGCAATTCACGCCGTTTCATAAACTCGTATTGGATTTCTGGGGACATTGTGTCCGAGCCGAAATTCCCGATGTAGAGTTGAGCAAATTTGAGCTAGGGCCATTGAGGTTCGTGGACTGCTCGTCCACGAATCGAATTTAGGTCGTATGTCTGAGAGGCCGAGGTCAGCTTGACCGGGTGCCATTGGCCTGGGCGCCGAGGCCTCACCCCGCAAATACACCCGAAATGATCTGACTCTTAGGTTGCATGGCCTGAGTAGAGTAGTCGAGCTTGTCAAAGTGAGCTACTGGGCTCCAGGTGCTGAGGCCTTGTTGGTGATATAGCTTGAGCTGATCTGACTCTTAGGCTGCGTGGCTTGTGCAGAGTAGTCGAGCTCGTCAAAGTGAGCTACTGGGCTCCAGGCGCTGAGGCCTTGTTGGCGATATAGCTTGAGCTGATCTGACTCTTAGGCTGCGTGGCCTGTGTAGAGTAGTCGAGCTCATCAAAGTGAGCTACTGGGCTCCCGGCGCCGAGGTCTTGTTGGCGATATAGCCCGAGCTGATCCGACTCCGCCGCTGGCCCGTGCAGAGTAGTCGAGCTCCTCGTCAAAGTGAGCCACTAGGCCCGAGAGCCGAGGCCTTGTTGGCGAGAGTATAGCCCGAAATGACCGACTCTAGGCTACGTGGCCTCTCGTGCAGTAGTCGAGCCTGCCAAAGTGAACTACTAGGCTCCGGCGCTGAAAGGCTCGCCGGCGAGAGTACCGAGCCGATCCGACCTTAGGTCGCAAGGGTCTGTACGGGGTGAGTAGCTCAGGTCACAAAGTGAGCTACTGGGCTTCGGGCGCTGAGGCCTTGTTGGCGATATAGCCTGAGCTGATCTGACTCTTAGGCTGCGTGGCCTGTACAGAGCAGTTGAGCTCGTCAAAGTGAGCTACTAGGCTCCGGGCGCTGAGGCCTTATTGGCGATATAGCCCCGAGCCGATCCGACTCCTTCACCGTGTGGCCTGCGCAGTACGTTAAAGTGAGCCACTGGCCCGGGGCGCCGAGGCCTTGCTGGCGATATAGCCCGAGCTGATTTGACTCTTCGGTCAGGTGACCTATGCAGAGGCTGCTCGTCAAAGTGAGCTATCTGGGCGCCGAGGCCTTGTCGGGTGATATAGCTCGAGCTTATCCGACTCCCCGGTCGCGTGGGGCCTGTGAGAGCAGTCAGCTCGTCAAAGTGAGCCACTAGGGCCCGGCTCAGGCCTGCCGGGCGATATAGCCTCGAAATGATCCGACTCTAGGCCACGCGGGCCCGTGCGCAGCAGCCGAGCTCACAGCGAGCCACCGGGCTCCCGTGTCGAGGCCTTGTTGGTGATATAGCCCGAGCTGATCTGACTCTTAGGTCAGCGGGCTCAGGCAGAGTAGTCGAGTCTGCCAAAGTGAGCTACCTGGGCCCGGCGCCGAGGCCTTGTCGCGATATACCGAGTTTATATGACCTTTAGGTCGCGTGGCCCGTGCAGAGTAGTCGAGCCTGGCTAAAGTGAGCTATCGGGCCCAGGGCGCTAAGGCCTTGTTGGCGAGAGAAGCCCGAGCTGATCCGACTCTTCGGGCCGCGGTGGCCTGTGGCGCAGTAGTCGAGGCCCACAAAGTGAGCCACCGGGTCTCGGCGCCGAGGCCTTGCGCCAGCGATATAGCCCGAGCTGATATGACTCTTAGGCCGCGCGGCCCATGCAGAGTAGCTCAGCCTGGCCAAAGGTGCCACCGGGCCCGGCGCCGAGGCCTTGTTGGTGTGATATAAATGAGTTGATCTGACTCTTAGGTCGCTGCGGGTCTGTGCAGAGTAGTCGAACTCAAAACTCGAGCCACCGGGGCTCCGGCGATGAGGTCTTGCTGGCGAGAAGGAGCCGACCTGACTCTCAGTTGCGTGGCCCTGTGTGGTAGTCGAGCCTGCCAAAGTGAGCTACCGAGCCCGGAGCCAGGCCTTGTTGGCGATATAGCCTGAGCTGATCTGACTCTTAGGCTGCGTGGCCTGTGCAGAGTAGTCGAGCTCGTCAAAGTGAGTCGTTGCGTGCAGCCATTCGACTTCTGATTTTCTTGGAAAGATGCGAGTGTCTTTAATGCTGATTTATGGAGAATTTGAAACGATTGCGCGAATTTCCGAGTGCTTTGGCCTTCTTATAAATGGCGGCTTCATTGCTATGGAGTTTATACTTTGATACTCTTACCCTTCTCTCGTGCGTGAATCTAGATCTCAAGGCGACATGAAGCAATAAGCTTGATCGTCTCGGGCCGAGATCCGCCCCTCGAAGATTTTGGTTCAGTATTGTTGGACTTCTGCTTGTGGGAGTAGTGTTTTTCCCTAGTCTCCCCTTTATGGGAGTCATGTTATTCCCTAGCTTCGTGCTAAGGAATGTGTCCGGAGAGGGCGGTACATTACTTGTGCCGCTTTCTCTATTTTCTATTCTTCTTTCTCTTCCCCTCCTTTCTTCTCTTTCTCCTTCTCCTTCATTCTCTCTTCCTTCCTTTCTTCCTTTCTTCTTTCTTTTCACAAACTCTTTCCATCCCTTTTCTTTCTTCTCTTCTTTCTATCTCTACTCTTCTTCTCCTCTTTTCCACCTTTTTGCCCTTCTTCCACTTATTTCCATCTCGTTTTCCTTTCCTCTTTTCTTCCTGAGGTTTTTTTTTTTTTTTGAGAGAACTGCTTGTACTATGTATTTCCGAGATGTAAGGGATGACACTACTGATTGTAATTGAATGTAATCTGATTGGAATAAAAAGAGACTTTTTCTTTTATGGCTATGAACTTTCTCATTTTGTTGCATGTAATTTTTCTGAGCATTATATGTCTGAGCTGTCTGAGATGTCTAACAAAATAACTAGTAAACGCTCAAATCGTCATCTGAAAATTGATAATGCTTCATTTAAGATTACAAACCGAGGCCCATCGATAAAACGCTTAAGGTGTTCCGCATTCCGCATGATGTAAAATTTTTCCCTCCTCCGTCTGTAGCCAGAATTCGCCCTGGCCCGATGACGCGAGATATGATGTGCGCCCTCCCCAGCTAGGGCCTAGCTTTCCATACCGATTCTCTGCCGGTAGGAGCTTTTCAAGACAAGGTCACCGCATATAGCTCCCAGTTTGACCTTTCGCTGTAATACCTCGCCGTCTTCCTCCGGGTAACTCGCGCGCCTTAGAACTCGCCAACGCTTTTCATCTAGAGGTCCAAATTCTAGACGGAGAGCCTTGTCATTGTGTTCCACTGCTGCTAACTCGATCCTTGGGGACTTTAATCCGACCGATGGGGCCATCGTCTGCCAAAGGCTGGGCGAATGGGTTTCTGCCTGGCCGACTCGCTGTAGGTCCTGAGTCTAATAGCACCCTGTGAGGAATCCCACCATTTTCCTTTAAGATCTTCCACTGGTCTTCAATGCGGCCTTATGGTCTCTCATGGTGACTTCGCCCGACCATTAGACTACTTGATGTGCTGGGACGCAGTAATAATTCTGCACCTGAGCTCGGCAATGTAAATCCCTAACTCAAGGTGCTGTCAAATTACTTTCCATCAAGTTCCCCGATACCAAGGCTCTGGATACCAAACCTGTGACATGATGGCTCGCCACATAAAATTACCCATCTGTGACATTCCTCAGAATGTGGCCAAAGGTTCGGCCTCACCCCACTTCTTGGTGGGGAAGCAACTATCGCGACTTTGATGATGACCCTACATCGCCCTTCCCTGTAAGTAAAGGTCCCAGCATGTCCAAACCCCACCTTATTGGAAAGGTTAGGGGTCATATTGATGTCAATGGCTCGATGGAGGCGTGAGATCTTGCATGCCCTCGCGCATCTTACTCCCGACCAGGCTCCACTGCGCCTCTCAGTATCACGCCGCAGATCCTCGCTCTTAAGACCTTTCCTGCTAATGCCCGAGCTCCGATATGATTTCCGCATATACCTTCATGTACTTCCCTTAGCACGTATTCAATGTCTTTTCCCGCGATGCACTTAAGGATGGGTGTGAAGAAACCTCGCTTGTACAAGCTTCCCTTATGATTAGTGAACCCGGTCGACTCGCCCCGATTTTGGTCAGCTTTCGTCGTCAGTAGACGTCCATCTATTATGTGTAATCCCAACAAGTCCATCCAATTCGGCCTGCACTGATTTCCATTTGGGCAACTTCCACATCATAGAGATCTATAGAAGGCTTTGCAAGGTATTCCGACAGGCCGAATTACCGAGGGTCTTCCGAGGTCAAGCCGCTTGCTTCGCAAGGCATCTACTCGGGAGTTCTCCTCGCTTCCTGGGGATGTTTGAACCGGACTAGCACCTAACTTTTTCAATAAATCCGACCTTTAAGGTATGTGATCATTCTTCTACTTCGCCTCGTAGGTATCTTCTATTTGTCTTACTACCAAATGAGTCGCTTATAGACCTCGTCGGGTCAACTTCTAGTGAATGGGCGAGGTTATTCGCTTACCGGCCTCTTATATTCGGGCCTCGTTTTGTCGAGGCTTGAATCCGACCGAGTGCATATTCAATTTGTCTATTCCTTTTCCTGGGGAGGTCGATTAACCCACCGCTCTGTGTTTCAGGCCCCGCTACGTAGTAAAGTTTCTAGATGGGTAGGGTCGGTCGGGTGCCTCGGGTGTTCTGTAGGCTCTCGCCGAGGCGACCCATGACGAAAAGCCGCTAAGACCTGCCCTTTATTGCAGTTTTCGGCTTATCCGGCGTCGAACTCGTCACTCTATGGCCCACTTCATCAGCCTTCCTGAGGTCTCTGGTTTATGTAACACTTGCTTCATCGGATATTCTATTAAAACTTCTATGGTATGAGCCTGAAAGTAAGGGCGGAGCTTCCGAGCCGCGGTTACTAGTGCTAAGATTAATTTCTCCATCTCGGCAGGCCTCTTCGCTCCTCTCGTGTTAACGACCACAATAGTAAACCCAAGTCGCACCCCAGCCTCTATCTCCTCGACGAGGACACCGGTCGAGAAGTCCGACACGCTAAGTATAGAGGGGAGGAGCCCCCTCAATGGGGCTTACCGTAATGGGGCGGAACTTAAATATGTTTTCAATGTCGAGAACGCTTCACACTTCGTATCCCATTAAAAGGCCATCTTCAAAACTTAAAGAAAGGTCGACATTTATCACCAGGGCCCTCGATACGATCCGCCAAAGCAAATAATCCTTCCCGCCATACGCCGGACTCCTTATGTCTGTGGCGACAAGAGATGTCGAGCACAACCTTTATTTTATCTGATTTGCCTCCCAATTCCTGGTTGACTATGAAACCCTTAAGAATTTTTTCGGCTGATACTCAAGGCACAATTGGGTCGGATTCGGGCCTCATGTCAGACTTCCTCAAGATCTAGAATGCCCTGATGTAGCCATGTGGAGCTCCTAAGCAAAGGGTGGATTTTACCTCATGATGTCATCTAGTATACACCTCCATATTCTTTCCTATCTCGCTCTAGAACATCTTGTTCACCAGTCTCCTTAGGTAGCTCTTATGCTCTGGAGTCCGAAAAAGGCATCACACACACACAGTTCTCACCGTGACAAATGAGGTCTTTTGTCGTCATCCTGTCCATGCCGATCCGATCAGAATGAGAAGGCATCCATAAACCGAGGAGTTCATGGCCGCAGCAGCACTCCAACATGAGGTCGATTCGTGGCAGAGTGAAACTGTCCTTTGGGCACACTCGTTGATGTCAGTGAAGTCGATGCAGAGTCACCACTCTTGTCGCTTGCTTTTCGACGAAAGTACGACACAACCATTCGTGATATTCCACCTCTCCGATCGCTTCCCGCCAGCTAGAGGAGCTCACACCTCGCCGTTGATTTCTTTCGCCCCATCGCGTGAAGCACCTCCTCTTTTGTTTTGATCACAAAGACTAATTAACGCTCAAATTCTATGGGTATCATCGTAGGTCACCCTCCGCTGTCACCGTCTACACGAAGAAGTCTTTTGTTTGCCCCTCTCTCAAAATCAAAGAGAGGGTCTTTCAGATCTTCCGCTAGCCGAGTCGATGTAGGCGAGGAGTTGCTGGTCATCATCCAACTCAGATAGGTTTCAATTTTCCGAGGGCCTGTGTCGGGTGAATACTTCACTACAAGATTTCGAGCTCATCCAGGATATGTTATCGACCGTTTTTTGTTTTACGGATGTCGAGTAGCATTCCCCTCGTGGCTACTGCTTATTCTCTCTGGCACCATTCCTATTCCGGCTTATAGTAGGAAACTTGATCATCATGTGGTAAGCGGAGGGAAATGGTCATTGCATTAAGAGAGGGTCCGCCTAACAACATTATAAGCGCATGCGCTTCACAACGAGGAATCTTTATCGTAGTCGTCGCCTAGTACGGGGATCTCCAAGGTGAGGTACAGTTGTATCGAAGCCCAATACCTTTCTCCGAGAATCTTCGTAGATGGTGTTGACGGGTTCCATTCAAATCCCTTCCAATGCCCATCTTATCTAAGGCCGAGGCGAAGATGATGTCACCGAACTTCCGCTATCAACTAGACCCATGAACCGCTTTGTCAGCCACAACCGCTCAAATTACCAAGGGGTCGCCATAGGTGCCTGCATCCCCAGTCTCGAGCCGTAGAAAGGCGGATGTGTCGAGCCGAGGTAGTTTGGACACCGCTTGTACTTCGGTTATCTCTGCTGACCTGATGTTGCGCAGATGGGCCTTCCTGGCTGAGCTGGATTCCCCTCCCCCTGCAAATCCTCCTGATATCACGTGGATTTCTCCTAAAGGTCGCAGGCCGAAGGTTGTCTCGTCGAGGTGGTGGTGGCGGCCGCCGAGCCGTAGAGTTTAGTTCCGAGCCCCGACTCGAGGTCACTAAAGGCTATGAACTCGTCTGAGGATACCCGCACCGTATTAAATACTCTATTTCCTTCTTTAGTCAGATGGTAAATATCCATGCGGCCCGTAATCCCCGTGGAATTCAGCATCTAAAGTCGTTTCGCTACGGGTCCGACTTCATTTGAGTTGCCACCGTGAGAACTCACTGCTTTCAGATTTCGCAGACCTGCGAGCATCGAGGCCGTTATGAGTGAACTGAGGAGAATAATGTGCCGTTGCTTGAGCCGCGGTGGGCCCAGACGACGGCGAGGTTCTACGCCTTGGGACCGTCCCATCTTTCTTTTCAGACCTTCCTTAGCCGCGAGTTCCTTTGGGGCCCGCCTCGCCGCTTGTCTCTGTCTGCTTTTCTTTATGGGTGGAAGAGCTCCTTTCTTGGATATGAGGGCTTCTTCACCTAATGTACTCGCTTTGAGAGCACCTCACTATGCTTGCTTGGGAATTCTTGATGGAAACATCAAGTCTTTCGACCGAACTCCCTAATCCAAAGAATGAATGCAAGTGATTGCGAACTTCGTCGGTATATCTTACCTTCAAAGACCGCATTGCATTCTGGACATAAGACCTCGTAAGTTTTCTACATACAGTTTCCTACTGATGGTCGCAGATGATAACTTATTTCTATACGTCTCCGCCCTAATGAAGTGAGAGTATCTTAACGCAATGGATATCTCTTTGAATAAGGAGATCGATGATCATAGTCATTAAACCGTGCCAAGGTCCTGCCTTTTAATGTGATAGTGAAAGCTTTGCATCGCACCTGATCTCGATACCCATGTACCCATTTGGTTTTTGTGGCAAGCCGATGATCGATCGATCTCCGACACCATCAATGCTTCCACTTCAGGCATCTTGAATTTCATTGAAGAGGGAAGTGAAGCACCCTACCGTGAAGGGTGACTTAGTTTGTTAAATTCAAGGTGTCCATAGTGTCGAGCGCGTCCCTTCTTACCACTTCCTTCACACTCCACGAGCTCTCACCGAGGCCCCGAACCCCCGTCCCATGATCGCCTCTCCCGCCTCCTCGCGAGGTGGCAGCACTCTTCGTCCCCGACATGCCCTCCCAAAGGTTGTTGCCGCCTCCCTCTCCGTGGGCCAATTGTGGTCCTGTGGCCTCGGGCCTTGTTTAGACTCGTCTATTTCAAAGACCGGAATGTCGAGATTGTGTCATTTCTTCATGAGGAGGAAAGTTGTGACCTTCCTGTGTTTGTCGTGTCTCCCGTGGACGTTGTATTCGTGAGTTGCCCAACTCTCCTATCACGTTGGTTGGTGAGCGGAGGCCTCCACCCTCGCTCTCGTGTTGGCTTCTTTGTATCGGGCTTCTAACGCTGGTGGTCCGCCGTCCGCGCCACTTACCGATCCCGCATCTCGCGGATTGACGTTGCCTCCCGCAGGTTCCGCATTGATACCATCAGAATCGAAATCGGGCTTTTATTTATCAAGGAACTGGTTGTCACTACGACTTGCCAACTGATGATGCTTTTTTCAACCGGATTGGACTGGAGCGTATAAGGGCCGCAGCCGACTCGATCGCTGGCGGGCTGGTTTCAGGCTCTCGACTGCCTGGGCCCGAGGTAAGATTGTCAGCCAGGCCGATCTGTAGGCGATGGCGTTGCTCTCCTCTGCAAAAACAAGAAAGAAGGGGGGTCGGCGAGGGCTTCGCCCGTGGCCGCTCTGATGCCTAAGCTGCCTTCCCGAGAGAAAGATGGACTCGCGAGAGGGCGAATGTGTTGCATACCTTTCACCGATAGGGTGGCCTAGTATTTATAGTATATGTTTTCCCAGTTGGATGATGTTTAGGATTCCTTCCCATTGGATGTGAGATTTCTTTCCTTATCGCTGTCAAATTAATAAGGGATAATTGAAAAGTAGTTATTTAAAATTATCCTTCTTCCTTATTGGGGGGATCTGGCTTGATTCGTAGGATGAGCTGTTATATCGTGAATTATTTTATTTTCCATGCTGGATGGATGGCCTGATTCAGATAATACGTTATCGGGGATTATTCTATTTCCCTTATCGATGAGATCTAATTTGATTTATAGGATGTGGGCTTTCTTGATCATCCATAACCGGCCTTTGGGCCATGCGGATTGGGCCCTCATTCTGGGCTGGCGTCTAAGGCCCGAGCTTCGGGCGCGCCTTCAAGCCGGGTCTGATGAGTGGTCTACAGCCCATTTTTCGCAAACCATATCACATATTATCGCTCTCTCGCCCATTGAACATAAAAAATTGCGATTGAAATTAAATTGTGATGGTTTCAAATTTAGTAAACACCTGGTGTATGGATTTACCGATTTATTGACCTTTTATTAAATTGAAAGTTCAATTTTTGTGACTATATCAATATCATTTTTTCGAAACATGACTATATCAACAGTTTAAACAAATGAGTCCACCCGCTCTAGCAAAGATTTATAAAATCACTAGCCCATGCCCATTGGGCCATCCCTGAATTTGGGACTTTCTTAGCCCACTTCTAGTAATTTGGGGATCTTTTGGCCCACCATCGTGTAGTGGTTTTTTTTTTCTTCTTTATTATTAATTATAAAGTGGTGATGTTAATCATTTGATTTTTATGGCAAATGGAAAGGAAAAATTCATGAGCTTAACTTGGCTCAAATCAAATCAATCAAATCAATCTAATGTTCACTAGTCAAGTCAATTCAATGTGGAGTGAAGTCAATTTAATTCAAAATTAAATTAATTTTAAGTTGAATATGTATTCCAATTTCGTGTTTGAATGAGTTTGGACCGGTGTTTGAAATGTCACGATATATCATCGATATATTTGGTGTCGGATCATCTAGACACTATATCGGCTCACGATAATTGGTTAGAGGAGAAATCGGATAAAATCGTCGATATATTGGTAGGAAAGCGAAATATCACCGATAATTTTGACGAGAACAAACACGTGGAACAACATGTGTGTCACTGTTGATTTTTTAGCGTTTTTATCGATATATCGGTAATTATCGGCAACATATTGATAAAAATTGGCATTATATCGTCGATATATCGGTGATGATCCAACAACTGAGGTTATGAGGACACGTGGAAAGCTGAGATTTCGTCTAATTTTTTCAAAACCTCCAACGGCTACCGACGGATCTGAAAACTAAAATTGAATTTGTGGTGATCTAACATCCAGGATTCAATTTGGCAATTCCCTTTGGTTCCAACAGTCAAATTTTTTTATCTGATGATGGATTTTGAATTTTGACTTGATCTAACGGCCATAAATGATTTTTAACGGTTAGATCAATATCTAACGGTCAGATTTGATCCAAAATCAAACTAATGGCTTCTAATTCATTTTTAAAGATTTTTACTAAAAACGGCTAGTTTGATTAATTAAAATTCTATAAATAGCCCCAAATTACTCGCTTTTCATATCAAACTCATTCATTCTGTTGATCTCTTCACAATTTTGATTTGAAGTCTTGGAGAATAATTTTTGTCAATTTTTTGGTGTTCAAGTCTTCCATTCAATACATCATTTGTGCAATTTAAGGTATGTTTCCATGTTAATTAATTTTTTTTTACATTTGTACAATTTAGTAATTAATTTAAGTTTATATTTAGATTAAGATTATGAATATGAAATATGAATATATATTATGTATATTTATTGGTAATTAATGTAAAAACACATTTTATTTAACTTATAATAATTAATATAACTTTATATTTAGATTGAGATTATGAATATAAAATATAGAAATTTGTTAATCAATGTATGAAATATGAACATATATTATGTATATTTAGATATTTATATTTAGATTATGATTATGAATATGAAATATAATAAATTATTAATTAATGTAAAAACACACTTTATTTAACTTATGATAATTAATATAACTTTATATTTAGATTGAGATTATGATTATAAATATGAAATATAATAAAATTTTAATTAATATAAAAACATATTTTCTTTAACTTATGATAATTAATGTAACTTTATATTTAGATTGAGATTATGAATATGAAATATAAAATTTGTTAATTAATGTATGAAATGAATATATTATGTATATTTAGAGATTTAATATAACTTTAGACTTAGATTATATTTATGAATATGAAATATAATAAATTGTTAATTAATGTAAAAATACATTTTCTTTGAACTTATGATAATTAATATAACTTATATTTAAATTCGAGATTATGAATACAAATATAAAAGTTTGAGCACTTTAATGATGCAAATATGAAAATATTATGTATATTTAGATATGTAATATAACTTTAGATTTAGATTATGATTATGAATATGAAATATAATAAATTTGTTAATAATGCAAAAACACATTTTATTTAAGTTATGATAATTAATATAACTTATATTTAGATTTGATTTGAATATAAAACTGACACAATTATTGAAGTTTATAGATGGATAGTGAAGTGGAAGCAATCAAGGGAGGTCGGATCCCGCTTGGAAATATTGAACACCTATCAAGGAAATTGTAATGACACAATATGCAATTCCTTACAGACATGATTAAAAATGGCAGAATTATTTGGTTTAAATTTAACTTATCACATACAGATCCCCACTCAAATAGCAAGAAGTGTCCTAATGTGCCTCTCGGAGTAAAAAAAGAAATGAGACAACTTTTAGTTGAAAGGAATAAAGCCAAAGAGAAGAAAGATGCAAATATTGAAGAAATTTGAGTTGAATTGCAAAATACAATGGGGGGTAGCCATATACATCTCGTTGATGATGATGATGATGAGGAGGAGGAGGAGGCGGATAATGTCTATATGTATCCGGTTGACATAAACCACAGCCGAAGCGAGGCGACTACGGCGACATATCGTGCATCAATACTAAATGAAATTGACAACAAGAAGAAGGGTTTATTAGAGGCTAAAGAAAAATTGGTAAATATTTTTACTTAAATTCATTATTATAGTTTAAACGGATTTACAAACATTTCTAATATATATAATTTTAATAAGAATTTGAGAGCCTTCACGAGTCACATCCAGCCGATCGATGGGAGGATGAAAGATCTCGAGGAGTGGGAGACAATCGGGATCCCATCACCACCTCTTGCTCCATCATTATACAAATATTTTGGCAACAAGACAAAAAGAGTATTAAAATCCTTTTAAAAGGGGTGCAATCAAAAGCGATGGGCGACTAATTAGTGAAATTCTTCCGATATGAGGGTGTTAGCCTCTAAGCAAGTCTATACTTCAAAAACATGATTGTTAGCGCACAACAAGCTGGTATGTGAAAAACGGTTTTCAATTTCTAATAACATTATTATCTTACATTATAGTTGCAAACCATATAATTATTTACTTTGGCACCAGCCGACGTGGAATATAGGTCGACAAGAAGGATGATACAACACAATGAGGATTCGTTTCGGCTACTTTTTGAGTCCATGAGCAGTGACACTAAATACAATGATTCATCCCGGTAATTACCAACGTTTTCCTCCTTACGATGGTATGGTCAACCTTCTTCACATCCTTTAGGTTCCATTGGTGAATATGGAATGATTAACTATCCTTATGATCCACAAATATCATTCCAAATTCCATATCAAATGCAACAAGGATGAGCATGTGGGTGAATCCTAAATTTCCTATCCATGGAGAGGTTGTGGGTACAAGTCAAGACATTTATGTATGACATGTTCGATCCTATAATCAATATTATCGGAACACTATGTATTGGTATGAGTATTGTCTTCACAAGATGGGATCCCTTCATCCACATGTTATAAATGGAGCCATCTGTTGTTACTTTGGATCATTTGACCTCAGGGCATTAAGCGGCGTAATATTAACTGCAAAAGGAATCCCAGTGACGGTGGGATAAGTATTGCCTCAATGAATTAAGTCAGCAAAAACACGAAGAGGAAAAAGAGGAGGTTCGTACAGTTAGGATTGCATACCTTCTCATCGTGGAGATCCTCCTGATTTATAGAGGGTGGTTTGGAAAATCCCTCCCTTTTTCTCTAGAAAGAATCTCTCTTTTTTTAGGAATGAAATCTCTCTTTCCTTATTAAAGACTAATTCTTCCTTATCAGAAATTAATCTTCCGAGAAGTAAGGGATTTAGAAGCTAGGAAATTCGGGGATAAATACAGTTTAAGTATTTCCCACCTTTATCCATTCGACCATAGAGAACTTGACATAAGCGGGACGACGACCGTCTGTGGGACTTGGAACTCTAGGCGAGCTTCTCTAAGGTTGACCTCTGGGAGGATACTTTGACTTTCACATATGGGAATCCGGTTTTCCCGTCTAGGTAGTGCCTACCAGTTTTGATATGGAAGGTAGGATTGGGCCACTTCACATTGTGGGCTAAGAGGACCATGGACAGTCGAGCGAGGCCCGTAGATGTGGGTTCAAACCCGTAGTCGCGATGCCCTTTTTTTTTCCCAACTAGAATTTTATGCTTTTCCAGTTTTTCTCGTTTTTATGGTATTCCAGTTTTTATGCTTTTCACAAAACCCATGGTATTCACAAAACCAGGTTTTCCCGTCTAGGTAGTGCCTACCAGTTTTGATATGGAAGGTAGGATTGGGCCACTTCACATTGTGGGCTAAGCGGACCATGGACCAGGTCGGCCGGGCCCATCGAGTAATGGGTTCAAAACCCATGGTATTCACAATGCCCTTTTTTTTTCCCAACTGGAATTTTATGCTTTTCCAGTTAGGGAAAATACTGTAGTATTAAATGTTTAATTTGGAGTATTAAACGTACGGAGGCGATGCTTTCGTGGCTTCAAAGTGGGTGGGAAACACACACTTCCTAAAATATATATTGTGCATCTTATACTGACGGCGCATTTAATGCACTTGTCAACTCCTTACCTATACAAACAAGGGTATGGGTTGCGATATTGGTTTTGTTTACGTTTTCTCTGAGGTTTCTAACTCCTTCGACTCTACCATTTTTTCACTTCCGTGAACTTTCCTTTCAAAGAAGCCACCGGAGACTCTTGACTCTTCGATGATTGTCGATTTTCTAGTGAGTAAACATTCTTTTTATTACTGGTTTTTTTTTATTTTTGTGGTTGGGGGCGTCCTACTAGGTTCTGCGAAGGTTTTCGGTTTGCGTTTTCTTAGGTTTTTTTATCGATGGGATGTAAAACCTCTGGGGTGTGGATTTCTTTTATCTTGAGAGGGTTTGGTTTCTACCACATTACCATGATCCTAGTTCTTTGCTATGTTTAGGAATTAGGTTGTATAGCCCCGAGTTCTTGCGAAATCGATGCAGGTGTCAGCGATTCCTCAAAGCTGTGGGGGGAGAGCGGGGAATCGCGTAATCTACTTCACTGAAGCGATTCGTGCGGGGGCTTAAGCTTCCTCATCTCATACGTTGGTGAAGCGGTTTATGCACTTTGCAGGGCACCTCCTTTTCATTACCGTGAATGTTTTTCAGATTCTAACACATTACAGTGTGTTGAACTCTCTCTACCAGTTGGACATCTCGTTGGTGGAGATTTGTTTTATTTACACTTTGAAGCTTAGAATGGGGCCGGGTTGTCTCGTGGCCCACACTCCTCGATTGCAATTTATGTAGGGCTCCCAGGCTCCACAGCAGGGCGAAAGTGCGTCTTGGTTGGGGCCACATAGCTGTGGCGCCTAGCTCTCTAGGGCTTCCTTTTGATATGAACCAGTCCCTCTCATTCCCAAGTTTGTTTTGGTTTTAATGTAGCTCGTATGTTCCTATGTCACACCCAGATTCCCGGTCGGACCCGATTGGCGGATCCAAATTGAGTTCAGAGTGCGAGAACTATCTCTTTGGGACTCTTTACACCTTAATCGGACATTGATATCAAGTCTTATAATATCAACATATCATATACAAAAGTCCAAAATAAAACTACCGCCATAGTGGTGTTTACAATATCATTATACGATCTTGAGTCCTATTTCATATTCAAAACTATACATTTGTTCTGATGAATGCGGAACCTACAGTGATGAACCCCTACTCGTGTGTTGGCCCGAATGCGAGGAATCATCTTGTCTCTTTCATACGTACCTGCGGTTAAAAGCGGGTGCTAAAAGCTTTCACGGCAAATTGGGAAACGCCATTAATATACATGGCACGATTATAATAAGCGTATAACGATAACGGATATCGAAATTGGCATGCATTCAACTCCTTCAGAGTTATACTAGTACTTATGCTATAACGGGCTTATGCTTGTCGGATCTGCCAGGGTTACAGCTTAGTCTTATCTTGACCAATCCTTATAACGAGACTCATATTTATTCGGGTTTCAGTAGGAGTGGAAGCATTCTTGTAAGAACTATACTTATAATGAGACTCTGGCTGACCGAGTCTCCGCGGAGTTCTGAAGGCTTATTCATTCGGAAATACCCGTAGGTATTCAGATCAGAACGATACACCTTCGTTTCCTCTTATTCATTATTCAGGTTACTATCATATAACTATGGGAACACCTAGACCAGTACTAATAATAGAGTAATACACAACACAATAAGTATCCGAAGATACTATCTGATGCGAAAAGTCGTACTTCAGCGAGAATTCATTAGAAACCACTAAGCGAGCAAGGGGTGCTAGCACTAACGAAGTCTGAAGTCTTAATCAAGACAGGAGTGCCATAGCACTAATCAGGACAAGAGTGCCGTAGCACTAATCAGGACAGGAGTGTCGTAGCACTAACAGGACATGAGTGTCGTTGGAGTCTTGCGAAATCTTTAATAAGGACCAGGGAGTGTCGTAGCAACTAATCGGAATGAGGAGTGTAGTGTCATTTATACTTGGTCTCAGGCATTCCTACCATTATATGTATTCAGAAACTTCCTATCTATTTGTTGGGGCATGAACTTTGCTCCCATCGAACTCCTTAATTTCACTTATTTATCGGCGAGGTACGATACATTTCTCACTTAATTTCATCATTTTCTATATTTCCGGAATGCTTATTTTTGGCTTAGATCGCCGCGGCCAAAAGCCGGTGGATTTGCGGGGACCCACAATGGGTGTAAGCTCGACTGTATCGGTCTGGGTTAGGGTTGGAAGATTTCTTACGGTACGAGATACAAGGCGTATCTGATGCCGGTTTGGCACCTCTTGCATCACAATAAGTCTGGTTCAAATGTGTACCATTCTGGTCTCTGGGTGCCGAAATGGGCGTTTCACCATTTTCATGCACTTTTCTTCCATAATTCTCTTCTATTTCCTCCTCATCAAAAATCAACATGAAATCCACTCCAAACAACTCCACAATTGCTTTTAATTAGTCAAAGTCAAGGATTCATACGAGTTCACCAGTTCTACAAGCTGCCCAGGTGTGAAGGTTCACATATCTAAACACATTATCGACTAGGGATTTTCAACCAAACTTCCCTTAAATCTAGAGTTGGGATGTCTTACTAAGCAAAGGCCTAGAAAAGGGAACCAATTTAATCTTCAAAACCACAACAATCATACCAAGTAATTCATGTACAAAATCATACCAAAATCCCTACAATTCCATACCAAAGTCATGTATCCATTCTAAGAATCCATACCTTGGCTTGATCTCTCTCCTTCTTCCTCTTCTTCTCCTTCCTCCTCCTCTTTCTTCCCGTAAGCCTTGTTTGGAGACCAAAATGAATTATTTTTGTCTCATCCTCTCATAGTGAGGGTTTTGATTTATTCAGCTTTTAGTCTTTCCACTTTTGACTATTCTAATTTCCCATAATTGTATTTTAGCCTCTAATCATATTAATCCATGTCTTTGATGCCTTTTGGACAATTTACGTTTTTGTCCTTAAGTCTTGTACAATTTTCGGGTTTCTAACTTTTCCATTTTTCGCATTTAATTTACAAAAATTTTAATTTATGCCTATAAAATACCCTAAACATGTTGAAAAAAACTAGGGTATATTTCGAGGTGTTACATCCTAGGCGTTCTTGTTTATTGACATCCCCTGTTTTCTTGATGATTTGTAGGTAGGCGTAGGCGAGGCCGGCTGATTAACTAGGTGGAGAAGGTAAGGTTGGACCGCATCAATCGGCTACTTGAGATCACAGAGAGGAAGCGCAACCGAGCTCTAATTCTGTCGTGAAGAATGCGAGAGATAGGCGCGATCACTTTCGGCTCACGTAGTATGGGTTCGTCCCCGTCCGGCGCTCTGTTGACTTGTTGGGCGAGCGCCCGTTCTCTCGAGATCTCTGACTAATAGCAGGGGGCTCTTTGGCGATTAGCTTTGTGGAAACCTTTGTTCGGTCAGATTGCCTACCCTTGTCCACGCAAGATCCCAAACCTGCCCCCAGGAGGTGAAGAAAAAGAGAGGCGACGGGTGGGTAAAAATTTGTGTTAAGGAGCTTAGGGTTTAATGGATTGGATGGATCAGTTAGCGAATCGGATGAAGAGAAAGGATGGGAAATGTCTGTCTGCTTACCATTTGGGTTTGTTGTCGCGAATGCGCCAAGCAAACCCTGCTTTAGGGGAAGGCTACCCTTGGCTTTAAATGTCTAGGCGATAAGCGCTGAAGTGGGTGGAGCCCCGAAGGAGACTTAGAAGAGCCGATGGTAATTGTGGTGGATTCTCACTTGAGCCCCTAATGGCGTTCGGCTTTGAGCTCGCGGGGCACTCTCAACGAGGCCTCTACAACACTGGAGGACCGAGCTCCTGCCGGAGTGTGGGACCCCTTTCCCAGCCCGATCCATTTTGGCGGATCCGGTAGAGTCCGAGATGCCACAGTATCACTCAATCCTCCAAAATCCAACTCTTCTACGAGCGAATTTCAATTCAGAGCAAACATAAACATTGCTCAAACCCATTCCCAAAATGAAGGCATTCAAACCTTTTCAAATGATTCAAATAGATATTCAGTACAAAATGTTTTTCAAAATATCAAAGTTAAAGCATGGAATGAATGCTGCGTGGGAGCATACTCGAAATTTCCTTCTTTATGACTCGGCGTTCCTGCGATCTTGGGTCAGCTTTCGATCGCTATCTATCACTTTCAGTACTGCGCATTGGTAAAACAATACGCTAAAGCACTGTTTCATGCCAGTGGTTTCTATACAATCCATTCTTCAGTTTCAGTTTAAATCAAATCATGCAATTTAACACTTCAAAACTTTCAAACCTTTATGGATGATCAATGTAAATACAATACATATACTTGTTTTATATACAATCGGTTATAGTTCATTGATCATCCCAAAAATACACTTTCATATTCAATGTTCACAATCTCAAATCAAATTCAATTATGCTCACAAATTCAAATTCAGAAAAATTCATACCGTCAAATTCAGGTTATACTTTGCAATTTAACCTGTAATCTTTGATATCTTTGGACTATCAAAGTCAACCTGATCGGAGTTGCGGGCGGTATAAAAGCGGTTTTATAACCTGATGCGGTCAGTTGAGTTGTGGTTATTAAAAAAAATGAATTATTGAACACTACCGTCCCGATCCCATTTGGTACGCTAATCAGTGACCGATATTACAATGGTTAAAGCAAATGCTTTCGCTATTTGACCCTATTGAGTGCTAATCTATCCTTATCTGAATTAAGCGGTTAACATTCTATGAAACATTCCAGTCTTCCCATATAAAATCTGAGTACCATATGTACATTTGTAATAGTTCACTTTCAATAGTCATGCACAATTTTTGTATACAAAACATTTTTACAATCAATTCCTTCAAATCATTTTAAAACAATTTAAACTATAACCTCCTTACCATTTAGAACAAGCCTTTCAAATATTGAAGCAGGAATAGGAAGCCTAGAACAAACATGCAAAAACTTAAAATGAGGAATGAAATTCGGTAGAACAAACCCAGCTTTGAACTTTGGTTCAATCCACCTAAGGTCTCAATCTCGGTTGTCTTTTCTCCCCAGTCATCCCACATTCCAAACCATTAAAAGAACAAATATTATTGATGCGTACTAGTGGTTTTGGTTAGGATTATTTTTGGAGTTTAATTTGAGTTCCAATTTCAACAAGATATATAGAGATGGATTCTTTACTCAATGGGATTTCCATATAGGATCCGAACACCCAAAGCGAGGTTAGGACGAGTTATGACCACGAGTTGAGGTCTGCGTGGTCACACCCGGTCAGTACGACCTTTGAATTGTTTGGTGACTGACCTCGGTAAAGAAGGACCATAACTGGTCTAAAAGGTCAATTGAGAAATTAAAAATCCTAACATCATCTTGACTCAATGGGATTTTCTGCAGAAGTCAAGACACCTGAAACGAGAGTTCGGACGAAGAAGTTATGACCTTAGAGTTGGAGAGTCTACGTAAATACCTGACCAAAGTAGTGCAGATGACGAGCTGACTTGATCTCGTCAAAAGGACCTAACTTGGTCTGAGAGGTCTGAATTGAAATTCAAAGGCTGCCAATTACATCCAGACTCAATGAGTTTCTAGAGTCTAAGAGACACCCCGACGGAGTTGAGCGAGTTATGACCTTCAGTTGAAATCACACATAGTCACACCCGGTCGAGTGACCGGCGGCCAAATGGCCCGACTGGCCGGGCTGACTTGACTGCAGGCCGAGGTGGTCAGGTCAGTGCCGGGCGAGGTCTGTGGTCGAGTTTGTATTAGTGAAACTGCACTATCCCGGGAAAAGGGCCATAACTTGAGTACAAAGGTGAGATTGAAATTTAAGCCCTAACATCAGTTTCATTGATGTGGATACAATTTAATAAGAAGGACTCGCGCCAAATTCCCTTTGTTATTACTTGAAATTAGTTCCTAGGTCCAGCTGTCGTGGGATCAAAAATGAAATTTTCTTGGTTCAAATTACCTTGAGGACCTTTCCCAAAACACATCACAGAGCCTTGAGGCTCTTCTCGACTCAACCCTAACAAGAAATGAGTTTGGGAGTTTCAAACCCAAACCATACAAAGATAAGAGGGTTCCAAGGCCATATCTATCTGACTATTTCACCAAAACTAGACAAATCCATACTATTGTACAAAAAAAAATCGATACTTTTCCATACGGAACTTAACAAGTTCCATACACACATAGTTTACATACCTGTGATCTTCTTTTCCTTTCCTTCTTTCTTCTCTTCTCTTCTTCTTCTTCCCTTCTCTTCTCTCTTCTTTTCCCTTTTCCTTTTCTTGGGTCACCTTAATATTTTTAAAGGAGAAACTTCCTCCACTCTTTTCCACCATGCCACATGCCCTTTCCTTGATTTTTTTCTTCTTTTTCTTTATTTCTTTTTATATTTAGGTCCCTCCATTTCTCTATTATTCCTCATTTAAGTCTCCTATTATTTTCCCCTATCTCATTTACAATTTCCATATTTTTTTTCTTTTTCACTTGGGTTTATTTCCGGATACAATAAATTTCTCATTTTAGCATATAATCATTTAATCAATATTCATATAACAATTCCCAAAAAAATACCCAAGTTGACTCAATTATACCTGGAATATATAAAAAAATTTATTATAAAAATTCTAGGGTATTTTGGGAAGATTACATGGAGATCTCAAACGATAAAGTTTTGGGAGAGGCTCCTTCGGAGAACGGCTCTGGCCCAGGGCCTTTGGTCGGGCTGCTATGGCCGGCCCGTGAAGGGCGAGGATGGTCGACAGGATGGTGTTGAGCTCTTATGGCTGCCGATGGAATCAGACGATCCATGCGTGGGCGTCTAGGTCCTGGATCAGAGGCCGCTCGATCGATTATCGGTAAGCGGGGCTTCAGCTGACTAGAGATGTCTCCATTGAGCACATGTGCGATCTATACCCCACTCTTCTCCGAGTACCGGTGGTGGCTCATCCGAGGAGTACTCTATCCCCTTCCCGGGCTTGATGGATAAAAAGTCTTTCAGTAGGTGGTGAAGATGGATCGTGCATCAGCTACCGACTTGACGAATTAATTTAAGCTAGTATAAGTTGAGCTACCATTTTGAATATTGGCTTCATGTTATGATTTTCTTCTGACTCTTTTCTTTTTTTTTTGGTAGGTCGTCACCGCCATCTGGAATATTGCGTGGCAGCATAGGGAACTTCCTGCGGCTGGATGGCGGCCCGGCTACGACTCATCTTGTCGGCGCCTCCCAAGCAGGTGCCTTAGAAGAGTCTTTAGAAAATGCCAAGTCCCGGTCCAAACATTGGGAGCAGGCCCGGAGGCATGGAAGATAAGGCGTAGGAGGAGGAAGGGACGGGGCTAAAGAAGGGAAACTTAAGAGGTTGAGTTGGAGGTTGGTTGCCGATTTGATGTTGGTGACGTGAGAGGCATGAGACGGGGAGGAAGCAGGTGTAAGGTTGGGCGAGACCGTTCGTGCAGGGTTGAATTAGTCTCTCTTGCTGGAGATCGGGGTGGCGAATGATGAGTTTTGCTCCCTTCAGTCCCAAGCTGGCAAGGACAAGGAAGTCATGGAAGGGGACTACTAGAAGGCCTTGGAGGTGATCTTTGCGTACGGCTAAGGGTGTTGTGCGTTTAAGCACAACATATCTGGGGATCTTCAAGAAGTCCCAAAAGGCATGCTTGACTCCTCCGTCCCACTGCCTCTTGAGTTCTTCGCGAATCCCAGGTGCCCCCACGGTCTTAGCGGACATTGAGGATACGACGGCTAAGTCGCATCTAAAGCGAGCGTTGAGCAGGGAGAACACTCCTCCGGGGGGCTGAGGTGACTCAATCCCTTCTTCCCTCCCCATTTTTTTGGCAAAGGGGGCCTTGTTCGGCCTCTAGGACTTGTGTACTTTTTTAAGCCTTTGGTGCTTTAATAAAATATCATTTTTTGGCTTTATTTCTTCCACTGCCTTTTTGTTTCTTATTCGAAAGCCATTGGCGTACTTATAAATCGACTTGCTTAAGCTGTTGAGGCTCACTTCCACCGAGGACTTAGCTAGGTTAATTAAACCGGGGTGTAAATATTGAGTTAGAGCTTGGTAGGGTTAATAGTAGGCTAGTAGGCTAGCAGGCTTAGAGCCTCAAGCCTGGTCTTTTGAAAATGCTAGTAGGCTTAGAGCCACAAGTCTTGTCTTTTGAAAGTGCCAGCAAGCTTAGAGCCACAATTTTGGTATTTTGAAAGTACCAATGGGCTTAGAGTGCAAGTCACAGTCTTTTGAAAATGCCAATTGTGATGCCCCAAATCCCGGGAGTCCCGTTGACAACCTGTCAACTCATGGAATACTTGTGGGTATTGCATCTTGATACCACACTATAGTGTCTCATTGACCGAGACCCATTTATCCATACTCAAGAATACACAAGGCTACTTAAGAGTTTAATGACAGCACTCTTATACAAAACTTATATCAAAACTAGTTTGTTCTAATACATGTTTTACAAAATAAAATCAAAGCCACAATCGGCCTTCTTCACACATGCGGTCCCTGATGAGGGTCAGCCACCTACACATGACTTGTACTTAAAAGGGGGTCCCACGACGGGGTGAGTAATGCCAGTAAGGATAACTCCTACGAGGGCTACTCCCCACCTAAGTGAACATGTAATGCCATGTTCACACAATAATACACACATCAACATTTAGATGAAGATATGCTAATTATAAATGGAATCCTACATGTCATGAAATGAGATGTGACTCACACCATACTTATGTCCGGGGTCCTCAGAGCTCCTCACCTGACTCTCTTAAGCCCGTGCTAGAAAAGTATAGTCTGGATGACATCGATGATCATTTCAAAATAATTTCATTTGACACAAACTAAGAAACTTTGGATGATATCACAATGATAATTTTTATATCAAAATCCATCGCGCCTTTATGGGTAGCGGATTTTTGGTGTCTTCTGTGAGCTCATGAAACCTAAGAGCACTTTGCGACCTTACTTCCACCACTTCCGGGGATTATGACCATAATTGTCGAGTTTTCTGAGAGGATCTATCCCTTCTTCGCGTGCCGACACATATTTTCCGTTTTCGCCACAACGTGCAACTCTATTTAGACGTTGTCCCATTACCGAGCCCACCAAATCAAATACCAAATGCGATGTCAGGTTACCAACCATGCACACACTGATCATCGATGCCGTGTGTACAATGCAAATACCGTTTTGCATATTAGCTCATGTTACATGTATAGCCACTACATGGAACAATTTATAAACTACAATTTATACTAAGTACCCTTGGATAATTATATTGCAAGCATATAATTTACATCAATTCATGCTAATATATATAGCATACATATATCGACATATTTACAACACATTCAACATGTTATTAAATTTGACAGTAGCACACCACGAAAACAATCCCCTGAGCCTAGCCATTTCCGGCAAATAATCGGCCATTACTAGGCCTTGAAATAAATGATTAGTATAGAAATTTCAGCTTTTGTTTTATTTTTATTTATTTTTAGTTTTATTTTTTTAACAACTTTCAAGACTGTCTTTAACGACTATAAATTCAACCATGAAGCAGTCCTCACACTCGACTCGAAAATTGTCCTGAAAAACAATTCACAACAAAATCCAACATGCATTTTCCAACCGTCTGTGAACCAAAATCGGTCTAGATACTAACCTTCAAAACCTAGTCTTGAACTGTCCGAAAAAAAATCCTAATGCCCGAAAACTTAGTCCCATGGTTGGGGTTGAACCACACGGCCATTTACTGCCCTTAGATTAAGAGGAATCAGTGTAGGAGAAAACCATACTTCTTTTTGTTTTTTCCACCTACTCGTGAGCTCGTCGGTAAGACCAACTGAATTTTTAGGACTAGCAGTTTGGGCCCTCAGGGACATTAAGGGATCGGAGGGGTGCATGACCACTTCTTTCCATTTTCCTTTCTTTCCCCTTTTTCCTTCTTTCCCACGCATGAATTTTTTTTTCTTCTCTTTGGTTTTCCTCCATTTCTTTCTTTCTTCCTTTCTTTTATTTTTTCTCTTTTTCTCTTTCTTTTTTCTTTTCTTTCTATTCTGTTTCCACCGACTTGTTCTTTTTTTTGGTTTGATCCAACAAGAGGAAACTTTATCTCACTTTCCTATTCCTCTCACATTTTGACTTCTCATGCATGACACATGTTAAGGTGACCGTAGATCTTTCCTTTTACTATTCATGTCATGTCATGGACATGTATTAAGTAGCGATTGCCACACCACATATCTCTCATGCCATGTGCCTCCTCTAAGCTTTCCATGGCATCCACATGATGCGTACCATGTGGCACCATTCCATGTCATCGATACCCGTGCCTCTCAATCATTGAAATTTTGAGCATCTCGAGAATCCGACAAAATTCGTGGGAAACCAGATTTCATTGAGATATTCAACGGTGAAGTCTGTTTCATCATCAAAGATCTAGAAAATTTCAGGTTTCAACCTATACTACAGTGACAACTTTCTGTTTTGCCCTTTTTCAGAAAAAATTGCATTTTTCTCGGGTTTAACACCAACAGCCTTAGAGCCACAAGTCTGGTCTTTTGAAAGACATAGCCAGGACTTGAGCCACAAATCTAGTCTTTTGAGATGGAAGTTTAAAATTAGTAAATAATGCCTTTAAAGAATGCCTGAATTGTCATATGCCAAAGAGTCTAAGGAATTTTTATTAATAACTTTATAAAAGAAAACTGCGATAATACCTTTTAGGTGCATGAATTCCACAATACGAACCTTTGGTGCCCGTCTAGTTTATTGTGTATGCGATCGGCGGCTACTCTTACAATCAAATATGGCCCCCGATTTGGTTGGAATTTTGTAAATCAGTTAGTGTTTTCAAAATTTTCCTCACGACTAAATCTCATTTCGAATCAGTGACTTTACATGCTTATTGTATAAGTTTTCCATCCTTTGTTGGTAAGATGCTATACGTATAACGATTGCTTCTCGGAGCTCATCTGCCATATCTAGGTCTTTGGAAATGGCTTTAGTGTTAGCGGTTCGGGAACCTCATTCGACGTGGACATCCGTTTTGTAGAATAGTGGCCTCCATACCATAGATTAGGAGTCAAATGGTGAAACACCCGATCGGCTTAGGCTGGTTGGTATATAGGCCCGAAAGGACTCGATAACTTATCCGCCTTTCCCACTAGCGAATCTGAGACTCTTTTAGAAGCCATCAGAGGTTTTGTTGGATGCTAAAGCTTGGCCATTGCTCTACAGTATCGCGGGGTTGGAATCCTGAAGCTTTTGATTTTCCATTTCATGGCGAGAAGTTGTATACTTTGCTATTAAAGCGTAGTCCATTTCGGTTATGATGGCCCGAGGTATCAGGCGTGACAATATTCTTCCACAAGGCGGAATTTGGCGTCATTTGTCTTTGATGGAAGCGAGGCTTGACTATCCATTTGTGAGTAGTGCATGTGACCAAAAAACAACTTTTACGAGGTTGGGGCGTGGGTGACGGGGAAACTGGGTCAATTCTGCGACGAGGGCCCGAGGCGAGGGCTTGTAATGGAGTTAGGTCTTGGCTTGAGCACCCTCAATCTGAGACATCTTAGTTAACGTGGTCGCTTCTTGACATGGCGGTGCATTTGCTCTCATGGTTGTGATATACCCTTGCAGATGGGCCTTGTGAAATTTAAATTTCTCTTAGCACAGGTGGTTCTTGCACACTCCCTCATGAAGTTCTGCTAGTATATATTGCCCCTGCTAGGTGGTGAGACATTTAAGATATGACCGTCAGGGAACCGCTTATCTATTTATCAGTTTATTAAGAGAAAATCGTACCATGGACTGAGACCTTGTGGAAGCCAGTTACATTACCTAAAGCGATTCTCTCGTGCTCAAATAATGCAATGGGGATAGCCGGGAGGGCCAGTTACTCTATCGACTTACTCGATTTGTTGTAATAGACGTTTGATTGGTAGTAAGATTTAAATCTGAGTTTCTTTTTATGCGGATGGATGTGGCTCTACTACCCAAGCATCTGCCACTCATTAGAGTCCTTGGGATATGCTTAAGCTTCCAGCGTAAATTCCCTGATCTGTGGCAGTGGGGCCATATACAGCGGGGCGCTTGTCTCGCGTTTCGTATTCTTCGTTTACGTCCTACCATTTGAATCGCGCAAATGAGGTTTCTCAATGGGAATTGATTGAAGCCCAGAGAATCGATCCGTGGGATTAATTACATGCCAGTCGTTGAATGGGAAGTCTGGTTGTATGGCTGCTCTGTAGCCCTACTCCCCATTGGGGCTTTTAGTTAATGACCCCGATTCGTTTGGCGGAAGCCGTCCATTATGGATCCATGACCAGCCGTTATCTGGACCACATCAGGCCAAGGTAGTTATGCTAGGAAATTTGCTAATACGCCCCTTGATGCAATGGGTTTATGAATAAACTCATGATTCGATCGCCAGCGGACCATTCTTATGTGAGTTGGGAGAAGCATGTACTTAAATGTGTTTTGTAGGAGATTAGTCGGCACGACGATAAGTGTGCTTGAAAGTAGAGCGAAGCTTTTTGGCTACTGCAGTACGGGTAGGTCTGGCTTAGTCCTAGACGAGAATATTGAGCTTTTGCTTCTACCAAGGATTTTCTTATGAAGAATATCGGTCTCTATTTTCGGTTTTCGCCATCTTTGAACAAAGTGCTCTTGCCGAGGACTTGCAGTCTTGTGGGTGAGATGGAGTGTCCCTGCCCGAAGTAAGGCTAGTCGGGATTAATTGGTTCGACAAGGTACTGTTTGATTTCCATGAAATCTTGATCGCATTCCTCATTCCACCCGGTCTATTTGGCTCCCTTTAGGTTCGTAAAAAATGGTCTCAACCGATCTGTAGAACGGGATATAAACCGCTCGAGAGCTATGAGCCGACTAGTCGGTTGTTATACTCCCCTTCGGGTGGTAGGAGCTTAAGAGTCCATTATAGTTTTAAGTTGTAGGGGATTGGCCTCTATTCCTCTCTGAGTTACCATAAAGCCCAAAAACTTGCTTGAACTGACTCCGAATGCACACATTTCAAAGTTCGATTTGTTTCATCTCTCCCTTGTGACTCGAGGTTTCTTATAGATGCTTCAAGTGGTCGGGGAGTTCTTTAGACTTGACGAGCATATTGTCGATATGGACCACCGCCAGTCTTACTATGGCCGGTTGAAATATCTTAGTTACCGATAGCCGATAAGTCGCTCGGCGTTTTCAAGCCCAGTTATTACATTATAACGTTATAATGTCAGTGCGGTGTGATGAAGGTCATTTTCTCTACGTCAGGTGGGTGCATTGGAATCTGGTGGTATCCATAAAAGGCGTCCAAAAATGATAGTATCCACGTACTAAGTGGGCGCCAGCAATATAGTATATCTGTGATAAGGAAGAGAATTATTCTTGAACTCATCGTTGAGCTCAGTGTATTCTACACCCTGCTACCAACACCACCTTCTTTGGAACCACCACCACATTAGAAAGCCATTTGGGGTACTTTATTTCTTTGATGAAACCTGCCCTTTAAGAGGTTGTCTACTTTTGTCTGAATAATCTGATGTCGGTTCGGGTGGAGACGTCTCACTTCCTGTCTTACAAGTTTGGCTGCGTGGACGATATTCAACTTGTGGGAGGCCAATACAAGGTCGATTCTAACCATATCTGAGTGATTCCAGGCGAACACGTCCAAGCTTTTTAATAGCACGCCTTGTACTTGCTCCCTTTCTTTACTAGATAGGAGTGTCGCGACATGAACTTCTTTGGCGAATCCGACACTACTATTTCCGGATCCACAACCAATGGGTCCACACATTTATACGATGCGGGCCGGTGTCACAGCGATTGTATGCGAGTATGATCTTGGGGATTCCGGGGTGTTTGCCCCTCTACTGCTGCTATATAATAATTGATAACAACGTAGGTGCGATGGTGATTACTTAAAGGTCCAGCACCTTGACGGTGTAGTCAAATAGGTATTGTTTGATGGTAGGTTGGGGGGATAAGCTTTCATAAAGTCAAGGCCAGTCGCCCACTATGGTGTTGTAGCTGATCTTCAACAATTGAGAACAAAATTTGCGAGTGGTGGTCTTGCTATTCACGAGTCTGATATCCTAATGTTATGGTAGTTGCCCAGTTGAAAGGTAGAGGATTCGGCTCGAGGTTGAGTTCTGACATTTTTAGGAGCTTCATACGCACAGAGAAATTTGAAGTGCGTTGTAATAAATTTGTCCACCTTTGCCCGAGGTCCATTAGTACTTGTACATCAAAGGCTCAATATTGAAGTGAGCATAGTATCATAGTGGGGCATAATGACCTATTCGAGTTCTTGGAGGAAAGGATATGTGGCCATCTTATTGGCTCGAGTTTCTTCAGCGCTCCCGGAGTGTATTGGATAAACTCACCACGACCTTAATCGTGGCCGCTCTCAATAGTTTCTTCTATTGGAGCTTTGTTTGATCTTTGGTCGTTAGGCTGGTCGCCTGGAGTATATAGTTTATAATTTAGTCTAGGTTTTGGCGGGCTCTATTCGTCCGGTGTGATTATGTTTGCATCTTGCGCTTAGTTCAGGACCTTGGGTCAATTTCACGACATATCTCCCGAGGTGCCTGGCTTTTGTCAGTTTTCCACTAAGGAACTTTGAAGCTTGGCACATTAGGTCTCATGCCCATGATCTTTATGATAGTCACACCACAAGGATTTGTTTCTTCGAGAAGGATCCATCTAGAAAGTCACGAATGATTGGAAATAGCCTCTCATAAGAGATGTTCAGGGGGGTGAACTGTGGGGGTTCTCTCTTCTTTTGTGATTGGTCACGGGATCACTTCTGGTCTCTATTCTCACCCTCTTTGGATTTGGAGGGTTGTTTCCCAAACAGTTATTTCTTCGACCGGTATTTCGTAATCATGACAATGCGGGTCATTTGCGGATATTGTCCTCGACATTGAGTACTGTCGGCCCATGCAGTATAGTCTTTCGTTGCTAGCGGGTCAAGGATGGTAGGCGGAAGTAGGTGGTGCAGCTTCTCTAAAGTTTTGGAGGATTGCATCCATGCTACTCTACGACTTCAATTCTTTGGGCCGACTTACTGAACCTTCTTGTGAAGTCACAAATTGATTCTTCTTCTGTTTGAAATGGTTTGTGAGGGTGATGTTTCTCTTTTTATGCATGCCAGACGAGATCTTTGTGATATGAATGCGGCCCATAGTTCGTGGAACAAATTTATTGAGTAGGGCGGGAGCTTGTGAGAAATCGAAGCCAACGCGATATCCATAATAATTTGGGAATGCTGTATAACGACCGATTGTTACAACAATATGAGTCATTGCACGGTTATAATGGAGCATATAATTCGTGAGGATCGACGAGCCATTGAACGTGGTGAAAGTTGGAATGGCAAACCCGCGGGGGGACTCGTAATCAAGAATGTGTTTCCCTAGGGGTGAAGATAGCATGTCATTAGGTCTCCGAATTAGGGTCGTTGGTAGTATGGCGTTGTACCAAAGCGAGGGGCTGCGGTGACCGTGGTGGCAAGCATGCTGAGGCTGACAGGCGGTTCCCCGGGGAGGCTTGACGATCGGTAGTGTCTTCTACCCACCTCATTTCCTTGAAGTCGCGTATCACGCATCAAAGGCGGCGGGGGTGATCTGAGGCCCTTTAGTGATCGGTCCTTATGCTTTCCAGAGGCATTCTTTGCGGTCGAGGGTGCAGTTGAGGAGCCGCGAGGAATGGAGTTCATCGTTTGATGGGGTGTCAACATCGTTAGGAAGAATGGGCCCCTTCCAATACTACTGACGATCGGTTGCACATCGCGGTTGCTCTTTCGTATGCCTTTTCCAAGATCGCTACTTTTTTCAATATGGGCCCGCGACTGGTCATTCTCAGGTTGTAAAATATCGGCCTGATCCTGTAACTCTTTCATCTGTCTTACTTGTTCCTCTTACTTTCTCTCCATGTCTTGAAGCCAATGGAGGAATTGGTCTTCTCGCGATTGGTTCATCGGAATGCTCGTCATTGCAACTGCCTTGGGCGAATCATATGTAGAATGGGGGATCGATAGAGCTCTAGGTGATGAAGGGCTATGTAACGAAAATACCCTAGAATTTTTATAATAATTTTATTATATATTCCGAGTACGAATTGAGCCAAACTTGGGTTTTTCCAGGAAAACTGATAAATTGTTAAATTTTGAAAAGTGAAATGAATATGTGAGCATATGATTAAATATTATATGCTAAAATGAAATTAGTGAACCAGGAAATAAGCCCAAGTGAAAAATGAATTTAGATATTGTAAGTAAGGGACCCTAAGGGTGTAATGAGAATGAGCTTAAATGCCAAAGTGAATTAAATGATGAATAAAAAAAGAAATGAAGAGTTAAAATGCCAAAAATGAGAAAGGGGACTTATTGTGTAAGCCAAACAAGGCTTTAAGGAAATAAGTGACTTAAGACCAAAAGTGGTCTAAGGGAGCTCATTTGAGCAAATCCTGTTTTGGAGAGAAAGAGAGGAGAAAAAGGGGAGGAAAGAGGCTAGGGGTTCTTGGAAAAATCAAGTTCTAGGTGGGATTTGTTCACTTCTTACTTCTAAGAGATCAAGCAACCTCTGAGAAGATTTGAAGTGATTGAGTATAGACACAAACCCTTACACTTCCCACCCTTTTGTGATTTTGATTTTGGGGAAAAGCCCTAACTTAAGAAAAATGGGTTTTTATTAGTGATAAACCACTTTTGGAGTTGTTTTAGGTGAATTCCATGGTGGATTTTGATTTAGAATGGATTTGAGGAGGTTTATTAAAGAAAAATGGGTGAGAAATGGCAAAATCTTGCCATTCTGGGGCCAAAAAGCCAAGGTGAATCTGGTACCAAGTTGGTGTTACCGGTACCCATATGCGAGAGGCAGTAAATCTGGGTACCAATCAAAGTGGTATCGATTACCACTCATCGAAACGGGGTTGAATACCGTCTGGAATCCAGTGATCTGGGTTCCACTGCTTCTGTAACCACTGATTTTGAGTATTCTTACATTGTTAAGCCCATATTCGGTACACCGATTGTTTAGGGACCCTAATGAGTTTAATAAGTGTTGAATAAGAATGGAAACTAAGTGAAAAGCATGCCCAGTACCTCGCGGAGTCTCGGCAAGCGATGTCGTTAAGTGTGAATAGTGCTAGTTTAATAAAATGTGATATGTGTGTGATTTGCTGGGGCGGTGAGGTCACCTAACCTAGGGCTAGAGATCGAGAGGAATTGAAGGAAGCGAGCAGACGAGCTTTGGTTAGTTCTTGAACCTCTGACCAGGTCAGTATTGTTATTTTTTGTTCAGGAAATTATAGTCATGTTTAGAGTGTTTGGCGACAATTTACTAAATAAACTTGAAATGAGTATATGGAATGAGTATATCATTGAAATGATATTATGAAAGTGCATATGCAAAATTGAGCAAATGTGATATTTGAAATGTTTGACAACCAAATGCATGTGAGTGATTAATTGAATTGTAAACGCATTGCTCAATTCTTGACATCTTGAATTGAATCGATATCACAGAATGACCCGACCTTGGTGGGATGCCTTGCGTCGGCATCGATCATGAAACAACTTGAAATTGTCTAATGTCACTTGGTGGGATACCATCAAACATAGTCACCAGTGGTGTTTTAGCATTGAAGAAATGTCCCGCGGTGGGATACCAATCGGCATCCATCATGATGGAGTATGGCATTTTAAAATACCACATGTCGGGGTGCGCGATAATCGGCATGATGGGAGGCCAAGTACAAATGTAAAGCACCATATTGTGGAACCAAATTTCTTAAATGTGTAAACACATTCCCAAGATAACAAAAGGGCCCAGGGATTAATAGGGAATGGAATCAAATCATGAATAGAAATTAATATAGTCAAAGTGAAATAACAAGCGTATTGAGTGTAAATGGATTTGTATTCAGCACATTTTAAGAATTAATACGTTTAGTCTTATGAATTGAATTGTTGAATAAGATTTGTTGCATGTGAAAATGCATGTTTTGATATGATGTGGTTTGTAAAGAGTGAAAACATGTGAGAAGTGAATAAGCTTATGAGTAGTTTGATATAAAGACATGGTTTAATGATAAATGCATGTCATATTAAATTGAAGGTGGAATAGGCTATTATAGAACGGCTAAGCATGAAAATCGCTTGGCGACGTGTAGATTTTATCTATGGCGGTGTCAGTGAGCCAAAGAGGAAAGGCCAAGACCCGAGAAGCCTTGAGTCATAGACAAAGTTCACGGCGTATAAATTCATACCAGTCATACATGCTATCATTTTTAACATTCGGGATCTTTTGTGAACAAAGGTTAAACTACGAACTATGGTTTGCATATCATTTTGTAAAGGCATAATCGCCATTTTGTAAGCAATTGTATAAAGTAAATGTTTATGGGCTACCATTTGAAATGCTTCCCGTAGTGAAAACCTAAGCGAAATAACATAAATGTTTTGATAAGATAAATGAAGCGTCGGAGATGCTTAGGGCTCGGTTTGGATCCTACCATTGGTGGTAGGGGTCGAGTCGACATTTTGAAAAAGAAAATTTAATAAAATGTAAATAAAAAGAAATAAACGAGCATCTCGGGCAAGTTGGATCCGCCATTGAGATTCGGACGAAAATAGGTGTTCTGAGCTGCCGACCAATCGCTGAAGCGAGCTCTTGCGGCCTCGCGGGCACTATGTTCAATTCCCACAGATGATGTCAATTATTTATTTACTGGGCGTCGACCTCCAGGGCATCAGCGACACAATGTCAAACTTGCAAGGGCGTCGCGTGATGGGCAATCCTCTTCGATGATTAAGTCGAAAAAACACGAGAGAGGAAGAAGGGTTCTTGGGTTGATTGCATACCTTTTCATAGTGAGATCCTCTGAATTTGAGTAGCGAATCACTATTTCTCTCAGATCTTCTTCTTGCTTTTTTAGGAACTGAAATCTCTTTTCCTTATCAAAGACTAATTCTTACTTATCGGGATTAATCTTCCCTACTGGGTAGAGGTTGAAACTAGAGTCGGGGATAAATACATTTTTATGTATTTCTTGCCTTTATCCGGTAATGATAGTAGACTTGCCATAAGCGGAGGACGCCAGTTGGGGGACTTGAACTTTAGACGGGCTGCCTTGAGGTTGACCTCTGTGAGGATACTTCGACTTTCATAGATGGGCATCAGTTTCCTAGTCCCAGTGGTACCTACCGGTTTGATATGGAAGGTGGAAGCAGTGGCTTCACATAGTGGGCCCAGCGGACCGCTGGACGAGCCAATGGGCGCCGGGCCCGCATCGGTAGTGGGTTTGAAACCATGGAACTCACGACATCGATCTTCATTTTGGTTTGAAAGACCATTTACAATGTATCAATGTGTATGTTGTCATTAAATATCATTTTTACACTTTTAAGTATTCCATGAATTTCAAAGTATTTTGTTAATTTTCGATATATCGATATTCATGTAAAAATATCACGATATATCAGTAAAATCCAAGTGCAGATATATTTATCGAGAAATGATGTTTTAACCTTGATTTGAATAAATACATTGTGTTTTAATTAGACTGATTTCTTGTTCTCGTGCAATTTTTAGAAGTTAGACATAGACGAGGTTAGGATAATATAGAATTAAATCTATATCGATTCAAAAGAATTTCTAATATATATATATATATATATATATATTATCTTCGATAACATATTTTGAATTATAAAAGTAGTGATGCTTTTCAGCAAAAGCTGAATAAGCTTGTCGAATTGTTGAAATTTACAGTCTGCTGCGACTTTGGATGTCCAGGCTCATACAACGAAAATAAAGAAACAAAAGGATCGGTGGGGATCTCACTGTGCCCTCTCGGAGTGCCTAAGTGGGTTCTTTAAATTGGAAGAGAAGATTCTTTATGGGAATGATTTTTTTGTCGATTACCTTTCAGATGGGTGTGAAATTGACTATAATAGGTGATCTTGATCTAAGTTTCCTAATTGGATGATGATATAGAAGATAGTATCTTTCCCTTATTTGGAGGATATCATTATTTCTCCCATTGGGTGAGGGATTTTCTTTCTTTATCATTAACTAGTTTGTAGGGGATAATTGAGGAATGGTAATTAGGTAATATCCTACTTTCCTAATTGGTGGGCATTGGGTGTTTTCCTTTAATATAGATTCCTTGGGCTGACTATACTACCAGCCTTTTAAAGGGGTGAATTGGGCCCTCTTTTTGGGCCTGCATTTGGGGGATATCATTAAGGGTAGATGCAGTGCGGGCACCTTCTTAATCTCCTCTTAAACTGGCATTTGGGCTTACGCACCTAATATTTCAAACTTGGAGTCGTTGCCCCGACCTTTGACTAAGCGGCGTAGGCGAGGTTGGTTATCTTGGATTGGGGTGCTGACTCCAGCGTGGCTACTCAGGGAGGGTTTGATTAGGGCTTTGTCGCCGTCCCACGTCTTATGATAATGACGGATTTTTTATTTTCGCGCTTATTTTGGCTGTGGCTTCTAGCTGCCTTAAAACTCCCCCTGACTGTTTGCACTTTGTTCCCCTGTTCTTGAAGCTTTTTGCCTCTGAGTTTAAGAGAACTATTTTTCTTAGTTGTTTGACTATTGTTTCAGTTTGCTTTTGAAGTGGTTCACGATATCGCTGGGGTGGTCCCTTTTAGTCCCCATTTACGGGATTGGAGTGCGTCTTATTCTTCGCCGATCTTTTCGAGTTCGGCATCTAGTGAGGTTCTAGGGCTTGCGAGGTTCCAGGGCTTGCGAGATTCCAGTTATGCATTTTCTTTGATTTCCTTTTTTCTTGCTTAGGCCTACATATCTCCATGGGTCCTGGCCGCTCTCTTATCTTGCGTATAGGGAGTAATCCTGGCACGGGGTGTCCAGGTCGAGGCGGGCCAATTGGTGGAATCAAAAATTTGGCTATGGTGGTCCATAAGGGTTGTCAGAGGTGCACCCGCAGTTAGGGTGGGGAAAAATAAGTGAAATTTGATATCCTAGTGGCTCTGAGTATTTGAGGGCCGCTATAAAGAATGTTGAGGCCATAGGCCCCAATCGAGTTGAAACTTTATATCGTGAGATCTTTCTTGTTAGGGTATGGGTCGGCAGGGTCAGGTTTGGTGCCCTAACGTCTGTGACCACCTCGTCGTGGGGTGCAGAGATGGTGTGCTTTGAGGTGGCGTTAGGAATGGCTTACTCGGCTTCCCTTTGCATCCCTTTATAAAAGGGTTGTCACGGCCCATTTCAATGTACGCCCTTCTCGACTTTCTGACTTGAGGTATTACGGTGAAATTGTGAAGTCGTTCTTTTAGGGCCCGAGGAGTACGGTATTCCTAGCGCTAGCCTTCGCGACTAACGGCGTGAAGGAAGCCCTTTGAAGGCTTATTTTATATCTCAGCGCTCCGTGCCAAGTTGATTATTTCGGACCTTTCGTCCTCCTGATGCGGAGGAGCGTTATTTTTTGTCGGCGACCATCATTAAGTACAATCCCTTTGGCCTAGAGGACCCCAGCGGCTTGGCTTCCAGGCCATTTGGACTACTCCACGAGAACCTCGTGGGCTCCCTTTTTGCTTTGGTTGGCACGGTTTCGAGGTATGGGGTCTTCTAACGGCCTGCCTTGAGTCGCATGGCCTTGAGTGTTCATGTCAGATCGGTCGAAGGCGAAGAAGTGAAGCGGGCACGATTAGAAGTGCGCCCCGTGCAGTCCGACTCATCGGGTGAAGATACCCCGGTCATCCGATCACGAGGCTGCGGAGCTTCCTTTCTGAGACCTTCTCCTTTCCCTAGTCATGGAAGCTCCTGCCTTAAAGTCCTCTTCACTTATTTGGTCCACTTGCTCCTTGAAACTACGTGAGAGGCTTGGACACTTTGGAGGTTAGTGAAGAGGCGGGGCGTGAAGCGGAAGCCTCGGCTCCCGAGGTTTCCCCCTGCTCGGGGTAAGATCCAAAAGGTGGGAGCCTCTTCCTCGCCTTCATCCGCTGTCGGGGCTGGAGACTCTTAAGGGAGGGAGGTTGAGCCCCCCTTGAAGGTTCTTCCTCTTTCTGTTTGGAGTCCCATGTCCACTTTGGGCGCCGCGCCCTGCGATCTTGGGATGAGGTTGGGAGGATCGCGGTGCTGATGTTGCGGGACGAGGACTCTTTGCTTTCTGTCGCGGGCTGTGCATTTGGGGCTGTTCCTCCATTGCCAGACCCGACCTGGGGAGGTGGTCTACCGCATCCGTCGGAGGCTCACAGCTCTTATAACGGGGAACCTGTGTCCAAGCGCCTTCGTCGATCCTTTTCTATATTTTTCAGTTACGTTGCGGCTCTTTCATCATTTTTGGCGGTGGCTACCTGAAAGGTTTTATAAGGCGAAATTCGTTACGGAATAAGGGCAAAATCGTAATTGATTACAAATTCCATAATTTTGGTTCAAAATGAATTGTTCTGGACCTGGACGATGGCTGGATTCGCGAGGCTGGATGTTTATAAGATCTTTGAAGGGCGCGCATCTTCAGCTAGCACGTAAGAATTTTGTGGTCAGGGCGATTGGTCGACCACGTTTTCGAGGAGGCATCCCGAGGTCGGGTGCGGGCCATGCGATTTTGATCTGACGAAGTCGCGTATAGCAAATCTTTCATGATACCATAAATTAGTATGAGTGAAATGATGATAATGGATGATGAGATAGTAGAGATATCAAAATACGGGAAAGAGGGACAATGGTGTTAATTAAATTTTGAGTCACTAAGTAATAAAGGGGGTAGTGTTGGTCTTCTTTATGAGACAAAAGAGCAAAACGTGGAAGGGAACCCGGTAGCTTGCGGGGAAGCGAAAATGGTAGTTTTAAGAAGTCTACGACTTACTCTCTAGATTCTGACAAATCGGCCAGTCGACGGTCTTTGGGACCAAAGGAGAAGCACTCTACGCGGAGAGGGCGTGGGTACCAGGTGAGGAGTTTCCTCAAACTCCGAGAGGCAGGAGTTCCTCCTATTTGGGTTTTATTCCTATTTTAAGTGTTTGTCAATGTTGAGTCGAATGGGCGTGAGGCGCCGAGTCAGTCAGCCTTGGGACCAGTGATATAATTGAAACAAAAGGTGAAGTAGCCGTATTGGGTACGGGCTGTTGGAGTACATTTGTGATAATTTGTGCATTAAATGTTTACTTGATATGCATTGGTAGGGAATAGCCGTGAAGATTCGGGTTCACTAAGTGAGCCGTTGATTTCATGAATTTTGAGATAATGCTTGGGGTTTCTTATTCTCGAAGCAGTGATACCTCAAATATATTTTGTGAAAATATATTTTTGTGTGAATAATATTGTTTAGTAGAAGTGATTTAAATTAAATTCTTAAATGTTTGATAATTATTTGTAATTTAATTTTGATGTATGAGTTGTAAAAATTACATAACATAGTTATTGTGATTTGAATTATCTTGAGTATATTCTTGTTTATATATTTGCATGTGATTAGGCGTATTGGAGCGCATACGCCATTCCATATGCACTGAGCAGCTAGAGATTATAGGGTGAGTCGTGAGGATGAAGTCTGGCGAAATGGTTCGGTTGTAAACATTAATTATCGGTGGTCCAAACAGATAAAATATCAATGGGACGGCCCGATTGATATTCATCGGAGGGATGATCCACAAACAAATAATATATCAATCGTCGGGCGGCCCGATTGATATATATATACATCGGAGGGTTGTACTAATAAACAATTCTCCTTTAGGCTTAGGCGAGTGTGGGGAAAGTCGGTGAGGACTAAGCGTCCCGAGTTAGTCGTATAGACATTAAGTGGGATCATGCATTTGCTTGAATGTGTGTTCAAGTGGAACATTTACCTGTACTTGGGTGGTGAAGTGGCCCACTTAGAGGCGATTCTCCTACTAAGCTTTAGCTCACCTGGGTCGTAGGACCCCCGCACTACAGTGTAGGGGCATCTGGGACGGTTTAGATCCTTGAGGTACATTTTAGAAGAATAGGGATGTAAGCTGGTGTCACATTATATACATGTATTAGAATGCTTTTCATTTTAATATGTTGTATAAATGGATTTAGTAACTCTTGAAACTATTGGATGGATTTGGATATATTGTGATGAGTATTGTATTATGGGCCCAAGAAGCCGTTTACCATGTTGGGATTATATTGGGTATTTGGGACGGGTATATGTAGAGTATTGTATTTGGGTAGAGCTCTCGGGTACAAAGGAGACTGCAGGTCCCTACAGTGGCGGTTGGTGGCAGGCGTCCACTTGTGTCCAGGCAGGGTTGTGGGTGAGTCAACGGACCCGAGGTTTGGGGCGTCAGCAGGCAGGTATCGGAGAACTGGGTATCCCGAATACAGGGGCTCGGGTTGGAGTATCCATCACCGCTGGGTGGTTTGATGTGGGTATGGGTATGGAAACCTATAGTTGAGGTTGGGCTTAGGTCATGGCCAGGGTGAGACATCACCGCTGGGTGTGGTTAGTGTTCGGTTTAGGTATGAGATTACCTAGGAACTCACGGGAATAGAACACTGCATTCATGGTGTTTGATGTGTGATTGCGTGTATAACATGAGTTGTATGTTATGTGAATGATGTTTATAACATGGTTTGTGATATGTTATGATGTTATGTGCTTAGTGCTTAGCACATGGATGTGTTAGAAAATGGTGGAGTTTTTATAGTGTATGAAAACTGGACCAAAGAGAAGAAATAAAATAAATTGGAATAAATTTATTTGGTTATTGAAAATAAGAAACAAATTTTAAAGTAATTTGAGATTGGAACACTAGTTTGAGTGTTATATATAGGAGGCTTTTGAGAATTACGGATAATTTTCTAGAATTAAAGAAAAAAAAATTTATAGAGTATATTTTTTTGTGTCTTGATGGTTGGGACTCAAAAAAAAAAAAAAATAGAAACAAAAATGAGGTGGAGAATTTTGGTTTCACCGGTGAGTAAAGCGGAAAAAAAAAAGAAAAAAAGAAAGTAGAAGAAAATAAGGTTCATAAATTGTATTTAGTCCCATTGGGAGAAAATAATTTTCCTAAGGTTTTATATGATGTAAGCGAAGAAAATGAAGAGAAAATAAATTTTGTAAATTTATTGAGTGTTAAAAAATGAAGAAAAAAAAAATATATGCAAACATGTATTTTTTGAAATTTTCCCGATGTTTACAGGAAATAAATTAGGATTAGGAAATGAAAAAAAATGAAAAATGATTTTTTAGTGATTTTTCCAGCTGCTGGAGATAAATGGAAATAAATGAAAAAAAAAAAAAATTAGTGCGAGAAAGCAGTTTTAGTATTCTTGCTTTCAATTATATATGAAAAAAAAAAAATTTGTATTTCAAGCCTTGCAATTGTATTGCAAGAGATAGGGCTGGAAAAATTGTAGTGAAAAATTGTATTGTAATACCATTTTTGTATTGCAGAGAAGAAGGCTTGAGGATTGGAAATTGTATTCTGTCCCACATTGATTAATATTAAGGATGTGTGTAGTTAGTTTGGGAAGAAAGTGTATTGCGGAGGTGTTAGATTGTATTGCTTGTAGCGTAGGAGGAAAGTGTATTGCAATTTGGAAATTGTATTGCACAACCTTAAGGTTCTTTGGGTTCAAGTGTATGTGCAAGAGTGGTGGCTAGTTGTATTGCAACCTGACAAAGTGTATTGCAAAGAGGTGCGAGTGGCTAGGGTAATATTCTCGCCCTGCAGTTAGTATTGCAATGGGTGTCATTAGCTAGGATTGTATTGCGACACAACAAATTGTGTGCGATACTTGTATTATATTGTGACTTGAAGAGTAGAAAAGGGGGTGGTATTGCAAGGCAATGAGAAGAAATTGTATTGCAAGGCGACAAAAATTCTTTGGAAATGTGTTGCGATACAATTTTTGTATTGTGACCAGCGGTAGATGAGCGATGCCGATACTTGATAGCAAGTGAGCAGTGACGATGAAACGATGTCGTTGGCCATTAAGCGTGAACGATAAATTTAATTTTTTTTTTTTGAAAAATCAAATAAAATAAATTTAATAAAATGAGACCAAAATTTAGAAAAAAATGAAATTTTCAAAAATGAAATTTTTGTTGATAAAAATGTTTAAATGTATAATTAATTGTCTTGCATTACTTGTAATCACAGGGACAATGCTCTCTTGATTTATGTGTATGAATAGTGTCTCGAAATTTGTGCTTATGCCTTAGAATCTTTTGTATTGTATTAACTACCATTGGAGTATGATTACTTGCTTGATTGTTGTAGTATATGCATGGTGTAATGCGTATAGGAAAAGGGTGGTACTAAGGTTTAAAACTATGACCTTAGGGATTTGGATAATGAAATGAAACAGAAACTTGGAATTTTATTGAAATAAATGAAGCGAGTGGTTGGAGATTTAGGCGCCACTTAGGAAATGGCAGGTCGGTCCTGGTTGTTAAAGTCTATTAGTAATTGGCATGTGCATTGCCTAGTTAAATAGAAATGAAAAAATTAAATGATTTATTTGCCATTGGAAATACGTAGATGGCTAGTCAGTACGAGGGACGTGAGGGCGTCCAGGTGCGGTCGAGCACCTAGTGTGATAAAGCAGAAGCCCTTGATGTTGAAATTTGTGGTATTGCAGTAATTGCTCTCATATGAGCATAAGCGGGTGGTCGAGAGAAGGTCTAGTAACCTCCGAGTTTAGGACCTGACATCCTCCAGGTCCACGGGAGGAGATCCGTTAGTGGTAGACCATTAGTTCATCTGATTGAGAAGGTGTGTTGAAGGTTATCATTACTTTCGGCTTCCGAGTTAGACTAGGCGTGTTCCGGCTAGAGAGTGAGGCTTGAAATATATGGTGATGGCGGGGACCTCTAGAGACCTTAGAGGAGGCGGGTATCACGTGAGTTCTCCCTAGGGATTAGGCGAGAATAGGGATGATATGTCGGGGTTGCGGAGTTGGAATCTCGGGGACTCTACTTCTGATGGACACGAGGATCATGGACATGTCGGAGTTCGATGTCATCCTAGGGATCGTTAGTGTGGCTTACGGGGTCATTATTGATTGTGAGCGTAGGAGATTCTACTTCTGGGACGGTACTAAATTAAGTGGTATTTCGGGGGAATGAGCATGATATTTTGCCCCGAGACGGTATCTGTGAGTCTAGGTGTCGAGGGGGACGGGTTGGCGGGTGGCTACTTGAGCCACTGGGGGCGAGGAGGGCGGACTTGGATACACCTCAGTAGTGTGCAACAATGGGATGTTTCCGGATGTGTTCACACGGACTACTTCCACGGAGGGTAGTAGACTTGATTATCGAGTTACACCACAGTACTTTACCCGTGTCTATGACTCGCGCTAGGATGGCACGGTTGAGTTGCGGGGCTCGAGTCCGATTCACAGAGCTATTGGACAAGGGGTTTTATCAAGCCAGAGCACTTCACCATGGGCGCTCTAGTTCACATTGCGAAGAAGAAGGCGAGACCCTTGTGCATTGACTACGACGGTTGACGGGGTTATGATCCGAATCGGTACCCGGCTATCGGGGTTGATGATTTGTTTGATCGGTTAGGAGGATGCGAGTCTACTCAAAGATAGACCTTCCATAGCGGTTGCATCATCGAGGGTTAGGATATAAATATCCACACAAGGCAGGCGTTTAGGGCCGTTATGGGCACAGGTTCACGTTGATGCCCTTTGGATTGACGAATGCACCCAGCCCGACATTCATGGATCTCATGCATAGGGTATTCCAACCATATCTAGATCAGTTTGTCGTAGTCTTCGTGGATGACATTTGATCTTGCCGGTCAGTGGGGGCATGGGTATCACTTGAGGATTGTGTTCTGATTATAAGAAGAGACCATCGGTTATGCAGCTAAGTTCAGTAAGTGTGAGTTTTGGCTTACTAAGGTGAAGTTTTGGGACACGGTGTCGGCTATCGAGTGTCGGTCGACTGAAAAGGTTGAGAAGGCAGGTGATGGGTTGAGGTAGAGGAGCCAGAATGTCAATCTGAGATCTTGGTTTCTTGGGATTGGATGGAATTATTACGGGAGACTCGAGAATGGGAATTTGAAGTTGTCCATTCGGGGCGGGACCATGGGATTACACACGGGACATGGACTCCGTAGTTTGGGGCGAAGCCTGACCATAGAAGAGATTGAGGATACTTGGAACACTCGGGATATGGGTGTTAGTATGAGAGGGAGGATCATTCTTCTAGTTCGGGAGGCGGAAGACTTAGCTTCCACTAGTTCGGGACTAGGACGGGATTAGCAGGCATGGTATTTGGATTGCGGAGACAGGGGATCCCAGACTTTGGGGCAATGCAGTCGATTAGTAGAGCGGAGTATCATTGATTCAGCTCCTCCACACCTGATGCGGGTCGGAAGCCGTTTAAGTTTCGGTCTTGCTCTGACACTTCCGGCAGCCTGAGATAGACGGGAGGGGCGGTGTGGGTCGAGTCGAGACGGATCGGGGAGTTGTGCGGCCCGGGCGTGGTGGACCTTAGGGTGGTAGACCTATTGGTTGTTGATTGTGAACGGCATGGATGAGTTGACAACCATCGGGTTCTTCGATAGTGGACCTAAGAGTAGGGTTGTCCTTTTCGACCGCGACATTGGATTTGGGCTTAGGAGTTAAGGCCTTTAGAAGCGAGTATAGATGTTCTTACTAGGGTGTAGGGTGAGAGTTGACTGATAGGTCGAGGATTATGAGTGAGAGATCTCTCGGATGCACTCATGGGTGGAATAAAGTTAGTTGTCACGATGGATTATTGCGTTCGGTGTGCCGCGGTAACCTCCGTCGGAATTCGGGTGTGGGCACGGTGCAGTCATTCACCGCTCTTGGTAGGTGTGGGTTGGGTTGTCTTTGGGATTTCGCGATCCAGTAGAAGACTCATGGTTCGATGAAATGAAGTGGTGGGGTGTGTTGGGAAAAGCAAAGGGTAGTCGATCCCTAAGGTGAGAATCCACCAGGTTAGAGATTGTAAAGAGACCCGGAAGATATCTGGGTATTTCTATGTGAATATATAAGCAGGCTCGAGAAGTGTAAGTAGAAATTATATTTGCGAAATGAAAACATGTGGTCAGTATCAAGTAAACTTAGAGTTGGTATTAGAATTAAGTGACTCGAGGTTTGGATACCATTGGAAATTGAATTGGGTGTTGAGTCGCAGGGCTCAGTATATGGATGTCATTCATGACATGGACTAGGTTAGCCAGTCCGTTGGATTATCGTGGTGTGACCTTAGGAGGTCGGCGTATACCACATGGCTTGAGGGGGTTGTGTGGGGTTCACGATGTTGTATGGATTATATACCAAGTGTTAGAGGGACGTACTCACGAGCATAAGTCCTGAATCGTAAGGGTAATTTGGAGAGCATCATTACCTAAGTGGGAATTCGCCTACGATGATAGTTGCTCGGGCGAGTATACGGATGGCAGAGTATGAGGCAGCCTTGGGAGGCCATGAATCAGATTGTGTCGGGCCAGGGGTGGGAGGAGGCTGCATCACGGTCGATCGATTAGAGACACCTCTCCCCGAGAGGTGAGTTTGATACATTGACGTCTTCTCACGACCAGTGCCGTGAAGGCTATCTTGGAGGGGGGCGATGTGCGATATCGACCCTTGAGTTGAGGTTGGGATCCGTCTTCTTGGAAGGTGATGCACGAGAGGAAGTGGTCAGGTTCGGCAAGCGTGGAAGCTATCGGCAGGTTCATTAGACCGCCGAGACCTTTTTCGAGGGGTAGAGCTACCGATTCTTGTCACGATTAGGCGTTCGCGCGCGGCGTGTCGGTGTTCAGGGTGTTTCACGTCTCCGTACTCTGGAAGTGCTCTCGGATCCGGCTCATGGTGGATTGGAATGAAATTGAGTTGCTTGCAAATCGGACGCGAGGGAGGGACAGTATGCGATTTTGGATAAGCGTGATCGGGTTTTGTGGCGCAAGGCTGTGGGCTAATTGAGAATCTTTATGGCGTAGCGTGGAGTGGGAGGTCAGCGTGGGGCTCGAGGACACGATGCGAACCACTATCCCTTTCTTGTTTAGGGATGAAGGTCATGGTTTAGTCGTTTAATAATTAAATAGTGTTTACATCACATGGAAAATTAGGCGTGCATATGCATGTGCGCGTGATTATGATCGTGAGAATTTCGGACCCGAAATTCCTTTAAGGAAGGAGAATGTAAGACGAAATTCCAGTACTGAGACAAAATTAATCGTAATTTCGATTACAATTGTAATTCCGGTTAAAAATCGGGAATTAATTCTCCGAGACCTGGATGTGAAGCAGTTTGCAGTTGAATCGTCTCAGAAATCTAGCTAACACGTAAAATTTTGTCAAATTCCAGGAGCTAGACTGGTCGACCATTTAGAGAGCATGTGATTCGGAGTGCGAAGTAAAACGATTTTTCGATGGGACCAGTCACATATAACACTGCTCATATTGCCGTAAATTGGTATGAGTAGAGAAATGATGAAAATGGACGGCCGAGATAGAGCCAAATGTCAAATCTGGGAAAAGAGGATTGTAATGGTCATTAATTAAATTTTAAATTACTAAATGACAAAAGGGAATAGTGTTAGTGTACCTTAAGAGCAAAGGCAAACGATGGAAGAGACCGAGTAGCTTGCGAGGAAGCGAAAATGGTGGTTTTAGAGAGAAGGTCTCGACTTCTCTCTGGATTCTGACAAATTCGTAGTTTTGAGTCTTCGGGACAAGAAGAAGAACTGTTCTGCGCGGAGAGGGCTTAGCGTGGGTACCAGATTTAGGGAGTTTCCTGTGACTCGAGAGGTAGGAGTTTCTCCTACTTGAGGTTTTATTCTATTTTAAGTGTTTTGTCGATGTTTGGTCGAATGAGGTAGTGAGGCGCGGTCGATCGAGTCCCAGGCAGGACCAGAATTGATCATAATTTTTGAAACAAAGATTTGACGGCCGTGTGTGGGTATGGGCTGTTGGGTGCATTTGTAATAATTTATTGCATTAAATGTTTGCTTGATATGCATTGGAAGTAGGAATGGCCGTGAATTTGGTTCGCTAAGTGAGCCGTTGATTTTAATGATTTTTCGGGAATGAAATGGCAAGAGGGTTCACTATTCTTAGAAATGCGTTCTCAAAATATATTTTTTGAAAATATATTTTTGTGTGAATATGTGTTTGGCCGAGTGATTTAAATTAAATTTACTTTCGTGTTTGATCGTTAACCCAGTGAGAGCTAATTTTGATGTATGAGTTGTAAAATTACATAACATGATTGTGTGATTTGGTATACGATATATTCTTGTTTATATATTTGCATGATTAGAGCGTAGTGGAGCTAGCATATACATTCCCTTATCTGCTTGGAACACCCTAGAATTATAGGAGTGAGTGCATGAGATGAGTCTAGCGAAAATGGTTCGGAGGGTTGTCTAAAAACATTAATTATCGGAGGGTAGTGCACAAACAAATAATATATCAATCGTCGGAGCGGCCCAATTGATATATATATACATCGGAGGGTTGTCTACTAATCAAACAATAATTCTCGTACAAGGCTTGGGGTGTAGAGAGTCGTGAGGACTCGGGATGGAGTTAGTCATATAGGCATTAAAAGTACAGGATGTCATTTGCTTGAATGTGTGTTTAAATTGGAACATTGCGGCACGCATAAGTGGTGGGTAGCGCGGCTTGAGGCGATTCTCCCTCTTGAGCTTTAGCTCACCCGTCGTGGGACCCCCTTTTCACGAATCTTAGGGAGCGTGCGAGAGGCAGGTTAGATCATAGGTATTTAAGAAGAAATAGGGATGTGGCTTTACAATTGTCACATTGCATACATATATTAGAATGCTTTTCATTTTAATATATATTTGTATAAAGTAGTTTATTAACTCTTGAAACTATTGGATATAGTTTGGATATATTATGATAGTATTGTATTATAGACTGAGGCGGATTTTACTCGTGTTGGGATTATATTGAATTTGTTTGGAGACCAATTGCTATGCGAGTATTGTATTTGGGTAGAGCTCTCAGGTACAAAGGACTACTTGATTTTGAGTGGCGTCGGGTAGCTTGAGCATCCAGCTTGTATTCCGCGAGGGTTGATGGGTAGTCAGCGGACTACGGGATTTAAGGCGTCTGAGCTAGCAAGGAGACCCGACCTTAGGGGCTACGCGAATGGCGAAATCTTACAAGGCGGGTTGCTTCCACGACGTCCGTGGAGACTGACCTTGAAGCCCGGAAAAGGGACTTGAGGCGGAAGGCTTGTGAAGCACGGGTTTGACCTGAAGCATGCTTCGACGGTGATGGCGCGGGTCGAGGATAAAGAAAAGGAGGCCCGGAAGGATGTAAAGGTCGCCGAGACGGTGCCATGACTTGCCCGGAGAAGGAGTTGCGGGGCGGGTGAAAAGTGACACAATGGAGCTAAGGTAACGACGTTGGGCCAGGAGCTCGCCCGAGGCTCTGGGGCCAGGCAACTCCGCATTCTGGAACGCGTTTGAAGCGGAGGAGCTTCGACGGGCGGATGCGGACGCCCGAAGCCGAGAGGCTTTGTGGTTGGCGGAGGGCGAAGTGATGGCGGAGCTTAGGGCAGGTCTACACCCTGGTGGCCTCGGTGGGCGCCTTCCGGTAGCAGGGAGCTTCAGGAGCTTTCCAGATAGATTTCAACATCGGCTGCGGTGGGAGGTAGAAGAATCTTCTTAGGGTTGAGGTCGATGCGGGCGCTAGAAGGTGTTCTCCGGGGCCCTTGATCGTGCTCCCACAGTGTCTTCGGGTTCCTCCAGGCCCGACTCTTTTACCTCCCTTTCTTTAGGGCTCGTCTTTTAGCCCCTGCCCCAGTAGGTCGGGCCCCAGGCCTCGGGCGCCTAGGCTTTTACTTTCTAACCTTCTTGGGTATACCGGCGCGAGCTGGGATTTTATTGTTAGCCGACATTCCTTCTTCGTTCAGTGTACAAAAGATTCATGATTAATTTTATTGCTCTTTTTATTGTTTTGCCAATTTGAGTTTGGTTCACAGTACACATCATTTACTTCTTCCCCAGCGAGCTATATGGCTCTATCTTTGTTAGCCATGTTGGGTATGACTTGCCTCATTGAGTTATCGGGACTCCTGACTCACAGGGCCTTTTGAGGCGATTAATATACGTATTACGAGCTCTTGGGCTCTGAATTTGCAAGACCCATTCTAAGTAGTCATGCTACGAGAAGAGCCCAGGCTATTGGGCTCCACGAGCTACATGGCTCAGGTGGCTGCCAACCCCGTGACGGTATGCTGAAGAAAGCTGAAATTTATTGGGCTCCACGAGGCTGCAGCTCCATGGTGCCAGCCTTCCTTGAAGCGATTTATGCTCTAAGCGAGCTACTAGGCTCCTGGGCTCAAGAGACCCTTTCGAACGGTTTGCTCAAAAGCCGGGGATTGTTGGGCTCCTGGGCTCCAAGACCCTTATTGAGCTGATTATACTTTAGCCAATTCTTTGTGGCTCACCAAGCTTCATGGCTCGGTGGCTGCCAGCGCTCTTGACTGGTTATGCTCAAAAGCGAGCTCACGGGATCCTAGGCTCAAGACCACTTTACGGTAGTTTATGCTCTAAAGCGAGCTCTTTGGGCTCTTGGGGTCAGAGACCATCTGACGATTATGCTCTAAGCCCAGTACATTGGGCTCCTGAGGCTACATGGCTCCATGGCTCTCAACCTTATTCCAGCAGTTCATGCTCTACGGCGAGCTCTGGGCTCTGAGCTATGTGGCTCAGTGGCCCTTTCGTTTCTTTCCCTTGGGCACATCACATGGTTTTAATCACGAATCCCATGGAAATTGGACCCGGTTACGTGGTTCAGTGTTGCAGCTTCCTTATAAATCGCCGGTCCTGGGTCATGTGTGCTTCAAGACTTCTTCTCTCTTTTCAGTGAGTCCTAGGTTCACCATGATGAATTAAGGGCTTGGTCGATCAGCGCTCGGTCACATCCACGGTGATCACGGGCTTGGTTTAGATGGCTACCACTTGTAGGGTTGTGTTTTAGTAGTTCCTCCTTGTGGGTTATTGTTGTTCACAGCTACGATTAATGGAGCTGATGCTAGGGGCAGCATTTGGAGGAGGCGATTATTAGCTAGAGGGAAAACTTTTAAGTCTCGCTTTCTCTGTATTTTTCTTTTTTTTCTTCTCTTCTTTCTCTTTCTCCTTCTCTTTTACTCTTTCCCTCCCTCTTCTTCCTAACTCCTGTGGTTTTGTCTTGACCGGTGTGGTAGATGTGAAGGAGCTGGTTTCCCAATTATAATTTTTTGAGATGAAAAAAGGGAATTTTATAAATCTGCAAGGTACGATTGTAACTTCTGTAATGAAATTTTTATTTGCATTATGTACTTGACTTGCTGAGCTTAGAAGCCAAGACTCTTCTTTTTTTCTCTCTTCTTTTTCCTTATGGGTTCTTTCTTTCTGAGGAGTAGAGAAATGTGTGTGCTGCATGTCTTTGAGGTACTAGGAACGAATTAGTTGACCATAATTCTCTGTATTTAACTGTAACTCCTTTGACATAAAGAACAATTTTTAACGAAACATGTGCTTTTTACTGGAGACTATCCGTAGAGCTATTATTATAATCTTAATTTTGACCAGATCACGGATTTGCGAAGCAAAAATGAACATAGAGACCGGTACTTAAAATCAAAATGTTGGTTTCTTTACTAAAGACTACATTCTAAGATCTTATTGGTAGAACCGCTTGAGGTGCTCAACGTTCCATGAGTGGGGCAAGGTCTTTCCTTCTTAAGTTTGGAGTTCGTAGTTACCAGGTCGGATTATGTGAGTTACGATGTAGGGTCCTTCCCAATTCGATCCCAGCATCCCATGCGTGGGGTCTTTCCTTGCTGGCAGAAGCTGTTTTAGAACCAGGTAACTAGGCATGTAACTCTTGGGTCTGACCCTTTGGTCGTAGTATCTTGCTGTCTTTTTGTGGTAGTCCTCAATACGCTTTAGGACCTGCTCACACTTTTCATTTAGGAGATCAGTTTGGGCGAAGAGCCTGCCGATTGTGTTAAGTAGCTCTCAAATTCAATCCTTGGTGACTTTAATCAGGCCTTGTGGACCTCTTGCTTTGGTGCCGAGCCAGCGAATGGGGTTTCGAGTTCTGCGATTTAAGTAGTTACATGTGCCCGCCAACACCTCGGGAGTACTATGCCCATTTCTTTTAGGTCGCAGGCTTAGTCGCGATTGCTGTCTTGAGAGTTCGTATAGTGACCTTTGCTTGCCCATTGGACTGTAGGTGAGCTGGGGATGAGTAGTAGTTCTTGATTCTGAGCTCGGTGCAGAAATCCCTGAACTTAGGATTGTCAAACTGTTTCCCATTATCGAACCACAGGGACCTCCGGGATCCAAAGTATTATAAGAACAGACGAAGTTACATACATACATTTTGTGATTGTTCTTTAAGGGTTCGACCTCGACCCATTTGGTAAAATAGTCCACGGCCACAGTGATAAATTTGCATTAGCGCTTTCCGATGGGTAAGGGTCCTAATATGTCTAGCCCCCATTGCTGAAAAGGCCAAGGGCATGTAGTAGACGTCGGCGACTCGGATGGGAAATAGAGATCTTGGCGCCTCTGACGGGCTTGTTTCTGGCCCATTCGGTCGCGTCTTTGGCGTTGTGAGGTACAATAGTATGCCTCGAGGTTTTTTTTTCCTGCTAGGGTCCGAGCTCCAATGTGGTTGCCACAGATGCCTTCGTGTACCTCCTTGAGTATGTAGTTGGCGTCTTCTTTCCCTCGCGCCAGAATGGGCGTGAGAAGCCCTCGTTATAAAGGGTTCCTACGATAAATGGTGAATCTTGCAGGCACTTTGCCACGGGTTTGGATGCTACTTTGCCGGGTCGCTCGTGATGTACCTTCACCGAAGTAATCGGATGGGGTCCATCCAGCTCGATTCGGACATCACAGGGGAGACTTCTCCATTGTCGATGCTCGGGGGTTAAGGTATTCAGTGAATTATCGGTCTGCCCAGTCTTCTTGTAAGAGTACATGTGATTTTACTTGAGCATGTGAAATTCTCTATTCTTGAGCCTGTACTGACTGAACTCGTATGAACTTTTAAACAATTCTCTTCTTGAGATATAGGATCATCTTTACCCTCACGGCTTCGCAGTCTTCTATATTTTACTACCAATTGGGGTCATTGCTCCACTTCAAACTGATGCTGTTGGTGGGCGAGGTTAAGTCCGGTATGTGACCTGTATTCTCGACTCATTATTGGAGCTTGGAATGAGCAGGGCGTATTCCATCTATATCCGGAAGTAAAGGAGGTCGAATCGGACACGCACCACTTCCCTTAGGCATTGGCGGCCCTGATCCACGGAATGACTTCGGATGGGGAGGTCGGTGTCAGGTTAATAACCGGCGAGCTCTGGCACGGGGTGAATTACATGATGAAATCTGCAGATTGCCATTTATTTATCCTTGGTTTGTACCCTAATGTCGAACTCTTTCAGCTCAGCCCTTCTCCAATCATCTAAGGTTTAAGTTTGGTCGTCATTTGTATGGCTCTAATTCTTCTAAAGTGCGAGTCAAGTGCCCACCTCGTCTCGCTAAGTCGAACTGCATCCATATGTAGATGTTGTCGTAGTTTTTGTTTCATTATTGTGAGTAACACTCCTGGCTATTCATTGGTTCCCGAACTATGCCTACTCACATTTGCAGTTAGAGATTTGATGACCATGTGATAGAGGGAGGGGATGGCCCTTATGGTATTGAGAGAGGGCCTTCTCAGCAACATGTTGTAGGCTGATGGGGCATTTACTGAAACCTTCACCGGTGTTGCTGGCCTTGATTAGTACCCCGAAAAGTGCTCTTTGATCCTATTTAAGATAGGTTTTGGGTGCTTTTGCCCGTACTAATCATATTATTCGCCGATTGATATGCGGGTCCATTAAAGTATTCTTGATTTTTGTTTAGAGGTTGTTTTTAGGTAGTTTGCGGGTTTCGTAAGCCTCCACCGTCATATCAAGCTGGCATCGTAATTCTTGATTTATGTTGAGTTAAATTATATGAATTCTCGGCCCGATTTCATCAAACTGGGATGAAGAAATATCAAGGCTGGAAGGAGAAATGCGGTGGAGGATGCGAGGAAGCGACGTGTGGCTTGAAATTCGCTGGCGCCGCGAAATTTTGCAATGATAGTGAAAATTTCGCAATCATAGCGAAATTTTCGCAGTCATAGCGAAAGTTTCACTATGGCCAAATTTTCGCTATGATAGCGAAATTTCGCTATCATAGCGAAAATTCACTATCATAGCGAAAATCCTGCTCCCTGTTTTTGTGATCCAAACGACTCCGTTTTGTTTAATTCCTCTTTTGCCCTCAATGTAATCATATTATTTAGGTTAGTTTGGTATTTTCGCATGTTTGTGGGGCTATATAAGCAATGTTATGGACAATTTGTAACCTAACACTATTCAATTCATGACTTTTCATTCCAGCCCCTGTTTTGGTTCCCATTTTCTCTCTTCTCTCTCCCTCTTTCTCTCTCATTTCTAGAATTTGCCAGACACACACTGCCCCTTTGAGGATGACAACTCAAAGGATGTTTAGCTAAACCTCGAAAACCTTGAAGAGGAGGGTTGATAGGACAGTTGATGTTGTTTGCGAGGTGTTCCTTTGTATTCATGAAGCGATGCTGGCGTGTTGTATTTGAACTTTCGAAACTAGGTTTAAATGCTATTTAATGTATTTTCTTAGGTCGATACTTGGCATGCTTTAGGGTTCGGTGTATTCTTAATAAAGTGATCTGCTGACATCCATTAGATGTCATTCACGAGCCCATGAAAGTAGGTTAAATCTTTGTATTTTTCAAGCTGTTGGAACATTAAATCTTTTCGATGAATTCTTTCTGGTTTCAAATAGGAATGTTATTAAGGGTTGGTTTTTTAAAAGTTAAACGAAGATCAGGTTTTGAAAACGACTATATGCCATTTGCCACCCAATGCGAGAAATAACACAGGGACACATATAAACCTCATCATACCAAACTAGTGACCCCGAGACTGAGTCTTCCCTTCCATATCTTATTTTAAAGGCTGGCTCCCGGTTAGCATAGTGACACCACCAGCCCACTTTTAATACAAATCAGAAGAAATCCAAATGAAAGCCTCACCATTTTGAATCATGATATGGGTCATTTGTAAGATGAAAACCATCCCGAGTTCGACCACAGAAGCAGCTATCTTTATGATAACATCTGACAGTAGGAGGAAATTGGATCTGATATTGTTGATTCGAGATCACCCCTACGTAACACGAATCAAATGACGCGTAAGTCGGGGATGGTGCCAGCTACGGATGATGAGTTGATATGTACCTTGTAATCTTCATTACAGAAGTGTTGGTGACTTCTTTATAACCACTTTTAGATTTCGTATTTAGGAATATCGAGTTTGTTACTCGGCCCGATCCTTCTTTGAAGTAGTTTTATCATTACAGGTCATTTTTATCATTTTGGCTAACACTAATCTTTTTGCTTGACTTTGTAGTTGTTCACTTGCTTGGTCTCTTTTTGTGTTACGGGTGTTTATCATCCAGGGATAGGAATATCAATTGAAGCTAACGAAAGAGTTAGTGCACCAATTGAGCAAAGTTATGAAGTCAGTGTGCACAGTGAGCAAATGGATCCTCTACCTAAGGAACAGCAAAGTCAACAAGCAGCTCCTATGAATCCAACAGCATACAGATCAATGAGGGACCACATACACCCTCCTAGAGTTAGTGCTCCTTCCTGCATCATACCACCTGCTGAGGATGTGGCAGTAAGACCCTATCTGGTGCCCCTACTCCCAACTTTTCATGGTATGGAAAATGAAAATCCATACACACACATTCGGGATTTTGAAGAAGTATGTATAACTTTTAAGGAGGGTGTAACCGATATGGATTTGTTGAAGTTAAAGGCATTCCCATTAACCCTCAAGGACAAAGCCAAAATATGGCTCAATTCACTGAGGCCGAGAACAATTAGAAATTGGGCCGATCTTCAAGCTGAATTTTTGAAGAAATTCTTCAGTACAACCAAGACCAACAGTTTGAAGAGGCAAATCTACACTTACTCGGCCTATGACAATGAGAAGTTTTATCAGTGTTGGGAGAGGTTCATGGAGACCATCAGTGCATGTCCACACCATGGTTTTGATACATGGATGCTAGTGAATCATTTCTATGATGGTATGTCTCCAGCCATGAAGCAACTGCTGGAAACCATGTGTGGAGGGGACTTTCTGAGCAAGAACCCAGATGTGGCCATGGACTTTTTGAACTATGTGGCCGAAACCTCCAAGGCATGGGATGAACTGAATCCAAGGGAAGTAGAGAGAATGAGGCCTTCGACCCATCAAAGGGGAGGCATCTATGCACTTTCCGAAGACACGGAGATGAAAGCAAAACTGACCACTTTGACCCGAAGGTTGGAGGAGCTTGAAATGAGAAATCAGCATGAAGTGCAAGCAGTGAATGAATTGCCTGCATCTCACCCAGCCTGTTTTAATTGTCAGTCAAATAACCACTCTGAGAGACCTTGTCGGTGGATTTCCTTCGATCAAGGGAATTAATGCAAGAGCATGCCCATGTCTTGGGTGAAATAAATACCTAAAATGCTCCTTATGGTGGCGCTTATAACCCGATTGGAGAAATCATCAGGCCTTTCGCGAGCCAAATCCACCGCATGTGCCCCGGGGCATAGCGACGGTTTAACTCCATAAACCTGATACGACCTTGACCTCAGCCTTCTTCTCCTGTTGGGCAAGCCATCTTGAATTTGAGGCAAGGTGGTGGGAATTTGTAGAGGAATGAAGCCATCAATGTCGAACTTGATCAAAATTGGGGCGTGAGGCTCACTTCCAGCGAAAGTTAAGGCGACATACGTCGAGTTGCAAAGTTCCATTACGGGTTGTCTAACCAGCCAAGCAGGGTCTGAAAAAGGAAATTCCCTTCGAGACACGATAAAACCTAGGGAATACATGAGATAGGATCTGTCCATTGACCTCGATACAAGAATGGATGAAGTAAAGACTATCATCACTTTGAGGAGTGGAAAGAAATTGGCGACCAATGCCCAGATTCTTTGAAGAAACGATGAAAGAAAAGGAAAATTTGAACTTGAGAGAATAATAATAATCGAGAGAAGATTGATGAAAAAACATGTCCCCCTCCATTTCCTCAAGCACTTAGAGGCAATCACGAAATCCTGAGCAAGTGAGGAAATTTAAGTCTTCAGGCGAGTGAGGAGTAAATATCCAGCACTTGACATGATTAAGCGAGGTTCAGACATATGCAAAATTTTTTGAAGGACACATTACCTTGTCAAAAGAGGGTTAGGCATTGAAAGAAGGCCTTCCCTAACGGAGGCAGTGATTCTGGCATCATTGAGAAGCGAAGACCTCGGTGAAATACAAGGATCGGGGTCCCCATGTATCGGTCGGCTTGTGGAGGAACTTGCATAGATAAAATACTTTGTTGGACTTGGGGGCTAGTGTGAACCCTCTTTGCCATACTCGTATATAAGCGTTGGGTTTACCCAGGAATAAACCTACCCGACATCCTCCCCATCCTTAGTTGATGGAGTAATTAAAAATTCCCTAGGAATAGTTGAGGATGTATTGGTAAGGTGGACAAATTCTATTATCCTAGTGGATTTTGTAGTGCTTGATACGGGCGATCGATTGGGCCCTAATCATGTGTGCGATCATCACAGGGAAGGCCATTTGGCCACTTCAATCACGATAATCAATTGGCGGAATGGAGTCATGCAGCTCACATTTGGCAACATGACACTAGAGCTCAACATTTTTCACTTGAGCAACAAGCATAAGCCATCAGAAGATGAGAGGCAAGATTAAGATGAAGTTTGCCTGATTGGTCAATTCGAAACGAATACTCACAAGCTACGGGAGGGTGGTGAAGAAAAGTGAAGCAGTTGATGGAGAATTGACTGCATCAGTCACTCCTAAAGAGCCAATGCTTCCCCCAACACCACCAAGTGAAAAGAAGCTCAAAACAAATGAGTTGGGCATGAAGGCAACTGCAGCACACATCACTGCAGGCGTGAAGGAGCTCCTCCTCCTTGATCCTCCATGAATGAAACTGAAAGATATGAGCTTGCTCGTTCCACTAAGACCCAAACTCCAAGTACTCAAAATTTTTATTTTAGTTTAATTTGATCAATTTTCGCCTTATTTTTATTTTTAGTAATTTTTTATTTTAGTTTTTTTATTTATTAAAAACTCTTATGCTCCAAGCAAAATTTTATTTTATTTATTTTTATTTATTAAAATTACTTTATTTTTATTTTGCAGAGATATGGTAAGGTAGACATAAATTCTCAGCTTTAAATTCTGTCCTCAAATGCTTCACTTCCTGAGGCCTTCAACTCGGCCAAACTGATTTATAAAAAGGGCCTCCCCCCCCCATTTTCATTCCATTCCTTCACACCTTCCCCCGAGCCGCCCCGTAGCCCCGTGTCCCGTGTTCCCCGCCCCGCTTCTCTCGGCCGGCCTCAGACCTCGCTCAGCTCGAGCCCCGGGGGAAGCAGACCCGAGCCACCACCGGTCCCGACTCTGCAAGACGCCGCGACCTTCTCCCAAGCCTCTGGCCTCTCTGAGCCCAGCCACGGAGTCCACAAATGCCGCGCCTCAATTGCCACAATAGCCAGACTCCACCGAGCCCCGCTTCCCCCGCGCACGCCCAGTCTTCGCCATGGTTCGCACTGCGGAGCCCATCGCATGTGCCCGTGGTCCGGGCCAATACCCTGAGAGACGATGTGCACATCTGTGGTCATAGCTTGCTCACTCCGACCAGTTACAAAGACACCGCCCGACCACCCGTCGCTTTCAGAGGAGGCTTAGGCTTCTGAGCCCCCATCCATGCGATATCAGACTCGGGTGGGACCTCAGGCCCCTTCTCCTGAGCATCCGAGACCACATCGGAGGGCCCCGCCTTCCAAGCGCCCGGCATATCGTGCCCGTGAGTCATCACGGCCCAGCCCGAGCCGCCGCTCCTCCAACCCGGGACGCAGTTCGTCGCCCCGCCATCCTCGCCGAGGATCAGGCAACTGATGTTTAGCTGCGATCCGATCCCAGGGAACGTCGATCTTCATGCCCGAGACTTCCATATGGAGTCATTTTACGACATACTGGTGACCACCGTGGACCAAATGATTCGGGAATTGATGAGGTTGATCCCAAGCACAGCCCACGCTCCTTATTTTTACGACACCGGTGCGCTTTTTCTATCCTGGGTGGTGCTCTGGAAGTTTTATCACACTATGACATCCCGGGGAGTGCCTAGCCCGCTGAGATCCCGCTTAGCATCGACTACCGCCCTGTGGCACTGAGTCACAGATATTACAAATTGCATCGGGGTCCGCCAAGAGTTCGCGAATCCCACGACATCTACGGTGGTCCCCCATCACAGAGAGATGGCTCCGCTTCTCTCGCCGAGATACCACCTACCGGGCCTATACTCTTCACGGCCAGCTTTCCCACCGAATGTCTAGTGGACCACGTGACCTGCACCAACTTATTCCCACTTCAAGATTATGTACACATAGGAGCCATACTCGAGGCTCCATACAAGATATCCGGAGGGACTCGGGTTCAGTCCCTCCGAGCCTCGTCATGACCGCATCGGCACTCGAGGAGAAGGTCCACCCAGAAGGACCCGGCTCTGCAGGCTTCCTCCCCGTTGGATGCCGAGGTTGCTCGAGCAAGGTCTTAGAGCATCCAGTTCCCGAGGAGCCACGCATCGGGAGCGGCGGTGAGTTGTCCCTGTGCTCTTTATCCACCTATTTCTAGTCTCTATATATGCCACCTCCCTCCACATATTCGCAGCCAGCCAGGAGGAGGCAATGGATGACGCTGTGCAGGACTCGCCGAGGCCTACGCCTGCCCAGAGAAGGAGGTGGAGAGGACCTCGCTCCACATTCATCCCCCTCCAGCCTTCCACCTCCTCCTATCGTCTGCAGCCTCCTTCTGAGACCGTCGCCATCCTCCACATCACAAATTGCCACCAAAGCATGTCCCTCACACTTAGTGGAGTTATCTCGTTGTTATGGATGCTCATTCACTTGCCACCACTCAGCATCGTCGAAATGACGGCTCCTGGGCCGGGGGAGTCACTCGCTAATCACGCCCATGCTTCTTCTGACATGAGCCACCCTGGCCTCCGCCTGGGCCACACACAGAGCCTACACAGCCCTACTACTCACGTGATCAAACCACACATCCGGCTTCAGCAGCCTCTTCGATATGTCATACCACGCAAAGAGGCTTTAGATCCACCGACATCTACACCAATTACCAGAGTGAGGTGGTCGCACTCTCTTAGCTTTCCGATCCCTACCTAGTGTAGACATGGGTTATACTTTGGTCAAAGTTAGAGTCAGTGTTCTCATCATTTTGTTTTGTTTTAGCTTTATTAACTCCGCCTAATTATTTTGTATAGGGATTTTTTAGGATGTATGTATTAGCCAATAGTAAAGTAAAGGGATCTTTTTGTTCTCATTTATTATGTTAAGTTTGTACTAGCCACTTCGTTATATCAAAAGCTTTATACAGTGATTTACATTTTTTTTACACTTTCGCAAACCATTTTTTCACCTATTATGAGCCGCTTCTACCTTGAGTTGAAAAATTAGCACTGTGATGCTACCATAATGCTAGAACAAGCCCATGCATGATTAAGTTTTCGTCGTATCAGTTCCAAAGTTCAACATTGTCTATTCGCCTTTAGCTATTCACACACACAAAGGTACATCGGGCCATCAATAAGCCGAGAAGTCAGATACCTTTTTTTTTACTTTGCAAACCGGCCTTAGATTAGTTGACAACCCATAATAGGTTTTTGTTACCCGCAAAAGAAGACCAATGAAGTCTTCCCAATGAAAAAGAAAAAGCAAAAAGAAAAAGAAAGAAAAAAAAAAGAATTGAAAGCCGTGACACTTTACCTTGAAACCCGAACATAGTCCGAGGGGTATATGGAAAAAGCCTTTAAAGCCTGGTGCCCTAAACCTTCATTGGTTGGGAGTCACCGACTTTGTGTTCGCTACACGGGTGGATGGGTAGAGTTTAGCGAGTTGTAGGAGATGAATTTTCGAAATCATTCGAAGTCCTGGTGAAGCCCTAAGAGTTGCTGGCTCAGATTCTTTCGACTTCGATGCCCTAAACCTTGATCGTCAGAGTCATCTATGGACCCGCTACACCAGACTTTGGTGAAGTCGAAGTTTTCGCATTGCAACCCGCCAATACAATCAAGTAAGAAATAAGAGTGTAACTGAATCTATTTAGGTTGGTCATCAATTTAAGGTCCCGCGTGAGTCACTGGGGAGGGAATAGCTTTCAAGAACTTATCGATTCAAATCAGTTACCTTAAACACATAGATTTCGTGAAGTTCGTGTTGACTTTGGAATCGATGTCACTCGAAACTTGTTCCTATATGGCAATTGTTCTCTCATGATGGTTTCGTATTTAGCCCAAATTTTTCACCAAGGTAAAGCCTCACTCAGACACACACTCGAATAGAATACTCTTTTTGCAAAAGCATAGCCTGCATCCCTTTTTTTTTATTTTATTTTTAGCATTACTAAGGGACTAGCAATGTGTCGGTTGGGGGGTGTGATTAGTACCCAAAAAGTGCTATTTTGAGTCCTGCGAAGATAGTTTTGAGTGCTTTTTTCGTACTAATCATATTATTTAAGCCGATTGACATGTTCAGGTCCATTAGTATTACTGATTTTGTTTCAAGGTTGTTTTTAGTAGTTTTGTAGGTTTCGTAAGCCTCCACCATCATATCAAGCTTGGCATCGTAATCAAGCATTGACATTTATGCTGAGTCTGCATAATTCCCCAAGAATTCCCATCAAGCCCGGGATGAAGAAATATCAAGTCGAAGAGGAGAAATGCAGCTAGAGGATGCAGAAGATATGGCTTGAAATTTCCTACATGTAGATATTTAAATTTTCGCGAATGATAGCAAAATTTATCATAGCGAAATTTCTATCATAGCGAAAATTCGCTTATCATAGAAAATTTCAATTTTCGCTTATGACGCTGGCTATGATAGCTAAATTCTCGCATCATAGCGAAATTTCGCTATCATAAATAAATTCACCGTGCATAGTGAAAATCCCCGTCCTATTTTATGATCCAAACGAATTCGCTTTTGTTTTATTCCCCTTTGCCCTCAATGTAATCATATTATTTAGGTTAGTTTGGTATTTTTCGCATGTTTGTGGGCTATATAAGCCATGTTATGGACAATTAGAACCTAACTATTCAATCTCACGCAAATTTTCATCCAACCCCTGCTGGCTCCCATTTTCTCTTCTCTCCTCTTTCTCTCATTTTCTGAAATGCTAAACACACCCTCGAGGATGACAACTCAAAGGATGCTCGCAAGCTCTCAAAACCTTGGAAGAGGAGGGTTGATAGGTCATTGGATGTTGGCTCATAGGTACCCTCTCAGATTCATGAAGGTGTACTACGTATTTGTGTTTCAAACTTTCCAAACTAGGTTTAAAATGCTATTTAATGTATTTTCTGTCAATACTGCATGCGCTTTAGAGTTCGTGTATTTCTTAATGGTAGATACACCGACATCCATTAGGATGTCATTTACGAGCCCTCAAAGTGTGTTAAATAAACATTTTCAACCGGTTGGAACATTAAATGCCTGCAAATGCTATGGTTCAAATAGGAATGTTATTATGGGTCGGCTTTAAAGCAAACAAATATCCGGGGTTTTGGAACACTATGTCATTTGCCCTAATGTGAGGAAATAACCCGAGGACACCTATATAACCTCATCATACCAAACTAGTGACCCAAGACTTCAAGGTCTTCCTTCCACATCTTATTTTAACCGGCCTCCCAAAGAATTTAGTGACACCACCAACCAAAATTTTTAATGCAAATCCGAAAATCCAAATGAAAGCCTCACCATTTTGAATCATGATATGAGCTTCATTTAAAGTATGAAACCCATCCCTAAGTTCGACCTTAGAACCGCTATATCGCAAGAGTTTGACTACTGGGCAGTATAGGGAGGAAATTTAGATACAAATATTGTTGATTCCTGATCACCCCACTCGGGTGGGCACGAATCAAGCCTCGGCATGGGGTCTCCAAAGTGAGCATCGGGCCAGGTTGTCGACCCTGCAGGTAAGACCCTTTCTCCGTAGAACGCGTAGGTAAGTGTTGACCGGCTCTAGCTTCCCTTCCAATACCCATTTTATCGAAATCGGCGCGAAGATGATGTCGGCCAGCCCATTGCCGATGAGGACCCCGATTGTTTATCGGGCCACAACACCCTTATCACCAAGTGCGGATCGCCACGGGGATGTCGAATGTTCCTCCATGCCTAAGTCCCGAAAAGGTACTTGGTAGTAATCCACCGAGGAGTTTGGATATGGGCTTGTACTTCTAAGGCCCCCGATCCGATGTCAAGCAGATGAGCCTTCCTAGTCGAAATGACTCCCGCCCCTACAAATCCTCTAGAGATTACATGGATCTCTCCTAAGGGTAAGGCCAGGTCAGCCGAGCCTACTGGACGAGGTGGCGACCTACTGCGGCCGGGTCATGACCTTCCTGTCACGAACTACGTGAGATGCCCACGTCGGACCAGGTATTCAATTTCTTTCCTAAGCTGGATGCAATCGTCTGTTCGATGTCCATGACCCATGTGGAAACCCATGCATTTGTATCGCCTCGTCGGGCTGGGTCTAAGTTCATCCCCGGGATGGCCATCTCAAAACCTTTCAGCACCCGTGTGTGGACCTATGACACCGAGGGGCCGTCAGTGGGGTGAATCACAGGTGCATATCACACGCAGCCTAAAGCCGAGGTGGTCCCAGAGACTCCTCTGACGCTCCTCGCCTGGGATCGCCGTTTTCCTATTCCTCCTTTGGGATCTATCCCCTGCCGTCAGCTTCTCGGCTTGCCTCGCTTTCGTCACTCCTCGTTTCTTTCCTTGAGTAGAAAAGCTCTTGCTCGATAAGAGGGCTTCTTCACCATTGATATACTGCTCGCTAGCACCTCGCCTGCTCAGCTCGGGTGGGTTCTGAGATGAGAACATTAGATCTCGACCGCACCCCAAACACGATGAAGGCCGGATGGCGAACTTCATCTGGGAATATCTACCTCAGAGACTCCCCGCAACCTCTGCATACGACCCTGCGCTTTCCTGCTCTACTTTTGCTTTATGTTCGTATGGTGATAATCGTTTCATAAAATTCCTGTCTCGATAAAGTTTCTAGAGACGAATTCACGGAAAGTTTGGTGGAATTAGCGAGATGGAAGACGGGTAGAGTCTGTTAAACCAGGCCAATGCTAGGCCCTTTAGTGTGATAGTGAAGGCTTTGCATCGTATAGGGTCTTGATATCTGTGCAGTTCCATCTGATTCTTGTATGTAATGAGGTGGTCTATGGGGTCTTTCATTTCGTCGAACGTCTCGATCTGTGGCATTCCTAATACTACCGGAAGAGGGAAGTGCGCACTCGGGCCGTGGAACGGATTCGGTTTGTCGCACCGTACGCTCCATAGAGACCGGGGCCTCGCCTTACCTCCCATATTACCGGTACTTGATGTCCTCGAACCTCTCGCTCCCATGACCGCTCCTATCTCCCGCGACAAAGATGGGTCCATCGCCTTTACTGCTCCCCGCCATGCCTCTCCTCATTGCGAACCTTCTGGTGGCTCAGGCGGTCACGCCTACGCTGGGCTAGTTTCTCCTTCTCCATCTGCTTCTCGGTGAGGGTCGAGGTGTTCTTCTTCTTAGGTGTACAAAGTTGGGCCTTCTCATTTGTCGTGCCTCCCAATGCGGAGCTGCCTCTATAGCCGTTTCCAACTCTCTTGGGAAGGCCGATTGGGCGTAGACGGAAATACCCACCCGTCCGTATTAACCTCGCATAGCCGAGTGTGCCTCCTGGATGCTCCATACCTATGTCAGCCTTTGTCGGGTCTCAGATCCCTGAGAGGATTGGCGCGCCTTGCCATAAGCCTGGGCACGATACCATGTGTTTCACCGAGATCAACTTATTTGTGGGCCAACCGCTGCCCCAGACTCGCGCCAACGATGGTGCTTTTTCAACCGAAACCGAAGCTGGAACTTGCCTAATTGTCGGGCCTGGGCCTATCGACTCTAGACGCCTGCCTCCTCTCGCAAAAATAAGAAATAAAATGATCGACCTGGGATCACCTATCACTCCGACTTGAGTTTCATTCTTTCCATAATGGAAGATCAACCACAAGCGAATTTAATTTTTGCTGCATCTTTCAATCGACATGACCAGATTTATAATAAAGTGATCTTAATAAAGCTTCCTGTAACGACTTACGATACGTAATGCGATTTTTCCTTATCGAGGATGATACTGCATTTCTCCCATCATGCATGGATTTTCTTTCATTATCATTAACCGGTTTGTAGGAGATAATTGAGGAACAGTAATTAGATAATATCCTACTTTCCTAATCATGACACGCTGCTTTCCTTTAATACGGACTTCTGGGCCGACTATACTCACTAGCCTTTAATTGCGAACGACCCCGTCAGGCCCTCAGATGCAGTGATATCATTGCCATTCGAACACTAAGACGGCTCACTTCTTTAATCTCCTCTTGCTCTAACATTTAGGTTTCACATTGAAATTGCATTTATTATTTCAAACTCGATCAATAAGCGCTTTTTCAATACTCAAATGTTACATACTTTCATTATTTAGAAATATTTATGTATTTAACTTTACTTTTTTTTTGTTAATTAATATTATTTTAAAATATTGGGAATGCTTTTTTACAAAGTATGCTACTTGGCAATGGCGTACCTTTGTTAAGGTTTCTATATTTTAAAGTTTATAAGAATCTAATTTATTAAAAAAATAAAACAGCCTGGAAAAAATGTTTGTTTTTTTGTTTTGACATCACTGGAAAAAAAATAAAGAGGAATGTTTTTCAAAGTTGGGATGAGGAAGACTGGAAGACATAGAGAGTGGGTAAATTAAGTAAAATTACATGGGAATTCAGACAATGAATGACAATCGATGCATGATTCAATTCAAGGGCAAAAAACTAGACGGTAATTAGAAGCAGAGGGGCAGGTACTGGTTGTCATCTTAGGTAACCATGCATCTGACACATATCCTTGAAAACATGAGTAAACTGTAGAAGTGTTACAGCTTCCGGAAGTGAAGTGTGGAAGTGCAGCAGTACTAATTCATTCTTGCACCTGGTACATCGGGTTATTACACCCAATCTGTCCCTAATCATTCGGGCACTGCCCGTTGATTTCTCCCGTACAATTGACCCGTCTACATGACCCATCAGAAGTTGGCCCAAATTCCATCGGAATGTTGAACCAATCCACCAGAGAAATATCGAAGAAGTCGAGGTTGCTGAATTGGTTAAGAGAGTATTCGGCCAAGGTGTTCGGGGGTGAACCATAGCCCTGGCATTCCAGAAGGCCGCCGCACCCACCGGACTCGCACGTCCCGTTACCGGCTTCGTCGAACTCGCAATTGGTTCTGCCCCAGATGCGGCTGCCAGAGGTTGTTGTCACGTTGGGGCTGACTGTGAGATTCCACGTCTGCCCTTCCTCCAGTTTTCTTCCACCGCCGGGTACGGCGGCTGCCCATACGGTGTAGGGGCAGCTGTTTCGTATTTCCAAGACGGTTGCAGCATGGATGAAGAAGAAGAAGATGGGGAGGATTAGGATTCGGATTCGGATTTGGATTAGGAGGAAGAAGGGAGTCATGGAGAGATTGCTGCAATTGCAGAAGAGGGCCATTTGGGGGTTTACGCGTTTTGCAGGGTACCCTAAAACATAAATTAAGCTTTTGGGTTTCTCCCATACATTATTCAACAACATCATTCAACGAAGACGTTGACTTGTCTTGTCTTCAAGACAAGTCAAAAAAATACAGCTGCCCATGACACCGCAGGCCCAATTGGGCCGGCCAATCAATGAACCCTTTGGGCTTCCGTATTCAAGCTCAATATCTTACACACATGGCCCAAGTTATCCTTTTAACTTCCGAGGATCTGTTAGCGCATACCTAGGGATTGTTTGTTAACTGTTTTTAAAAACTAAGAGTAAGAACAAAGAAAATAATGAATTTAGAGAAAAAAAAACAGTTTCTGTTGTCTATATTTTCAAAAAGTGTTATAAAAAACAGTTTTCAAAAGCATAAATCAAACAAGCCCTAATATCGACTCCATTTAGGTAGAGCAGATTGTTGGGTTTAAAATATTGAACAATCTTAAATTTTGAAACTCTTTTTTTAAATCACAAAATCTTTAAATAAAATTATTGAATAAATATTAAAACTCTTGCTGAACATGAATAAAAAAAATAAGAATTTCTAAAAAAGCTATTCAAACATATCCTTTATGTGACATGATCCTCCGCAATAAAGGGCTACACTTTTATCAACTTTCTTCTCTACTTATGCCGTGTTTTCCTCTGGAAAGCAACCTGCTTTGATTGCTACAGTGTTTGTTTCCCTGGAAAGCTTTGACTTCAGTAAAGCCTCATTTACTGGTCCTATCCTCTAATCTAGTTTCCTTGCAGTATTGTAGTGATTGATGTCAAATTCTTATAAAAATTTAAAGTAGATTCAGATATTATAAGTAAAATCTTCCAGTAAGAAGTGTGATCCTCGTATTGAAACCAAATCATATAAATTTGAGCTTTAAAGAAAATTTATTATTTAACAACATAATATCAAACTGTTTGCATTGGTTCTTTCGTCTCTCCACGTGATATTCATACGAACCCATGAAATCTTACACCATACTTGGAGGGAAACACTAAGAGTAAAACAAGAAAAGAAAGATACATTACTTAGAGACTTCTACTAGTGTAGAAATCTAATTTCATAACTTTATTCCTCTAGGCCTTTGGAACCCAAGGTGGATAATGGATACCAATGCACTACATACTAGCATATATATATATGATTTGTGGGCAGAAGATGACTTCATAATTGGTACTGCCAGGGCATGTAAAGGTGCTGGTCTGATCATCCTTAGGGTAGCTATAAGCATCAGGGCATTTACCCTTGAAATACTTAAGAGTAGTTCGTAGCGCTACAAATTTTGAGTTAAACACTACATCGCTGATCGTCTTGAAAACGGTGTAGGGTTGTTGCAACCGCCGGTGGTCTTTCAAGACGGCGGGCACCGTCTCGTTGACGTCATGCTACATATATTATAACAATGGCTGCAAACTACTGGATGTAGGATTAAATTTCATAGAACATTAAATCCATCGACCAAGGATATGTCGTAAGAAGTCGAGGTTGCTGAATTGGTTATGCATATTCGCCAAGGTGTTAGGCGGTGTACCGTAGCCTTGGCATTGCGCGGTCAGTAGCCCCTGTTGCACCTCCCACCCGATCCGCCAAAGTTTGAACTGGCCGCCCAAATTCGGCCCAGAAGTGCCAGATTCATCAGGCTCCCGACCGCCCGGCGTGTCGCTTGCCTCCACCTCGCAACCGCCGCCCCAGCGTGTGTATGTCGTCTCCGAAATTCTTAGAGTCAATGGATCGTCGGCATTCACTTGGGCCAACGCGGTCAGAACTCGCAAAACAAAACAAGAAAGACGACGAAAGTGTTCCGTCATCCCTCCGATGGCAAAGTTAGCTCTTTTTTGGGAGACTGAGCGTTAGAACTATAGCAAGCATTCCCACCGAAATTGTTCCTCATCCGTGTGATTCTTTCTTATGGTGTGGGAGAACGTGGAATCCACCTTCTAAGTGAGAGGACTATTTCTTCCTATAAATATAGTGGAAGGTGGTTCTTATTTCTGAAGGATGACTTATTCTTCTTTTATGTAACCGCTTCCGAACTCGGCCGCCGGGAGAGTGCCTTCCATTCGCTTGACGGTGACTCGATTATCGGGAGAACATATACTTATATCACGAAGCTCGCCAAGTGTAGTCATTGATCGGAAAGAAGCACCGGTGAAGAGGCATCCGGCATTAGGTCGACGGGAGAGGAGGCATCCGGTGAGAAGTGCCCCGGCACCGGGTGAGAAGTGCCTGGCACCCGGGCGAGAGTCGCCCCGGCATTCCCCGCCTATTCACCGTCCCGGGCCGACCGGCTTTTGTGGCTGTCTCATCGGCCCCTGGCAGGCCTATTGCCAGGGAACCGAGCCCGGGCCAATGGTACCCACAATGCCCTCATTTTTCCTGCCTGGGAGGGTAATCGTCCCCATTGAAAAAGTGGGGAATGCTTCGACCATATCATCAATAAGACCATCAATGTCACGATTTTTATCATGACTTTTGTAGCTTTTTTTGAAACCGCATTAGATGCTATATGGTTGTTTGTATAATCTTCTGGTATTTCCGAGGTCGCTTATAAAAGGCTGTGAGGATGAGGAGATTCGCCGGTCCTACCGGTTATCCACGCTCCTTCGTCGAGAAGGATACAATCGAATGTCGAGACCCTGTAATCGGGGGATCATGGACGGCGATGATCGTGATCGATCATCTGAGCGCTTCTAAGCATGGATCGAGACCGCATGGTTTGAGTGAGCCTAATTGTTCCGGGGTCTGTGGTTCTAAACTTGAATGGAGTCCGAGGACACCCCCCGTTGAATCCCCGCAGGATCGCCGCTTCCACTTCCTTCACCCCATCACCATCTTGTCCTCTTCTTAGCCTCTCATAGCTGAGCCTTCTTCTCAAATTCCCATCTCCATCTTTCCTTCCTTCTAAATTTCCGCACAGCCTTCTTTCTGCTCCGGTGATGCTTGGCCTGCTTCAGACGTGTTTCAGGAGTTATGAATGTTAGTTTGACATGTTGTAATATGATTGCTTGGCAACAAGCATTGCTATGTAATGTCGAACACCTTCGTGTAATTACAAAATTCTGCGCTTTTAACCACAAAGTTCGATCAGCACTCGGTACGACGATCTCGCATATTCCGCCTAATCAGGCCGGCCAATATTATATAACTTGAACCGGTCGACCTGACCGCCTCGAGTATATGGGCCCTGGACTTCTGGCCCACCTTAGTCTATCAGGCCCTAGCGCCGGCAAGCGTCAGCGATGGTTGAAACTTCTGACGACGTTTAGTCATCTATGCATTAAATGCGACTACAGCCCTAGGCGTCTCTGGGTGATATATAGATAGCATCATTAAGTCAGACTCTTTTCCCTTCTTTGTTGTTTCTGGGTTTATCTATTTCTCTCTCGCGATTATCCGCCGCGAACAGCCGGTGTAACCTCGCATTCGCTCATGGGCCATCACAAAGCACCGTGCACTTCATTTCGTGCAACCATCACCGCCCCAAGTATCGTCCGGTGAGTGACTAGTTTTCAATGGGTAAGAGTACTGAAGGGAGGAGACATGGTTTAAAATTTATTCAAACCCTGCACGGTCCTCGCTCGGGCTCGGGGTATGTCGCACACCACAGGCATATGGCTAGAGTCTAATATTGCTTTCTTCCATTCGACCGCTTCATAGAATGGCGAGGGGGTCGTGAAGAAACTTCACGAGTGGTCGCCCTGGAGGGCTCTTCTTCAGCGACGCCTTCGCAGGCAGCGATCATTCCCGCCCCCACGTATGGAGGAGCTAATGGCTGCCACGAGTCTCATAACATTGGACCTCCCAAGCAACGGACAAAACGAATGAGTCTACCTGTGGAGAACATAATGGCGTGTTTTTACCCGGAGCACCTCAAGTAGCCGCTACGACCTCGCAAGGTCACTTAGTCAAGTAGTTTTTGCATTTCACCCGGCGCTTCCTTTGGCTTCTTATTCACCCAACACATCTTCAATTTCTTTGATCGGTGTCGCAGATTAACCACCTATACCCAACCCATCCTCATCGTCGAAATGCGGTATAATTTATTTTCTAAGAATACAAGTGTGGTAGCTTGATGTCTATGCCTGCCTGAACCCCGAATTCTTCAAAGTTGTTAATGGCTCCCGACTCACCTAAGACGGCATAAAGGTTTTCTATGAGCCAACCCCAGATCTAGTCCTGCTCCCCCCAAATTTCTTCCGTTTAATATAAATCTGCCTCACTTTTTCCGTGTGTGGCCTGTTGGGGCTCGTCCGATGGCCCTTTCCCGGATATTTAATGTGTTATGATGGACTAACCTTGGGTTGCTCATGTAAGGAAGGCTTGGCGAGGTAGGCTAGTGAACTAGGTGGAGAAGTCGAGCTTCGAGAAAATTCGCTGCTATAAGAGATTTCTAAGCAAGAGCGTCACTACAAGGTTCTCCTGACTCCAGATAATATATCTTCCGTGAGGCGTAACCCGACCCCTTACACCCTCCCGATCATTCCCCGACCGTTGCCTTCGGACATTGTGGAAGGGGAGCATTTCGTCATTGCTGACCTACGTCGTTTGATTTCTCGAAAGGGCCGCCCGTCCTCCGGTGGCCCACACCGAGGCGTCAAGTTTCCAAAAGTGTGGTGCCGAAGCGCCGCCGGGTTCGCCGACTTCCCTGCGAGGATTCTAGCTTTGCCCATCCCGTTCCCAGTCGGAGAACCAGAAGCAGCCGTCCCAAACGGCTCCCTCTGCCTGAGAGGGTGGCTGGATTTGCCCCCCGAGTGATAAAGATTAAACGGAAAGGGGTAGCCGGGGGACGAAACGCACCTGGATCCAAGGGGGAGGATTTCGTTCCTTGGGTTAGTACCGAACACGAGGATTTCCAGGATTTGGAGGAGGAGGAACAGGAGAAAAGGATGACGGGGCTGTTAGACCGTTATGCCGCCCGCAAGAGTGAAGCGAAATGAGTTCCCAGCTGAAGTTCGACATCGCCCTCACTCCGTGCTGCGGACCTAGCCGCCCCACCGCGGAGGATCGAGGTGTAAGCCATTATCATCTCCGCTCTCCCGACCGGGGCCTGGGCCAAATCAAATGGATCGGGTGCCTAAGAGCTGGCGGGGTCGCCCCGATTGAATCGAAGGAGGCCTTATCAGCTCCGAGTGCACTCATGTGATCCTCATTCGACCGGAGAAGGTCAACCATATCAAAGTTTATGCGGTCCGCCGCTAAGGCCAAGTGTTGCCAGAGCTGACATAACCAATCGGCAGAATTCCTCCGTGGGGGCCTGACCCCGAGTGGAAGTATTTCCAGCCCCGTGGCGAACGAGGTGAAGTATACCTTACGCCGCTGGGAGCCTTTCCACCATGGAGAGTCCGCGACTGATCGGTTGAAAAATCTGTATCCGCACATGCTTCTGATGTCGGTAGCTACTCGGGGCATGGGTCTTGGCGAGGACTATTCGGTGAGCGTTCCTGCAACGACCCGGAAGGAGGACATCCAGCGGATTATTGAAGATTGGATACAAGTCCGCAACTGATAACTACGCCTACCGACCGACCGTAAAGATAGCGGGTTTCGCGCGTGATATTAGCATCAATGCTTGATTTATGTGTTCCTAATGGGTTTCTTCGCAAGCCGTCGCTGCTATTCGAAACATGGCGCTTCAGCATCACTAGTTCGACCTCAGGCTACGAGACGCCGAACTGTTGCAATTATATGTGCAGTCGGGAATGGCTGAGTGGGAGATGCAGAGCGCTTCATTAAAGGAGGCCGAGTTGGCGTGTCGTGGCCTGGAGCTAGAGGCTAAGGAATCCGGCCAAAGAGCCGCCCGCCTACGAGGCAAATACGGGTCAAGTCGAGATCATGGCCGCACACCCGAGCAATGCATGGAGTCCAGCTTACCCGGTTCAACGCGGCCTTAGCGGTTGTGGGAAAGCGCCGCCTGGAAGGTGGAGTCGAGCCGCGACGTACCGCCGTAAGGCATTGTCCCCGGGTGGGAGACGCCATACGAAGGCGAGGAAGAGAATACCGCTTGACTCGGGACGAGTAACTTTCCGTGATTTTGGAGCTCGGGACTATAAAATATGATTTCGTCGCCCTTCGGGAAAAGGCCGTTGCTGATAGAGAAGCCGGCGGAGGCTGAGTTCGCGCAGCGCACACCGCTCAACTATGGCTAAGTGGTTGCCGTGGTTTTTACACACAACATATGCGGGAGCAAGCCTCGCATCCCGATGGAATGCCGATCCTTCAAATTCCGTTAACCTGCAGAGTTCTTTGCTAACCCTCGCGCCCCCGCGCCTTATCTGCTGCTCCGCCCGGATCCAGCTTACTATTAGCAGGAGGAATGTCCGTAGAATAAACCCCAATCGCCTAAGAGAGGAGAATCTTTTGATGGGTCTCCCGGCTTCGTCGGACGGTGGGGTCAAGGATGTCGCTACTAATTAGGAATTGAGTGCTTTTCGAGACTATACTTGAATTGTTCAGTGTTTCTGCATTAAACAATTTACATCCCTTTTTGTTTCTTCGTTACTTTTTGTTTGATGCCTTGTTGAACGTTCCGTCCGGGTTTGTATGGATTTTTGTGTTGAGCTAAATGGGCAGTCTGTTGTGTTACCCGGATAAGTCTTTTAACTACGCCATCCGGGCTTCAGCTAGATGTTAGGCCGGATAGGTCGTTGGACTGCGCCATCCGGGCTTTTAGATTGGACTAGCTAGATGTTATCTATCTTTGAAATTTGGATAAAGTCATTAGTGCGCCATCAGGGCTCTTAGATTAGACCATTAGATGTTATCTATCTTGGTAGTTCGAATCATTGGGCTAACGTGAAATCATTTTAGATTGAATGACTAGATGTTATTTATGTTGGGTCGGATAGGTCATTTGGCTGTGCCATCTAGGCTTTTAGATTGGACCAGCTAGATGTTATCTATGCTGCGCCGGATAGGTCATTGGACTGTGCCATCCGGGCTTTTAGATTGGACCAGCTAGATGTTATCTATGTTGGGCCGGATAGGTCATTGGACTGCGCCATCCGGACTTTTAGATTGGACCCTGTATAATGAAAAACATGCGAAGACATGTGAGTAGGCAAAAATAAAGATATTCTTTTATTGATAATACCTTCTCAGGTGCATGGAATTCCACATTCTAGGTATAGGGGTTCCATCTGTTTTATCTATAGCATAGAACCCGGCTTCACCGGTTCGTGTCACGACATAAGGTCCTTCCCGGTTGGAATTTCCCTATAGTGGGGTTTGCATTATTCTCGAAAACTTTCCTCAAGACCAGATCGCTCGGCCGAAACACTCGAGGCTTTACCCGTCTGTTATAAGAGTTTGCGAGGTGGCGTTGGTAGGACATTATCGCAGTTCTTTGCGACTTCACGCGGCTCAAATGCACTCCGCGTCTAACTCCTGGCCTGTGATTGGCGCGTTTTCGGCTCGAGCGTGGCCCATTCGGATGGTGGGCAAACCAATTTCGGTGGGGATAACAACTTCCATCCCATAAGTGAGCGTGAAAGGAGATCTTGCAGGTTGGCTTTTCGGGCGGTGGTTACATGAGCTAGGCGCCGGGAGTTCTTCTACCATTCCCTTTGCGGAGTCCTAGTTTTTCAAGGTAGTTAACAACATTTTGTTGGAGGCTTCTGCTTAGCCATTGCTTTGAAGATACCGAGGGGTAGAGTATAAATTCTTTATCTTCAATTCTGTGAAAGTCGGAAGACTCGGTATCATTGCGGCCCATTATCGGACACAATTGATCAGGATGCGAATCGGCGGAACAATGTTTTTCGGATAAGCCCATTAACATCTCATCTTTGATTGAGAAAGCGTCGGCCTCTATCCATTTCTTGAAATATTCGGTGGCGACGATAATAGTTTCTTTTGGCCCGAAGCGCGTTGAGACGGACCAACTATATTAATCCTAGTGAAGCGAGGAATGGCCACGAATTTAGAGATGGAGACAGAGTCTTGCCATTGATTTCAAGATAGGGGACATTATTTGTGGTCATTCTTAGCGTGTCAGACCTCAGGCTTCATAGTTGGCTGATAATACCTAAGTGTGAGCTCGGTGTCTTTGAGTTCTTACAGGTGATTCCCGCATTTACCTTCATCTGATTCAGCGCTAATGCATATTGGCCTTGCTTTCGGGGGTTTAGACACATCGAATTGTAAGCCCGCCATGGATCGCTTGTATAGTTGCGAGTCATCATGGAGAATCTAGCCATTGAATCGAACCTTGTGGGGCCTTGCCTGTCGTTAGGTAGCTCCGTGGCTATGTCTGTTCGTATGGGGTCCATCCGGAATGAGAACTTCCTCTATACGGTTTTACTTGGGCATGCGGTATTGAGGGTCAGGTCGATGAAGTAGATGGGAGAAATCTGATTTCCGCATCGGCCCGGAGTGAAGCGACCACGTGTGGTAAGGCATCGGCCCTCATTACGATCCGGGGGACATGTTCAAGTTTCTAGGCCAGGAGGGTGTTGTTCTGCTTGAATGAGGTATGCTTCGCCATCAGGGATCCCACAGTTTGAATTCACTTTAACTGTCGGAAACTATTTAGTTGTGAATCGCTCTGAACCGAAAGGTTGTCAGCACCCATGGCGAGCACAAGCTCGAGTCCGGCTATCATGGCCTCATACTCTGATTCGTTGTTGGTGGCGCTGAAGCCTAGCGGGTCTTGCTGTTCAATTCTTTCCCCGGTTAGGAGGTTAATAAGCGAGACCCGATACCAGCCTCGGTTTGTCTGGAAGCCCATTAAGCAGTGCCCACCGGCCGTTTCATTGGGGCGGGTGTAAGGCTGGCAGGTTGCAGATGAAGTCGGCCCCAGTTTGCCTTTTCTTCCGAAAGTCTCGGCTTGTCTTGGATGCCACTGCGCAATTCCATTTGCTAACGGGCCATCCTTTAGACGGTCAGTCCACATGGTGTGCCTGAGAGTGGAAAGATCGAGTTAGCACCGCCTTGAGGATGAGCACAGGTATGAGCGGAGTTTTGGGGCATTTGCGAGGCGTCCAGGAGGGCTAAGGCGGCGCGTTCGAGTGGCTATATACGGTCTCAGCGTCGGTTAAGGATTTGTGACAAACAACACGAGGCCTCAACCGCATCCCCACGTTCTTTAAACAGGCGGCGCTATGCTGGTATGCTCAATTTGCTTAGGTAGAGGTAGAGTGTGTCACCGGCTTCTAGGCTCATAAGAATTAGGGGTCCTGTCAGGTATTTCTTGATTGCCATGAATGCCCAGTCGCATTCCTCATTCCATTCGGCCCGGTTGGCTCCCCTCAGGGTAGCGAAGAAGGGTTTCAAACGGTCCGTGAGCAGAATAAAGCGCCTCGGAGCGGCGGTGGCCAGGTTGGTTGTTGGATCCTTCAATATGCTTGGGTTGGGGTCAGTGATTGCAAGATCGCCTTAAGCTGTGCAGGATTAGCCACTATTTCCCTTTGGGTTACCATAAAGCCAAGGAATCAGCCGGTGCTGACTCCGAAGGCACATTTTAAAGGGTTCAGTTTCATACCATACTCTCGGAGGAGGTCGAATGTTTGTTGGAGATGCGGCGTGGTCAGGGGCGCGGATTTTACGACATATCATGATAGGCTTCCATTTGTCTTTGCCAAGTAACGGTCAAAACATCTTCATCACCAACCTCTGATAAGTGGTCACTGCATTCTTTAAGCCGAAAGGCATCACATTATAACTTGATGAAGTCCGTGAGGTGATGAAGATGTTTTCGCGTTCGGGGTGCGTAGGGGATCACGGTGGTATCCGGAGAAGGCGTCGAGAAAAGATAGCATCACCGTGCGAGCCCGGCGTCCACTGTCGATCTATATGGGGCAAGAAAGCTATCTTTTAGACGGGCGTCATTGAGAGTGCAGCCGCAATCACATGCTCTGCATTTGTTCTCATGCTGAGACGACCACCACGTTAGCCCGACCATTGAGTATCGCGCTGCGACCATCCGGGTTCTGCTGAAGATTAGCCAACCTCGATCACGGATGACCAAGTGGCGATCTGGATGAAAGCGCCTCACTTTTTGTGGCGAAGCGGCGGATGGGCGACGTTTAGTACATGTGAGGTGTGCGTGGGGGCTTGTCGGTCGTATACGCATGGGTCGAGCAAATACATGCGGCGTTGACCTTCTGACCTGCGTAGCATAGTGGGCCCATACCATCCTCGGACGGGAGGTATTAACATAGATGCATCACATGCGGCGTAGGGCGCGGAGTTTCAAGGGATCGACCTCTTAGCCCATTTCTACGTCGCCGAGGGCGGGCGGGCGGATGGCTAATGATTGCTATTGCGAGGTTGTGAGGATGGTTTGGCGGAACACTCCCCTTGTTCACATTCCTGCATTGAGAGATGATAGCATTGTCGTGCGGCTAACTGGCTTACACAGAGGGTGACTTGGACCCGGTCGGTGGCGTCATTTGGTGTTAAGTGGAAGTGCGCTCATAGGCGTGTGGCGGGCAGGCCCGGGATGGCGTGTATGGCCCCGAGTCCTCACCACGAGAGCAGTTGTCACACCACAGATTCCGGTCCAGGCAGATTGGCGGATCCGAACCAAGTTCGGGGCGCGAGACTATATACTGGGACTCTTTACCTGTTTTTTTTTTTTTTTTTTCTTAGAGCTGAACTTGTACCTGTAGTATACAAACAATTTCTGTAATAACAAAAATCATTTACATATACAAAAGAACTACCACCGGAGTGGTGTCCATAAAAAACTATACACATTTACTGAGTCTCATTCACATATACAAAAACTGTACTTATACATTTACAAATCAGAGCGCGGGACATACTGTGATGAACCCCTACTAGTGTGCTGGCCCAGCTGTATGCGAAAGATAAGACGTCTTCTCTTGTACCTACACGGATTAAAAACCGTGCTAAACTGCAGCTTAGTGGAAACATATGACTTATCACGAAACCACATTATATTGAATCATAATAAACATATAACAGTAACAGATCTCAAAATCTTCATGAATTCATATAACAAATTTACATACATACTTATCCTTGTAACACCTTGTTCAGATCTCTCGTATGCGGTACTGAGCTTATACATATGCTTAGACTTATCTCCCGTAGGACACATACTTATACTTCTATCTCTCTTATACTTGTTCAGATCTCCCATAGGAGTTACAGAGCTTATGCTTATATAGAGGTACCCTAAGATACTAGAAGGCTTATACTTATACTACGGAGTTTACACTTGTTCGGAGGTATCCGTAGGTACTACGAGAGATAATGCGAGGCATTATCTTGGGTATTAATGAAACTTATCCTTATACGGAACTACCCGTAAGTACTACAAAACTTATATTGGTACTTCGTATCTTATACTTGTGCTACGAAGCATATCTTGGTCTTACGGAACTTATACTTGTATTTCAGAATAGGTACTTGTCTTACGGATCTTATACTTATGTTACAAAACTTATTCCTATATTTCGGATCTTATACTTGTATTACGGATCTTATACGGAGCTTATCCTGATACAAAGTACGTAGGTACTACGAATTCATTATACGGAGGTACGTAGGTACTATTGGACTTATATCTCGGAAAGTGTCACGTATTTAATACTTATATCGATTCATATACTTATCTGAGGAATACTTATACATTTACTTTTCCTTATTACAGACATATACTTATCAAATCTCTTATAGGAGTTATAGAGGCTTGTGTGGCGGAGGTACGAAGTAAGGTACTATAAGTCGAACGGTCGAGTCATAATACATACAAGGTCGGATCATGCTTATGCGGATACATATCGAATCACGGACATTAGTTCATAGCGAGTCTGATCACAACAAATACATATACTAGATTCGTACAGTTAGACATATCCAGCAAGCAGTTGTCGGTTTATATCATAATCATATTCAAAGTTACACTTGTTCGAAAGTACCCGTAGGTACTACAAAATCGATCCTTATACGGAGGTACGTGGGTACTCTGGAACTTATACTTATTTTACCGATCACGAGTACGTGGGTACTACATAACTTATACTTATTTTCACCGTGCGGAAGTACGGGGCGTTACTCTGGAATATGCTTATTTCTTGTCACGAAATTACTCATTGGTACTCACGAACTTTTACTTGTACAAAAGTACCCGTAGGTACTACAGAACATATACAGGGGTACCCATAGGTACATTCAGATCTTTACCATATTCATTTCTTTACTCTAATTCTTTATTCAGAGTCTTATCATATAACTATTTGACTACCAGACCAAACATAAGAAATGAGTAGGGCCTTGACGCAATAAGTACCGAAGAAGGTACAATACGATCTTGAGTCATAGTAGCCTGAAAGCAAAGTCTTTGAAACCTTTGAACGGGTCTTAGTAGCACTAATGTCGGGGGAATGCGAGTGCGGCGGGTCTTAGTAGCCTTGTCGAGAATGCCAGAAGTACCGAGGCGGAAGGTGCTACGCACGTGAAGTGTCGTAGCACTAGCAGTCTTAGAAGCAGATCAAAGCGATCCACTCATTCATTTTTCGGTCCTAGGTAGTCATACTATGTCTTTCGGAACTCATAACCTATCTTTATCACGAATTACGTGTTCATGCCCTGTGCTTTTCATGTTCATTTTCATGTTTCGGTTCGTTTCATATTTCATATACTTATTCATGTTTCATGAACACGGTTATACATATTGCATTTCCTATATTTTTCCTGTACTATTACATATGGCATTTCATATGCTTATGCAATTATGATGCCTATGTATTAACACATCATTCATGTATTCTTGTCCCTCTATGAATCACATTTTACTTAGAAATTGGAATCATTCCAATTGGATCATCCAAACTAAAGTTATGACATTTTCATGCCAAACTAGTCAATTTACCGATATTACACTAGGGACAGTTTGAAATACTCATTTTTCCGGGGTCTCAACTCCATACATGACACTGGTTCTTTGTATTCATTTTAAGTTAAGGTGCTAAGGGTTCTTCTCCAACTGGAATCACCCAAATCGGAGCACCGAAACTTGAGTTATGTCCTAAACAACCCGGACTATTCTATGATCAAAACTGAAGCATAAATTTTTCTTGAACATAGCCCCTCTTTGAGTGAATTTTTGGGCCACATAGAGTCAGAATTCGAAGGTAGCTATTTGAGGATGTTTGGTTCTAATTGAAGTCTAGTTTAACTAGAAACTTGAATCACTCAAATCGGATAAGAAATGCCCAAGTTATGACCAAAATATGAACAGGTCTGAAGCAAGAACAGCCCAGTGCAGAATGCGGAATGCGGTACCGGAGTTGTTAAGGTACCATGGTACCCCGGCTTTGAAGGTGGATTTTGGGCCCACCTAGAGTCATAAGAATTTGAAGGTACTATTTCGGGATGTTTATTCTGCTTGAAGTCGTTTTTAACGAAGCCCTTGAATCGCTCGAATAAGATAAGAAATGAGTAAGTTATAGTAAAATATAACTTTGGTCGAATAGAGCATGGGTACGGGTACCGGTTGACAAAACCAAAGTGGTACCGGTACCACTCTGTTCGACGATCACCAGGGTACCGCCCATCGAGGCTGTCCCGGAAAGGGTGGTTTCACACGCTTATTCCGTATTTTGATACGAATCAACTCGATGGTACATACACTTCAAAACCACTCCCGAATTCTTCATCTTATAACCACAATTTTACTCAAATCATCTTTTCGATACATATCTTTCTTCAAAACCCTTTCATGAATCACTCCAAAAACAACTCTAATATGGGTCATAACCCATACACAAACCAAACCAAGGATTAGTTAGGGTTTGTTCTAAACCTAACTTCGATTACTAGTTTAACCATGAATCCAACCTCAAAGGGAGGATTCCATACTCATCTTGTTCCATATGGGGTTTTACCAACCCTAATTTCAAGAAATCTTTGGTTAGGATGAAATCCTAACAAACCCTAGGTTTTGGGACAAGCTATTAACCATAGAAGTTCCTACCATGGTCAAAATACACATAATCCTATACAAAATTCATGAGTTCCATACCTTTTTGCTCTTCTCTTCTTCTTCTCTTTCTCTTCCTCTTCTTCTTCTCCTTTCTCTTTACTCTCTCTCCTGGAACACTCTCTTTGGAGACTGAGCCATGATATATTTTGATTCCCCCTTAAGGCCATGTTTGGCCCGAGTCAAATAAAACCCGTTTTGGTTTTAAGTTTTCATTTTTGCATTCTGGTGTAGGTTTACTTCTCTTTTTTGCAAATCAACTTATGCCATATATTCTAATTTAGCCCTAGTCTTCCTTTTATGACCACTAGGTCTCGAGTGAGTAAATTACATATTTACCCTTTTTCTCTCATATAAATTTCGGGTTTCTGGTTTTGCTCAAATTCATATTTATGCCTACAAAATACCCTAAACATGTCGAAAACGACTAGGGTATATTTCGGGGTGTTACAACAGTACTTGCTAAGTTATCGGACCCGCCTTGATAGGAAAGGCGATGTCTCCAACTGTCAACGTGGTAGCCCTATTAAAATCGGACAAAACCCTACTAGCGGAACTGAGATGATCAAGCGGGACTCTCATCTACTTAAAGGCTGGGAGGTGTAGTAAATCGTTGCTTTACTAGATGCGAGGACCTGTGTGCATCAGCGTATCTGACCCATTAGTCTGCAAGTGCATCGTGATGAGAGTGTGACAGAGTAGGGTTAATAAGGGGAAAGGATATGAGGCGTCGACTGTGAAGCTGGCATGATGTTCTCTCGGGCGCGCGGTGTTCCTGCTGGCTCGGCCAGAAACGCGAACATTTTCTCCTTTTACTTTTCGATTACGTGCGTGATGTTTGGTCCCTAGTATAAGTTGATGGTGGCCCGGGATCGAGGCATGTTCAATGTCGACAACTACGTCGGTATTGGGAGCGACCCTTTGCCTGATGGGTTGGCTCTCGAATATCTTACGAGGTGCCTGGCTGAATCGATTTTCTCTTGGGAACTTCAAGCTTTGGCAATGGTTGGTTTCATGGCCATGGTCCCTATGATAATCACACCTTAGGGATCTATTGCGTTGGTCCGGGGCCGTCCTCATAGGTGGGGGCCATTTGAAATCGGGAAGTCGGGATAAAGGGGTAGAATGTTTTGGTATAGGCGATGTTGAAGGAGTGAAGCTGGGGCTCCCTTCCTCTTTTTAGACTGCCCTTCGGGGCGCTTCTGACCCTTGTTTTGGTTGTTCTTTTGTTCGGATGAGCCTTTGGTGGCCGGCTTGCCACTTTGGGTGGTTATCATTACATTCTACGAGGCGGCCCGAATGTTGTCTTTCAGCGTGGAGAACTTATCTACCCACCGATACAATTCTTCCATAGTTCTTGGTAGATCGAGGATAAAAATGGAAGAGCGGGGGTAATGCGCAAGCTTCTTCGGAGTTTTGTAGGGCCCAGCATCCATACTATAAATATCAATATCTTTGAATGACATGCGAACACAACGTGTGAAGTCTGGATGGATTCGTCTTCCGTTTGAGATAACTAGAGGGAGCTGATATTCCCGCTACACTTTGTGAGCCGCAGATATTAGGAGGCGACGCGGCCCACAGCTCAAGATAGGTTCTTGACCCTCTCGGAAGCTTGTGGAACCGAGGCCAAAGGGCCCTTGAAAATTTGGCTGGGAACACACCGCAGTCGATCGTCCTACGGCGTTGAGGATCATTAACCCAGTTGAAATGCAACATGTGATCGTATGGATCGGAAGAGTCGTCGTACATGGAGAAGGATGGTATAGAGAAGCCACAGGGAGGGTCATAATCTAGAATATGTTGACCTAGGGGAGAGGTGAGCATGTGTTGTGGTCCTCGAAGGGCGGAGGAGAAAACATGTTTGCATGGATGAATGCCGTGGAAGCGCCCTGAGGTTGCTGACGCATATGTATGGTGGCTCGTGGCGTCGGTCCTTGTAGCTTCTCTCAGTACCCAGCAGCTGCGTGATCTTGATGGATCGGATGGAGTGATGGGGGCCTTTTTGGATTGGGCTTAGGGGCGACCGGGATGGTGAGCAGCGTGGGAGCGAAGAATTTGTCGAGAAGATAATTCGTCATCCGTCGGTAGGTTAATGTCGTTAGGTACAACAGCCTCCTTGCCTTTATCGGGATGAGATGGAGGAAGTGGATGAGGAGGTCCCCGTGATTTATCGGCTGACGGGCCTCAGCCCAGGGTTGCGGGGGCGCTCGTTATCCTCCTGCGTCCGGTTCGCGTGTTCGCGCGGCTGTGTGGTCGGCTGCTCCTCTTGTCTTGCCCTCTATCTCTTAGGCGCCCAGTGAGGCCCCGGTCTTCGGGAAGGGGTTTGTTGGGTTCTTGGACATGACGTTGAGTTCAAACAGTCCGATTGGGATGTTCGAAACGACAAAGGCCCGGAGATCGAGTCCCACGGGAGGCGGGTGTACCCAACTCTTGCGTATTGCCTGGGTTTCTTACTCGGGTTTCCCATAAGAGACGAGGCGCCCGATTATTGTCTCAGATTCGAGAGTCAATGGATCGTCGAGGCATTCACCAGTCACTAGTTGGCTGCAACTTGCAAAACAAACAAGAAGACGACGAAGGTGTTCCGTCATCCCTCCGATGGCAAAGTTAGCTCTTTTTTGGGAGACTGAGCGTTAGAACTATAGCTATCTCAATCGAGAATGTCATAGCTCATTTGGTGTGATTCTTTTCTCTTTTATAGAGGGAGAACGTGAATCCACCTTCTATGGAGAGTGGACGATTTCTTTCCATAAAGATAGAGGAAGATGGTTCTTATTTCGGGAATGATGACTTATTCTTCTTTTTATATAGCTGCTCCCCGAGCAGATGTTCAGTACGTGAAGTGCCTTTCTATTCAGTTGGAGCGGGGGTGACTGATTCTTAAGGAGAACATATACTTATATCATGGAGGCGGTTGGCGGGTTTATTGATCGGGAAAAAGAAACATCGGGTGAAGAACTATCAAGACATTAGATTACTTATCGAGGGTGAGATGCCGGAGCATCGGCGGAGAGTCTTTCAAGATTCTAGACTGTTCAACGATACGAATTTGGTTGGCTTTAGGGCTGGTCCCATCTAGGCCACAGAGGCTGGGCCGGAGTTGCTAGGAAGCCCAGGGCCGGGACCAGCAGTACCAGTTGCTAGGAGCGACGGTTTTGGATGTTGAACGTGGGTACACGGGGTGGTGGTGAGAAGAAGAAGAAGAGGGTCGTGAGAAGGGAATGAGGAAATGGAGAGGATTTTGCAGGAATCCCATTTGTTGAGGATGGGTGGAGTGGGGTGGTCCGTGAGGAAATGGGTGGGGGGTTTATATAGTGTGTAGATGGCCTTGGGCTGGTGGGAAAATTCCAAAAGATTGCATCATCTTTGCAGTCGGGTTGAAGAGTCGATCTAACGTGGCCCCTCTTTAACTAGATTAAGAAATCTTTCCAACTTCTGTTTAAATTCATTATATAAGATTTATATATACACAATGGGGTTCCTGTTATCCGAAATATTGACCTAAATCCAAACCGGATTTAAATACTAAACCTTATAATCCAACCTAAATTACAAAAAGTAGTATCCAAATCCGTCTAAACATCAAACTGAATAGATATCATAAAATAAAATCCGTCTAAACATTCGCATTTACCTGCCTAGATTGCAACCCTAATTTATATAGTATGAAGGTGGCCTCGGGTTGAAGCTATGTGAAAAGACCACTCTGCAAAAATTCCGAATGATGGCATATCTTTGCTGTCGACTTCGTTAGGGCTGAAGACCTGGAAAAGTCAATATGTAGCATAGCCCCTCTTTTACTTGATTAAGAAATCTGTCTAACTTAAATTAGATCCATTAAATACTCAATGCGGAATAAGAGCAGTAAGGGATGTATCTAGAAAACGTGGAGAATTACGTTTGTAAAATTTGTTTGAAATTTCCTTCCCTGGATGAGACAATATAGTTGGGCACCTTCCCGGAATTATTCCAATATGACTGGCCACTTCAAATATCTTGAAGACTTGGTTTTTTTTTTCTTTTTTTTTTTCCTTTTTTTTTGACAGCATCTTGAAGACTTGTCCGATGATATTGTAATTGAATTTTTGTCTTCTATCATTTAAAATATGTACAAGCATCCATGATCCGACCACAGAAGAGAAATTTGGAGGTTATTTTCCTATTAAAATGTGATTTTCCCATGTCCTCTACAAGCAACTCCGTGGACGACTAGAACCTACACATGTTAAAGTCTTAGATAGAAAATATAGTTTTTATTTATTTTTCATAAAGGTAAATTTATTTTACCAAATTATTTGTTACCGATTACACATTATCTCTTTGTAAATTCGGAGTTAAAAAACTATTTATGTTGTAACTAAGAGGAAATTATTTTTTCCATTCGCATTTTTATTTTTCAAATTGTTTTATTTAAGATTTTGATAAATTTTTTTAAAAGTCATATTTATAAATCATTAGTTTTTTCTTCCCTTTTTGTACATATAAAAAATAAAATATAAATATTAAATGTTGTGACATCTAATTTTTTTTAAACAAACTTTAAATAATAATAATAAGCTTTTGCCAAAAAATAAAATTAGGTTATTTCAAATGAGTTATACTGATAAACTATTGGTAAATTGTACAATGCAAGATCCCAAATAAGGTGTGATGGTGCTTTTCTATATCGATTAGCAGAGACACTGTAGAGTCGTTGGGCGATCTGTTGGGAGTGAATCGTAGTACAACTGTAACCTGCCTTGAAATGATGATCCGTATTGGGGTGTGCACAATCAGCTCTGCGATCTTTTCAAGTGTTCTTTGCTACGGAAGGGAAGAATTCAACTGTTGATGGAGTTATGACTGCTTACCTTTCGTTGGTGGGATTGCTCGATATTTATAGTGGATGATCACGACGACTTTCCTTATTTGATGGTGATATGGCGTCTTCCCAATTGGGTAGAGGATCTTCTCTTCATATCATTATTGAATATTTGGGGATAATTAGAGAGTTATGTCCGCGGGGGATCCTTCTTCCGCAATAAATAGATGTCGGATCATGAATGAGGAGTGCTTTCCTTTCTTACGACTCATTTGTTAGTCGTGATTATCGCCGTCGGTAGTTGACCCAGCGTGGCGTAGTTTTGACCTACAGGTTTATGCCTTGAGAGGGACCAGGACATCATTATGGGCCGAGTTCCCATGTGAGGCTCTTACGCTTGACCCCATGGGGATGTGAGCCAGTTTGAGGTTCGTTCCGCGAGCTTGTGGGTTTTATTTTAGGCACTATCGGTTGCCCCCGACCCTTTGCGGCAGAGCTTGGGCGAGGGTGAGTCGTTTCTTGGATCGGGGCGGTGAGTTCCACGTGGCGGACGGGGTTTGTTGAAATTACAGGCTTGTCGCCGTCGTCGTATTAAATAGCCAGTGGGTTTTCTCGACTTTAGCTCGTTCCCAAATAACGTTTCCAATGTTTTTAGAAGCGTCTCACAATTACTTGAACCGTATTCCCCTTGTTCTCTAGTCCTTCTTATTAGTTTTCCTCTTTCTCAGTTTCCCCTGTTCTTCAAACCTCTTTCTCTATGGTCTCAGATTTTCTTTTTCTTGAACTTCCCGGATTATCGTGTAGGACTGTTCTGGGTGGTTTCTATCATTCTATCTTGCTTAAAGTTGTCTTTCGTGTTTCTTTCCCTAGTTTGGTACGTCTTTCTTCTTCTTCCCATGTTTACCTTTTCTTGTTCTGGATTTCGTGGGTCCCTAGTGGTCATTGTTTGTCCCTTCTTTCCCACTTTTCGTGAGATTTGCCTCTTTATCATTCGATCCAATTCCCTTACATTGCCTAATCATGCGTGCTCTCACAGGCCCGGTATTCGTTCTTGGAATTACGCACATAGAATTTGGATCTGCTTGGGGATTAGACTTAGGGAAAATAGGAGGAGGGCCCGACCGTCCTGCTATCGTTGTCGATCGGGTCCCTTTAGCGGGACCCCCTTCCCTCTTTAGCAAAGGCAAGAGTAAGGTTAGTGAGATTAGGCATCCTGGCGGCTCTGACTACTTGAGGGCTGCTGTGCAAAATGCCGAAGTTGTGGGCCCTAGTCGGGTCGAGCCCTTTTTTGGACATAACTTCGCCTCTCGCTACAGGCCCCCCTTAGGTGTTCGGGTTTGGTGCCCTGATTTTCTCACTTCTTACGTCATCCAAGTGCTGAAGATGGTTTGCTTCTTCGAGGCGACCTTCGAGAATGACCTCTGCTTCCCTCTGCATCCCTTTATCAAAAGCGTCTTGCAACATTTTAATGTTTGTCCGGCTCAACTTTCTCCTAATTTATGAGGCGTTTTGGTCGAGCTGCTGGTCATCTTTAGGGATAAAGGTCTCGGGGTTCCTAACATTGCTTTGCTCTTAGACCTCTTCAGTGTGAAGGAGTCCGCAAAGGGCTTTTTATACATCGCCAAACGCTCCAATGCCAAGCTGATCATCTTGGATCTCCCGTCTTCCCACAAACACTAGAAGGAATGGTATTTCTTTGTTGGTGGTCATAATTGAGAATATAATTTGACTGACCGAGAAGACACGCTAGGCATTCCGACCGCCTGGACTGCCCCAGAAAACCTCCATGAGCTTTCGTTTGCGTTAATTAGGTTTGGCCTAAGAAAGTCATGAGGTGTTTTCTAACTTTGCTTTGGTTGTGCGGTCTTCTGTGTATTCGCTACTGGCCTCGGCCACAGGGATGAAGAGGTGACGGAAGTTGACGGGAGAGTCTTGCCGTGGGTATACTACGAGGCGATTAGGTAGGACATTCCCGGGCCTTTTGGCGTGTCCCCTTCTCGGTCCCCGGCTTCGAGGCCCTCTCTACCCTTTTTCATGAAGCCTTCTCGTGAGGGGCCCTTTACCGTGAAACCCACTCGGGAAGAGCTCTAAGCCCGAGTCGAGTCGTTGGCAAGGAAGAAGAGGAGCATTAAGCGTAAAGCTCAGGCTCCCCCTGAGAGCAGCCTTGCGATTCGGGGTAAGGTCCTGAGGTTGGGGGCATCTTCTCCGTTGTCGGTTGCTAAATGATGGGGAATTCGATCTAGCGAGTCAATGAGGAGGTCGGGCGCCTCCTCCGGGTGGCCAGGGTGTCGAGGCGTCAGAACTCCTCGGGAGGGCGCGAAGCTTCCTCTTGGCTGTTTTGCCCACATTCTGTTCGAACGGAGTCCTAGCGCAGACTTGACCTTCTTCCTACGACGTCGGAGGACGAGGGAAAGGGTTGCTTCAAAACCGAATGGGATGAGGACTTGCTGCTTGCCAATTCGGAGCTTACCGTCGGGGCCGTATCGTCCATCCTACGGGATTTTAATCTCATGAGGGCGGACGCCATGTCTATTGAGGAAGTTCTGGCCTTATCGCCGGGAAGGCGACCATAGGTATGTCGTGCGCCTTTATTTTTGCCACTATCTTTGATTTCGATTTGCCGCACCTTTGTCTTGTTCAGGCAGGTGGCTACCTACGTGAAGAGCCTGGCGAAGAGGGCTTGTCTTTCTGAGGGGTTTGCCAGGGCGGTAGAAGCATATAAAGTTGAGGTCACCTCCCTGACCTCGGAGAGAGCCAATCTGTGAGCTCAGGTGCCGCACTTGAGCGAGGATGTAACGATGCATAGATCCGACCTGAAGCATACCTCGTTGGCGAAATCGTGAGCTGAAGAACAGGAGAAGAAGGCTCGGGATGAGCTGAGGGCTGCCGCTTATGAGCTGCGGATGGTCAAGGATGAGTTGAAGATCGCCAGGGAGGAGCTAAAGGCGGCCCGGGGGGGTGAGGCGGGTTGTCGAGTGGGCGGCGGCGGACGGAGAAGCTGCGGGGCAGGCTGGGACGAGGCTGCGTCTGGGAACCAAAACAACCCAGTAGGGTCTTCAAGAGGTCTTTGAGGTGGAGAGCATAGTGGAGCAGGCGAAGAATGTCGCGAGGCCATGTGATGACCTTTAGGGGCGAGGCGGGCCTTGGTTACTTAGAAGGAAGGGGTGATCGTCGAGTTGAGGGATGAAGCATGTACCTTATGGGCCTCCGGTTGGCTCTCTTTTCAACTCAAGGCTTCTAAGGTCTTCCCAGGTTTGCGCTTGATTTTCAGGATTCCAGTGGGACGAGATTGGGAATCCCGAATCGTGGGGAAGATGACCTTGGGGTGTCCTCGGCTATCCACAACTCTTCTTTCTGCGACCACAATGATCGAGATTTGCCGACCTCAGATCTTAGATACTTAGGCTTTTTCCTATCATTCTTCTTTGTTTTGGTAGCCTTTGGCCCTTGTAATGACAATTTTGACCTTTAATGAAACGCTGATTCGTATATTCATACTCTTTGAGTCTTTTGCCTTTCACCACATGAAGCCTGAATAGATTGGTCCTATGATTCTTCTAGCTGCCAGTGGAGACTCACAGCGGCCCTTTGATGGCCGTTCTTTGGGCCTCTCGAAGCTAAGACTCATGGTTCTTTTGAACTAAGCAATATGGCTTCTTAGGAATTGAGATACGTGGGCTCTTGCGGCGAGCTCGTGGGCTCTTTGCAAGGCGATCTTGGGCTCTTGACGAACTCCCGAGCTCAGGAGTCTCCTTTGGACTGAGCTACATGGTTCCTTCGAATTCTGAGCTCTGTGTCTCCAATGGACTAAGCTACATGGTTCCTTCGAAGTCTAAGCTCTGTGTCTCCTGAGGACTGAGCTGCATGGTTCTTTCAAAGTCTGAGCTCCGTGTCTCCTTTAGACCGAGCTGCATGGTTCCTTCAAAGTCTAAGCTCTATGTCTCTAGTGGACTAAGCTGCATGGTTCCTTCGAAGTCCCGAGCTCGTGTCTCACAATGGTAGGCTGCATGGTTCCTTCGAGTGCGGCTCGGAGTGTCTCCTTTGGACGAGTGCATAGTTCATGAGAAGTCTGACTCAGTATCTCCTTTGGGTGACATGGTTCCTTGATCCCAGGCTCTGTGTCTCCAATGGATTGAGCTGCATGGTTCCTTTGAAGTCTGAGCTCCATGTCTTCTGTGGACTGAGCTGCATGGTTCCTTCGAAGCTAGAGCTTTGTCTCTCCTTTGGATCGAGCTGCATGGTTCCTTCGAAGTTTGAGCTCCGTGTCTCTTCGTCTTCCTTTCCTTGGGAAGAGTGCGCGTGGATTTATCTGGAATATGGAGAATCGAGAGCAGGCTGCGTGACTTCTGGGTGTCCATGTTCCTTATAAATGCTTAGCCTTCCTCCGAGGGTGTAAGTTATACTCCGCTCCCGCTTTCCTTCACCAGCGTCGGAGTTCGGACATGATGAAGCTTTAGGATTTGATTGCCACTATGCGAAGTCTGTTTGGTGGTCAAAGGTCATCGTTCAGTTTCGTCGTTCTACCATTTGTTGGGGTTGCGTTGTTCCCTAGTTCCGCTAGTTGTGGGAGTTGCGGTGTTCCCTAGTCCTGCCATTTGATGGATTTGGGTCAGGGTGTAGCGACCCAGAGCCCGGTCGGAGCACAGATAAGCGGTCAGGCGGAAACAGGAGACTCGGGTTTATTTCTTTATTTACGTGTTATTAAGTGCTATTTTTTCAAAAATGTCGCGGCAGATCGGGCAGAGCCAGATAGGCGGATCCGACGGGCCGGTTTACTCCTCGTTTTCATTTATCTAATCAAACATTTTATTAATTCATTTAGTTGCGCAAATGATTTCAGTTTGGGCAAGCCCATAATCATTTACAAATTCAAAGAAGCAATTCGGTAGGCCCGCTAAACATTAACAAAATACATTTCTGAAAGAGGCATTATATGCCCTTTCAAATGATATACAAAAATCAAGTTTCGAGTGTTTAACCGCTTTTGTTTACAAAATATTACTTGTTAGATGATATGCAAAATTCACGGGAGTATTATACACTTATCGTCGTACTCTTTCCTATGACTTCTGTATTTACTTAGCGATCTTGGCCTTCTTTTCTTTGCTTACTCGATACTTGCGCATAGATAAAACTACACGCTAAGCATTTTCATGCTTAGTGGTTCTATACAATTCTATTCCAATATTCAATTTAACTCGGCATGCATTTAACATTAAACCATGCCTAATATATCAACATATACTCATGCTATTCATTTCCGCATGCTTTCAATATACAAATCATTTACCATATCATATCATGCATTCTCATTCTGCAATTCATTTCACGATCAATTCATGAGATTTAAGCATATTCATAAAAATCCCATTTCACTCAAAATCCCAATGTTGGCTATTTCATCTTGACTACTCAATTCACAATTCACGGCGGATTAGTTTGATGAATCGCCCTTATTATCATTCGATAGTGTGCCCATACATTTAACAATTCTATCTCAAATCACTTGAAGGATCGCAGTTTGGGTGCATCCGGAAACCCGTCAATATCCTTCTTCGAGTCTCCCGTCATGGGATCTTGTTTGGTGCACCTCGACATGTGGTATCGATTAAATGCATACGCCCGTCATAGCCGGATCCGATTGGTGAATCCTGCGAAGTGGGAAATTTCTTCAATGCCGTCACGCCGCTCGCGCGGATCTTGGAATTGGTGCATCCATGAAGTGGGACGTGGGCGATTCCGGTGTCTTGTGACGGATCTTAGGTGGTGCATCGTCGGTGATTAATTGATATCATTCAATTCACATTTATGACGGATTCCGTTTGATGAATCCCGTCTTTATCATCATTCACATTTATTCGGTTTTCAATTATCACATTTCATATTCCCTTTTCGTATTATCTTTTCAAAGATATACTCCATCTACGTAATTATATCACATACTCATTCATGTACTCGATTCATGTACTCATTCATAGTTAATTGCTAAACTACCAAAATACTTGAATTAGGATAGAATTAGGAAGACAACCCAGAAGGCTACAATCGAATCTAGCTTCCTTCTCTTTGATCTCGGTCTAGGTTGGGCGTCGTCACCGAGTCCCATGACCTCTTCAAAATCTCTTCTTGTATGTTGTTTTGGCCTCTTAGGGACGATAAATGGGAAGCAAAGCAGGCTACCAACCCTCCTCCTTACCAAACCTTAGGTTTTCTCCATTTTTTCTCCTCCCCTTCTCCAAAAACGGGATGACTCACAAATGAGCTCCCAAAGACCATATGTTTGGTCTTTATAAGTCCACTTAAGTGTAAGGCCATGTTGGCCCTACATATTCCCAATTCTCATTTTTCCATTTTTTTTTTGTCTTAATCACTTATTCCTCATAAGACCTTGTTTGGCCACCCAATAAGTCCAATTTTCCATTTTTTGACATTTTAACTCTTTATTTTACTTTTGGCCATTCATTTATCACAATTTCACTTAAACATCTATTCTTTATAACAATTGACCCTTAGGTCCTCATTTTACAAATTTTCCACATTTTCCCCTTTTAAGCCAAGGACATTTTTAGGGTTCAATACATTTCTCAATTTAGCATATAAAATTCAATCATATGCTCACTCTTTCAATTTACATTTTCAATTTATCAATTTATCAAATTACCCGGAAAAACCCAAGTTTGACTCAATTCATACCCAGAATATATAATAAAATTATTATAAAAATTTTAGGGTATTTTTGGGGCGTTACAACTCCCAGCAATTAAATTTACGTCTAAAAATTGCATGTTAAACGATTCTGAATCTTCTTTGCCGCATTGTTTCTTCACTTTCCCAGTGGCTTCCTCGGGGTCTTGTGGTTTCTCCACACAACTTACTTTGACTAAGCGGAATCTTGTTCATAATTCTTTCACTTCAGAGCCAAGATCTCTCTTGGCTCTTCTTCATATGTCAAATCAGGTCTAAGCTCCAATTGTCTCACTTGAGACGCTACATGTGTGGTAAGATGGTACCTCGGCTAGCATGGACATATGGGAAAACATTATGGATCTTCTCCAGAATTAGAAGTAGGCCATGGTATGCCCTTTGGACGTACTTTTTCGATTACCTCATATGGGCCACGATGATAAATCTAGGGCACCCGACTTGCCCCTTTCGAATCTCATCACCTTCTTCCAAGGCGATACTTTTTAAAAACACTTTTCATGAGCCTCATATCAGATATCTTTTATACTTCATGTCGATTATATGACTTACGTAAATGGTGTGGCCCACTTTCAATCTCTCTCTAATCGTTTTCCTTTCTCTTACATTTCTTGTATCAAATCGGGGCCCGATCACTTTCTTTCACTTGATTCAGTCAACCTGACGGTGTTCTACATTTTCTTCCATATAGAGCCTCGTAAGGCACCGCATTCAATACTTGATTGAAAGTTGTTGTTGTACACAAAGTCAACGAGAATGTGTCGATCCAACTACCCTCATATGGTGATCGCCTGACTCCTCGACATATCTTCCAGTCTGGATCCTCTCTCTGATTGTCCATCCCAGTACGGGTGGAGCAGTATCTGAAATTCGGTCCAGTGCACAAGGCCTCTTACAATTTTCCCCCCGAAAATCTCGAAACCAAACCTCGGATCTCGATCTGAAAATGGATATAGAATCCGGTGTAGTAGAGGCCCCATCTCTCCGCTTGATATATGGCTGCGCTGGCTTGTCGAGCAAATGAGTCGGTTCTCACCGTGGGAAGTGGCGACGGTCGTCGGTCCGCTACGACCCTGGCCCGGAGTCATGCTTTCTCCACTGTCAATGGTAACCCGACCCACGAAATCCATGGTTGTCGGTCCCATTTCTACTCTGGTATTCTGATAGGCTGCAATAATTCCGAAGGAACTTGATGCTCTGTCTTTGCTCTTTGACACGCCAAACACTTTCGATTCCTGAGTCACGATACATCTCTTTTCATTAGGACCACGGGTATTTTCAAATCTTGATACATCTTTGTACTGCAGGGATGGATAGCAAAGATCCTTGTATGCCTCTTCAAGTATGGCTTTTCTCAAATCATTATCATCGGGTACACAAACCCGATCCTTATAATAGAAGAACCTATCTTCCTTTATTTCAAACTTTGTTTCCTTACCATCTCCAATCTGATTCATTATGGCAGAAATTTTCTCATCTTTCTTTTGTGCCTCTAGCACTTTCGATTGGCATGAGTCGGTCTCGCTATCAATTCTGCCACTACTGTACCATCGTCTGATAATGACAAATTGGCATTTAACGCTCGAAGCGTTTGCACTGTCTTTCTACTCAAAGCATCGGCCACTACATTGGCCTTTCCCGGGTGATAATCAATCACGCAGTCATAATCTTTTATCAATTCCATCCATCTCCGTTGTCTCAAGTTAAGCTCGTTGCGAGGCGAATACTTAAGACTCTTTATGATCGAACCAAATGAAACACTTTTCTCCATACAAATAATGTCTCCAAATTTTCATAAATACAATTGCGCGATTCTAAATCATTCGGTAGATAATTCTTTTCATGAGGCTTCAATTGTCTTGAAGCATAATTTATACTTACCCTCTTGCATTATGACACATCATTGGTACAATGAAGCATCGCTCGCGATCCACGTATTCGCTTTACCCGCGAATTAGGTGAGTAAGCCGCGGAGCCTCGGTTAAGAATGTTTTTTAACTTTTTCAAAACTTCCTTGACATTTCACTCCATTAATACTTTACATTTTACGGAGCAATCTACGTCATCGAGTACGCGATCGTAGAAAACCCCTTAACAAATCTTGCAGCTTAGTAACCTGCTAGTCCGGGAAACTACGTATACATGGCACATTTCTTGGTGGCTTCCATTCGACAACCACTTCTATTTTCTTTGGATCCACTTTCAGTTCCTTCTTAGATACAATGTGCCCGAAAGGACACTTTGGTCGACCAAAACTCACATGCGAGTTTCGCATATGTCTCTTTCCTCAGAGGTTTCTAACACTACGAGAAGGTGTGTGTGTGCTGACTTTCTCGATCTTTTGAATACACAGAATGTCGTCGATGAACACTACGACAAAGCGAGGTCCCACACTCTGATCGGAAAACACGATTCAATTAGGTCCATGGCGGAGTTGGAGCATTTGTCGAACCAAGCGGCATTCTGAGGAACTCATAATGTCCATATCGCGTTCATGTCTTATGCACATCGGCATCTTAAATTTTCAATGATGATACCGGATCTCAAGTCGATCTTCGAAAGATACTTGCACCTCAATTGGTCGAACAAATCATCAGTGCAGGTAACGGATACTTATTCTTTATGGTCCGGCTTGTTCGAGTTGTCTCATCCCGATACATAGCTGAAGTGTACCATCTTTCTTCTTAACAAAAAGCACGGGAGCTCCCCATGGTGATACACTTGGTCGAATAAACCCTTTCTCTAGCAGTTCTTGCAACTGCAATTTCAATTCCTTTAGCTCAAGTGGAGCCATTCTATAAGGTGTAATGGATGCCGATGTGGCACCTGGTACAACGTCGATAGCAAACTCAATCTCCCTCTTGTGGGGCAATCACGGCAACTCTTAGAAACACATCGGGAAAGTCCACTAACGATAGAATGCTCGGATAAACTAGGCCTTGCCTTTCTTGTATCAATCGCACATAAGCCAAGTAGGCTTCACATCCTTCCGCGCGCCATTTTTTCGCAATAGGCTGCGGATATCACGATAGAGAGGTTTATTGCTCTCAGGTGAAAATAACCTCATCGTCATTCGGTGTCTTAAGGTCACTCTTTTCATTCTCGGTCATTCTCATTTCGATGTCGGGATAATGATCCATCCCGATATCACATCAAACTCCACTGAAGGATAACTTCAGTCGAATCTCCCAGTTCGTACTCTCGTATTTTGATGGGACGATCTCTATACACTTTGTTCCGCGATATAGTATGCAGGCGGGTTCGTCACGAATGTCATACTGGTTTCACTCCTGCGGTAAATTTCCCAAGTTGGGTATGTTAATTTTATATGAATGAGTTGACCCTAGATTACATCAGTGCATGCACAATAGTATCAGATAGTGAAATTCTGGAAGTATGCGTCTCTAGGGCATCGGTATCTTCCACTGCTTTCATCGCATATGCTCTGGCTAGAGCACGACCATCTTGTCTGTGAGTGTCCATGTCTCGGAACACTTTCGGTGATGCAACACTCTTGCTTTGCCTTTGCATGCTTGATGAAATTTTGTGCCCCCGGTTTGGGGTCTTTGTGAAGGGCGATGCCTTTATCACGTTCTCTTATTTTGTCTTTCCGTAGGATCCTGACCCCAAGCAAGCACCGATCCAATCTCCGACAATCTCCCTTATGTTTTCTTCCTGATAGAACAATGAGAACACCTTGTCCTCTAGAGGCACCTCCTTGTGCCTTTCTTGGCGTGGCCGTAGGACAGTATCTCTACCGGGGTGGCTGGCGTGAGGTGTCTGAGGTCCCGTGGTCCCTGAATCTCTTACTCTGCTGTGATGAGCACTTGGTAGACGGGATTTTCTTTCCCTGTCTTCTATCTTTTCTTTCATTTTCCTCTTTCTTTACTCGTTCCATATTTAGAGAGCATGCCGTGATTTTGGAGAAATCATCATGGAAAAATCCTGTGACATGGGCCCGAATGTGGTCGCTTAGGCCGTCTTCAAACTTACGACACTTCTCTTCTTCACTTACTAACATATCTGGGCTCTTGCTCGGCCAGTGTGAGGTCTCTCACGTATTCGGTTACACTTGATTGCACTTTGTTTCGGTTATGAAACTCTGCGCCCTTTATATTGTTTAAATAGATGCGGCCCACATAATACTTCTTAGACTCATCAGAAGAACCTCCATGTAACTCTCTACGGTGAGTGCGGTCCTAGTCGAAACCCACCATTTATAAGTTTCATCTACTTGATAATGGTCGCACATTCCAATTTCTCTTCGGTATGCAATGCATTTGCCGCGATCATTAAACTCGGTCCTCTCGAGCCAATTTTCTGCCTTAGCAGGTTCATCATCTTTATTTCCCATAAAGTCTACCGGTCAGTACCTTGCCATTCTTTCAATGGCGATCGTATGAGCAGTGCGGTACGGTTGACTGTAAGGCTGAGCCAAATTGTTGGAGGATACCGCTAGTACCTCCTACTACTTGTTGTTAGGTTAAATTCGTTGGTGGAGCATGAGATGCTTGTCCACCTACCACACTAGTAGGACTATCAGGACGATTTCCCGGTCACCCTCGACCCTATGGGTACCTGAACTATCCATGCTTACCTATTAAAATCGACAAGATCCGCGTCAGAGTCATATCATCCCCTTTTTATATGCAAATGCAATGTATGTCACATATCATTTTCAAAAATCCTTTTTCAAAATCGTTTAGGGCCCCATTTGCAAAACACCTAAACTGGGCGATACCCTTCAAAGTGTAGCGACCCCAGAGCGGTCGACCGTGAATGGCGTCGACCGAGCAGGGACACTTTCGGTTTATTTCTTTTTTATTTTACGTGTTATTAAATTTTCTTTTTCAAAAATGTCGCGACCGAATCCGGCGAGCCAGACACAGTTGAGCAGGAGCCGGTTTACTCCCGACGTTTTCATTTATCTTATCAAAACATTTTATTAATTTCATTTAGTTGCGCAAGCGGTTTCGATTTTAGGCAAGCCATGTCATTTACAAATTCAAAAAGCAATTCGATGACCCGTAAACATTAATAAAATACATTTCTGAAGACATTATATGCCCTTTCAAAATGATATACAAAAATCAAGTTTCGGGGTTTAACCCTTTTGTTTACAAAAAATACCCACTTGTTCAAAGATGATATGCAAAATTCACGAATTATACACTTATCTGTAGGTACTCTTTCTCTATGACTTCTGCTTTCACGCGATCTTGGCCTTCTTTTCTTTGCTTACTGAAATACTGTAGCATAGATAAAACTACACGCTAAAGCATTTTCATGTGCTTAGTGGTTCTATCTGATTCTATTCAATATTCAATTTAACTACGACATGCATTTAACATTAAACCATGCCTAATATATCAACATATACTCATGCTATTCATTTCACTTTGTACTTTTCAATATACAAATCATTTACCATATCATATCATGCATTTATAATGCAACGAATTCATTTCACAATCAATTCATGAGATTTAAGCATATTCATAAGAAATCCCATTTCACTCGTGTGTGGCTATTTCATGACTACTCGATTCTACAATTTGATTCCGTTTGATGAATCGCCCCCTTATTATCGTGGTAGTGTGCCATTTAACAATTCTATCTCCCGTCGCGGCGGATGCGTTTCGATGCGTCAGGCACATGGTATCACTTGACCGGTCTCCCGTCATGCGGATCTGTTTGGTGCACCTGGAGCATGTGGTATCGTTAAATGTCGCCATGCATCATGGCCGGATCAGTTGGTGAATCAGCGAAGTGGGACATTTCTTCAATGCCGTAAGCCATCATGACGGATGCGATTGGTGCGCGTAAGTGGGACGATAGACGATTTCGAATTGTCTTCGTGGCGGATGTCGATTGGTGCATCGATCAGCGGTTAATTGAATATCATTCAATTCACATTTGCCATTGGTTCGTTTGATGAATCAGTGCTTTATCATCATTCACATTTATTCGGGTTTTCAATTATCACATTTCATATTCCCTTTTTCGTATTATCTTTCAAAGATATACTCCGTCGTAATTATATCACATACTCATTCATGTACTCGATTCATGTACTCATTCATAGTTAATTGCTAAACTACCAAAATACTTGAATTAAGGATAGAGTCAGAGAACAAACCGAAGCTGTCGAATCTAGCTTCCTTCTCTTTGATCTCGGTCCTAGGTTAGGCGATCGTCACCCGTCCCTTGAACCTCTTCAAATCTCTTCTTGTATGTTGTTTGGCCTCTTAGGAGCAATAAATGGGAAGCAAAGCCAACCCAAGCCACTCCTCCTTGCAAACCTTAGGTTTTCTCCATTTTTTTCTCCTCCCCTTCTCCAAAAACGGGATGACTCACAAAATGAGCTCCCAAAGACCATATGTTTGGTCTTTATAAGTCCATAAGTGTAAGGCCATGTTGGCCGCTTCCACGCCTTCACGATCCTCATTTTCCATTTTTCTCTTAATCACTTATTCCTCATAAGACCTTGTTTAGCCGCAATAAGTCCAATTTTCCATTTTTTGACATTCTAACTCTTTATTTTACTTTTGGCCATTCATTTATTACAATTTCACTTAAACATCTATTCTTTATAACAATTGACCCTTAGGTCCTCATTTTACAAATTTTCCACATTTTTCCCTTTTTCACTTGGGTTTATTTCCGGGTTCAATACATTTCTCAATTTAGCATATAAAAATTCAATCATATGCTCACTATTTCAATTTCATTTTCAATTTATCAATTTAATAAATTACGGAAAAAACCAGTTTGACTCCCAGTCATGCAGAATATATAATAAAATTATTATAAAATTCTAGGGTATTTTTGAGGCGTTAGTCATGCGCTTGGAGCGACGTGCTTTAAATGTAAGGCCCTTTCCTTATGCATGCCTCTCCTCCCACTCTTTTCTCCTACTCCTTTTCGCCTACTTTCTTGTGGTTTCGCCTTGGTAGGTGTTTCTTAGGTGTAATTTTCCGAGATGTAAGAGAAACGACTTTCTTGATTGTAATTTTGAGATATAAGACGACTTTCTTGATTGTAATTTTCTAGGATACTTGTAATAAAGTCTGATCTTTTGAAAGCAGCGTACTTATCGATGTTTTTTTTTTTTTTTTTTTATCCTCCCAGTATACGAGTCCTCGCAGTTTCGACTAACCGCCTCTGGCTTCTTCTTTATGATTCTGAAAGTTGGTAGGCGAAAATAAAATTGTTATTTGGCGGAGTAGAACTGTTCTTTTTATTAATATATACAATTTGAGGTTTATGGGTAAAACCACTTGAGGTGCTTTCGGCTTATTCAAAGAGTGTTGCGGTCTTTCCTCCGCTGTTTAGGCTCATAGTTGCCGGGACGGATTAAACGTAGTGTCTGATATAGGGTCCTTCCCAATTGCGTCCCAGTTTCCCATGAGTAGGTTCCTTCCTTGTTGGAAGGAGTTTCTTGAGTACTAGGTCGCCGGGCTTGAAACTTTTAAGCCTGACCTTCCAATCATAGTACCTTCTTTGTTTTTCTTTTTGCCCAGATCACCGGCGTTTGAGGCTTGCTCTTCTTCTCTTAAGGAGATCGAGGTTCAAGCGGAGAGTCTCCTTATTGTGCTCGGCATTTGCGAACTTGACCCTAGGTGACTCGACCCGACCTCAACGAATTTACCGCCTCAGTCTGAGTGCGAGTAGATGGAGTTTCTAGAGTTTGCAGACTTCGTGTAGTTCTTGTGCGCCCGGCGTAGTACCTGCAGGAATTATTCCGGCCCATTTCCCTTATGGTCTTCCAACAGTCTTCAATCTTGCCTTGAGAGTCATATAATGACTTAGCATCCAGTTAGGCCCGCGGATAGTGGGGACAAATAGTAATTCTTGATTAAGGGGCTCGGCGCGGGTTTTGAATTTATGGTTGCTCCAGACTATCTTCCATTATCGATATCGATCTTTTGGGATCAAGACCTAGTTATGGACCACCAAAGGAAGTTGCATACCTTTTGCTTGAGTGATTTATTTGTAATCAGCTCGTATACGCCCATTTAGTGAAGTAGTTCACTCTATATTAGCGGGTACATTGATCCCTTCCAATGGGCAAGGGCTGGTATGTCCCAATCCCATTCTTTGAAAAGGCCAGGGGCTTATGATCGAGGTCAGTGGCTCGGCTGGGAGATGGGAGATCTTGGCATGCTCTTGACAGATTTTGCACTTTATGACTAGTTCTATGGCGTCTTTGAGCTTCATGGGCCAATAATAACCTTGCTCGGGGTTTTCTTGCGAGCCGAGCTCGATATGGTTGCCACGGATGCGCCGTGCGCTCTCTAAGTGCGTAGTTAGCATCTTCTTTCTATGCATTTTGAGGAGGAGTGCGGAAAAACCTCGTTTTATAAAGGGTCCCTATGACGAATCTAAGTGGAAGACCTTGCTCTTAGTTTAGATGCTTCCTTTTGGATCAAACGGTAATATCTGGGTTCAATAGATGATCCCGGATGGGATCCGTCCATTTCGGTGCGGCCATTCTTTGGGGAGGACCTCGTCGTTGTTGGCGTCAGTGAGGTTCCATGAGGTGCCCGGCTAATGCGATGCGTCGAGTCTTCTTGCGACGTCGTTGCTAGCTTAGTCAGGGTGTCCACTCGTGAATTCTCCGTTCTTGGGATGTGTCTAACCTGAACCCGCATGCACTTTTTGAGCAACTCGCGCACCTTCCTGAGATAACGGATCATCTTTTCGCCTTTCGCATCATAGTCATCTTCTATCTACTTTACCACCACCTGGGAATCGCTGCATACCTCTAGTTGATCAGCCTCCATGGAGTGGGCGAGGTTAAATCCGTGATGATAGCTTCCATGTCGACTTCATTGTTGGATTCTAGAGCAGAATCTGGTCGTATTCACGTCGATCCCCTCCGGGGAGGTTAGAATCAAGCCTACTCCACTTCCATGGGCATTGGCAGCCCCATCTACAAACAACCTCTAGATGGAGAGGTCGGATGCGAGCTGGGCAGATTCAATAGGCTCTGCTGGGGTGAATTCCATGATGAAATCTGCCAAAATTTGCCCTTTGATCGCTGTTCTTGGCTTGTACCTAATGTTGAACTTACTTAGCTCTATAGCCCATTTTACCAGTCTTCCTGAGGTTTCTGGTTTATGCAGTATTTGCTTCATTGGGTATTCTGTCGGAATTTCGATGGTGTGGGCTTGGAAGTATGGCCATAGTCTTCTAGCGGTGGTCGCCAACGCTAGAACTAGCTTTTCCATCTTTGTATACTTTTCTTCTGCTCCCCTTAGAGCTCGGTTGTAGAAATAGACCGATTGCTGCATTCTATCACGTTCTCTGACCAGGGCGGCACCAGTCCAGAAATCGGAAACGGCTAAGTAGAGCGTGAGTTCTCCCTCGGAGAGGCTTACTAGAATAGGGGGAAAGCTCAAGTAGGATTTCAGCCCTGCGAACGCCTCTTCACAATGGGCATTCATTGGAAGGCCTTTTGCAGAACTTGAAAGAAGGGCTGACACTTGTCACTGGATCTGGACACAAAACGACTCAGCGCAACTATTCTACCAGTCAGGCGTTGAACTTCTTTAGCGTTTGAGTGCGGTCGCATGTCGAGCATGGCTCTTATTTTGTCTGGGTGCCTACGATACACGATGTTGACTCTGGCCAGAAGGCTTCCCTCAGGAGACTCTGAGGCCTTGCCTTTGTTCAGGTTTAACTTCATCTTGTAGTCCTTGAGGGACTGGAATGACTGGCTAGGTGGTCCAGCGTGGAGCTCGGCCTTGGTGACTTTACCGACATGTGATATGTATGCACTTCCATGGATGCTGCGATATATTTTGGACATTCTGTTTACCCGACCTTTTACGATGGTGGCCGCGTTCTTGACAAAGGCATCACGATAGCGATGCGTTCCCTGCCTAGTCATGAATGAAGTCTTATCTTGGTCGTTGGGGTCCATTGTAGTGCGATTATAGCTTGAGAAGCGTGTGAAGTTGAGGGCTGGAAGTGGCCAGGTTGTGGCGTCCATTATGAAGTCGATTCGAGGCGGAGGAAAAGTATGTTTGGCTAAGCCTGATTCATGCCACAATAGGTGTACCGGAATCAACAAAATTCGGATCCTAGGATTCCTGCGTAGTAGCTAAACTCTTGCTGGGTATAGTGGCCTAAGGTCGAACTCAGGGATGGGTTTTCTTCATGCTAAATGAGTTACAATTGAGTGAAATTGGTGTTTCCACTTTGGATTTGGGGTTTTGGTAAAAATAGTGAGGTTGATGGCTAGTAAAACTGTAACTGCAGAGAAATAAAGTGTAAAAGAATTCCTTGAAGTTTCGGACCACTAGGCTTAGAGTTTTAAAGTAACCATAATGTCCTCGGGTCCTTTTCCTCGTGCTGAGGAGTATGACCTATAGTCATTTCCTGAGCCGGATCTAGGTTTGGCTATCAAAACCGAACCTTAAGAGTCTCCTTCCTAGTATACAACATTTATGACTCATTAATGTTTCAAAGCAATTAAAACCAAATTCATTTGGATATAACTTTCTTGAGGAGCTAATAAATGGCAACTAATTGAGCATCGGTGGATCTAGCGATAAGTGTCCTTTGGGCACGTGAAAGTTTGCAGTACTAACCAGCAGGGTACATCCATGATTTAAGAAACCCACGTGTGAGATGCAGAAACATAAATGATGATAAATGTCTGCGTTGATAACAGAGGGCAGTGTATTACCTCAAACCTCTAACCCAGTGGCCCTCCTCTTTAAGGATGAGGGAGGTTTAGCTAAGCATCCTTTGAGTTGTCATCTTCAAAGGGTGTTTGGCAGGTGAGAAAATAAGAGAAAGGGAGAGAAAATGAAAGAAAATTGTAGAGGCGGGAAAGCTCCCATCTTTAAGCGATTTTGATGATAAACTCAAACTATGCAGTCGCCAGGCTTGAGCGAGGCTTATATAGGCGCTGAGTCGAGAATTTACATAAATGTATGAAAAGACCAACAATTATATTAAGAGACATTTTTGGTAAAAGCCATAAAACTCGTTGAAAAGCGATCGACACGGCTTGAAGGGCAACATCTGAAATTTATCGGGTTAAAGAAATTTTACTGCTCTTGTCAAACCTGCTTTGCTCATCTCTCATACGCACTTTAGCTCCAATTGCCTTCTGATTTGCATATGCAGCTTCGAGTTCGGCCCGGGTTCATCGTGTTTGAATTGGTATGAAGGATATAGTGTAATTGGTATGCAAAACTACAAAAAAATATCCACAAAATATGATCAATAGTATGGCTGGGACCTCGATACGTGGTGGGTTATTTAAGTTGATTAGTACACAAAAAGTGCTTAAAACCTACAATCAACAGGGCTTAAAACAACATTATTTGGGCACTAATCAAAGCCCGGTTAACATTGGTAAAATCAATGCAGAGTCGCCATTTGCCATTCGCCTTCTTGACGAGAACCACATTAGCCAACCAGTCGGGGTAATCTACTTCTCGGATAGCTCGGGCTTGGAGGAGTTTGCCGACCTCTTCGTTGATCACCTTCTGCCTTTCTGGGGGAAAGCTTCTTCTCTTATGTTTGACAGGTTTGAAGAAGGGGGCGACATTTAATTTGTGGGTGATAACTGCTGGGTCGATTCCCCCCATGTCCTCTTGCTTCCAAGCGAATACGTCCACGTTTTGCTTTAAGAAATGGATGAGAAGGTCTATGACGCCTTCGGCTAGCTTGGATTTGATGTAGGCGAGGTGTTCCGGCTAGTCATCAAGTTGTACTGGTTCCAGCTCTTCTAAGGGTGTTGGTCGAGTGTCCAGTTCGTCTCTCATGTCAAGCTCATCCGCGTGGACGCTGTCAACTGCTTTCTGTTTCATTGACACCAAGTAGCACTCCCAGGCTATTTGCTGGTCTCCTCGAGCCTTTCCTACCCCATTCTCCGTGGGGAATTTGACAACCATATGATAGGCGAAAGGGATGACCCTTATGCCATTGAGAGAAGGCACACTTGATAACATGTTGTATGACAATGGGGCCCCTCCGTGAGGAATTTTATTAGGTCATTGTGGCACGGCATGGGGGTATCTGAGTGAGCACCTGGTGTATGCGATCCAGTGATACTCTCTACTCTTGAAGAATCCTTAAGTGGCGTTTACAGGTTCTAGCTTCTCCGCTACGATGCCCATTTTGTCAAATCTTAGGCGAAGATGATGTCGTGGGAGCTTCTGTTGTCAATCGGGACCACATTAATTTGTTTTATTTAATACACCAGCGGCCCTTATCGCTAAGCGGGTCATCATGGGGGTGTTAGCGACCTTCCATCGATTGTCGAAGGTTATGGTGGTATCGATCGAGGAGCTTGGACCGCGGCACGCACCTCAGTGTCCAGATGCAGTGATCTCACATGGACGTCGCAATGCCAGTCATCTCTTTTGGCGGGTTCTTCTTAAATGCAGGCGACCATCTTAAAAACTTCTCATCGCACCTACGTCTTGGACTTGAGATACCAAAGGTACATGTCGGTGAACTTACGAAGGGTGCAGGCGACGCATTTCAGTATGGTGGACCAACGGTCCCGACGTTACCTCTTCTCTTTGGAGATCGATCTCTTTCTTCCCTGCCCCTCCGTGGAGATCTGTCTCGATCTCTTCGTCTCTTAGGGCTTCGGTCCCGCTTTTTCTCATCCTTGTTTTTCTCCTTTCGCACGGAAGAGCTTCCCCGCTTAGACATAAGGGGCCTCCTACATGGATTGATGTACTTTTTTTGCTTTAGTGAGCACCTCGGCCGTAGCATGCGAGGTTTCTTCGGATGGAGAACATTAGGTCTTTGGATTCCCAAATGTGTATTTATGTATTGTAATTGTATTGTAGCCCGTGTGGCCTTCGCTATAAAGGCGGGGTGATGGCGAATTTTTCATCCGGGATGTCCACCCTTAATAACTCCGAGTTGAACCTGCGGACGTGGGGACCACGGGTTTTCTTGAGGGGCCTTGCTTACTATCGATGGGTGGTAGCTACGGCTTGGAAATTTTATCAGAGCTCGAATGAAGTGGGACGTGAAACGATAGGAGTTCCTTGAAGGGCCAAAATTTGGCGGCGGGGGTAGCCTATTAAACCACGCCAAGGTCGAGCCTTTAAGCATGATGGCAAAGGCTTTGCATCTCACAAGGTCTTGGTATCCTTGCAGCACCATCTTGTTCTTGTAGGTGTTGAGGTGGTCTATGGGGTCTTTCATTCCATCGAAAGCTTCGATCTGCGACATTTTGAACTTTTTTGGGAGAGGGAAGTGTAGTACCTCTGCTTAGTGAGCGAGTTCCGTTCTTTGTACTAAAGCATCATGGAGACTAGGAACCGAACTTCTTAGCCCCTCTTTTCAGCCGTGGTTTGAGCTCTTGTTGGATATCCTGGAACCGCTGCTCCCAAGATCGTTCCTCCTTCCCCCTCTGATGAGGGGTCGGCTCTTCACCTCCATCGTCCCTGTCAAGCATTCCTTCCTTACGACCATATCCGGGGGGTACGTAGGGATCATGCCCCCTGGTCCGGCTATTTTCTCCTCCTCCGTCAGCGTCTCGAGGGGCGCGAGGTGTTGTTGCTCCTCTTGTGGTATGGTATTGCGGCCTTCATGGGCTTGTTGTTCATCTGTGGTTCTTTGCACTGTCAGTGAGTTAGTGACTCCTCGGTGAAGCTGATTGACGAGACGAAGGGCCTCCATCTCGTTGCTAGCAGCGTGAAGAGCTTTGGGAACGTCTCCCGATTGCCAGTTGTCAACGTCGTCCTTTTGGTCTTGCGTCCTCGGGGGGGTTAGCGTGACTCCTGCTCATGTTTCGAGTCGATACCATCAGTCACTAAGAAATCAGTTTATTTGTAAAGGAACAGTCGTTCCCATAGATGGGGCCAACTAATGGTGCTTTTTCTATCGATACTAGGTGGGAACTGTAGAGTCAGGCCGTCTGTTGGGATTCAGATACGCCGTGCAACTTCTGACTTACAACGACAGTGATCAGACGGGGTGTGCACGTCGGCTCTCCGTCACAAAGTCAACCTCTTTCTTACGGAAAGGGAAGAATTCAACTATTGATGGTGTTATGACTACGTACCTTTCGTTAGTGGGATTGTTCGATATTTATAGTGGATGATCACGACGACTTTCCTTGTTGGATGGTGATACGACGTCTTCCCAATTGGGTAGGGGATCTTCTCTTCCTTATCATTGACTGAATATTTAGAGGATAATTAGAGAGTCGTAATCGCGGGGGATCCTCATTCCCTTAATAAATAGATACTAGGATCATGAAATAGAGGAGTGCTCCTATCTTCGACGCTCAAGCGGTCGCGGATTATCCCTGTCGTCACCATTTCGGCCCGCTGGAAACTGGTTTCAACCTTAGCGCTCCACGCCTTAGGAGGGACAGGAGCATCATTCCTGGGTCAGTTCGTGAGCTCTTTTCTTGGCCGTGGAGGATGCCGTCCGTTTCAGGTCGTTCTGAGCACCATTGTTTCTTTTATTTTAGAGCTCTCGGGGTAAATCACCATTTAAATGAGGGGTTAATTTTGCTTTGATGATGATAGCATATGCATTAAAAAGAACAATTTTAATATGAAAATTTGAGAAATTATTATTTTTAATATAAAAATTATCCTATCTACCAAAAAATAAAAAATCAAAATCAAAATTTCAAATATAAAATTATAAATACAAGGTTAGTTCTCATATTTTTTATAGTCTAAGGGGTTAATTTTAACGTTTCTATAACGTAAGGGATTGTTATCTCTCGGATTCTTAGAGTCTCCGGATTGTTGGGGCATTAACCTGGTAGCAAGAACCTGCAAAATAAACAAGGCACCGACGGTGGTGTGTCGGTTGGCTCTCTGATGCCTAAGTTAGACAGAGAGATAGAGAGCGTAAAATGTCAGTCTTGCAGTAGTGTATTTTTCACATACCTTTTTGTTGCCATTCCTTCCTTATTTATGAAGGAGGAGGATGATCCACTTTTTATGGAAAGTGTGTGATTGGTTTCCGAAATGGAAGGGAGGAAGGCGCTTCACTTACGCGTCAACCGATTTTCCTTTTGAATAACTAAGTCGTCCGAATCTTCCGCCTCAAGGATCGTTTGATCATTCTAAGGGCGGTTATGTACGAGGTTTGTGGGATGATATATTCTTGAACTACAAGGGATCAATCGAGAAATCATTGGCTGACCATCTTCTTTGAGACGACAGCAGGCTAGAAGAGGGCGTGCAACCGGCTAGAAGATGGCGTGCCTAGGCAATAAACCTTGGAGGCCTTTGCTGTGATAGGATAGCCCACAAGCCAAACTTCAGGCCGTGGTCCATATCCATGTTCGTGTGGGGATACTTGGGCCTCTTGTGGGCTTTGATCCGTCTAGGCCTTTTGAGTGGGGATGCTAGGTCAAAAGTCATGGTACCCACAGTGCCTCCCTTTTTCCGACTGGGGAGTTCGATTTTCTTAGGCTGGAAAAATACAGTGTTTTTAACCTGTTTGTCATTAGGAACGGGGGACCGTTAATGCTTGCGTGTTCCAATGTGCACATTTCCGGGGAGTTTTCTATTTTTGGTAACGCATTTAGTACGACTTTTTGAGTTTCCCATGGGTTTGTAACCCCTATAAAAGGCTGCAGGGTGACAGATTTTTATGTCATTGGCTGGTTTTGTGTTTTCAGTGGATGTGCATGGCTAGACACTGGTGGATGCTGCTAGTACCAGGCTTTTCTAATTGCTCCTGGGCTGAATGTGATGTTGACAGCTGGAGCTTGCTAATTTATGTTTTGAGGGGTATTTTCGAGCCTTATATGTCCCCTTGGGAGGTTCGAAAACTCGGATGAAGAACACCCCCTCCAAATCGATGAAATTTTATATCTCTATGTTCAGTGATAAGCCCCCTTGTATGCCCCTCTGCTTTGGAACTACTGTAATCATACTGCCAGAGGTGGTCGAGGCTTTCTCATCTTTCTTAGCCTCTACAGCAGCAACTTTTTCTTCTTTATTAACCTCTGCGGCAAGGGCTTTTTCTTCAGCTTTTTCTTCTTGCTTGTAGCCCTTCTTTACTTCCACTTGCTCTTAGAGCTTTTCTTGACTTTTTCTTCTTTCTTGTTCAGTTTCGGCCCGGATGGTTATGTAATTATGAACGCCATTTGGTGTAATTAATGAAATTGTGTTTTACAAAGTTTGTGTGATTTTGTCTCGCCTTTTATTGTGCTCGACTAACCAGTCATCAACGTGGTATCTCTTAGGGCCGAGGGTTGCATAAGCGTTTGATGAATTCTAGAATGCCTTGGAATGAGGTTGTAATTTGATGTTGATGGTGGCGAGGATGGATCGGGCCTTACGGTTCCTAACTAAACCCAGCTTGGTTGTTCGGCCTAAGCCCGTCCATTAGGGGGGCATAAGGGCACTAGCTTGGGGGCCTGAACCTGGCCCACACTCATTCGGCCCAACTATATATATGAGAGTGGCGTCGTTAGGATTCAAATCGTTTGGAGGGTAGTGAGTTAGCCAGACATTTAATGCGCCGTGGAGTCTTAGGCATACTATACTTAGGAAGTCATAATTGGATTTCACCCGCTCCCATCCTGTCTACACCATTTTGTTGTTTCCCTTCCGTTCAAGAGTTGCTGCTAATACTTCACTATAGGGTGGCGTGTTTTGCGAATAGTCTTTCGGTGTTTATGTATCTTCAGTAAGTCTTGTTTCGTTTCGAATTACGTTAGATTCCAGGTTGCGGTATGTTTTGTGAATGGAACATAGGAGGGTGTTTTTGGATAAGCTAGAACTGGGGGGGGGGGGGGGTTGATTTCCCTGGTCTAGTGGGTTCATGTGCCTTCTCACCCTTTTACCAGTTTGGTATTACGACATGGAACTGACTTCCCTTTCCTTTGTCCTTTGTTGTTAATACGCTTGCGGTATGGCGAGAAGGTCGAAGAGACTTCTACCCGGTCGGGTTAGGCGTATAAGAGGGCTGGCGGGAATCATGCTCTGCGACATCATTTCCGCCTGCTGTCCGTGCGAGTTGAGGTCTTCTTGCGCATTCCACGACAATGATATTGAATTGTTGGACGGTCCCAGGCCAAGTCCACTATCATTAAGGAAAATGACGATATATTTTACGAGAACGACTCACGGCTAAACTTCACTTCCCGTTTTGTCTCTAATCAGCGAGTTCCTACACTTCTCAGGACGTCGCCCGACTCTTACATCCATCGTCATCTGATTCGGATGCCCAGCGATGTAGCATATTGAACATTCTTTACCTACTAGATATTTTGTTGGTAGAGGTCTACTTTATTTACACCTTGGCGCACACGGTCGGCTATCATGTCGACCCAAAGCCCCGGCTACAATTTATTCTGGAGCTCCCATTTCACACAAGAGCCCAGGGTGAGCGCATGATCTTGGTTAGAGGACCGTGGTATGAGACCCCGGGCTCTCCCGACCTCCCGTTTGCTTTTAACCAATCAATGGCATTCCCAGGTGTGTTCAAGTTATGGGATTTGTATGTCGTTGCACGTCTATCCTACGTATTTTCTTGATAAATACTTTTTCGTGGAGGAAAAGCGGAGGAGGTGGCCCAGTGGCGGGTGGAGAAGGCGCGAGAACATTCAAAAGTTGCTAGAGATTTTTTAGCGAGAACGACATCACGAGATTCTCTTAACTATGAGGAATCTTCGTGAGTTGAGTCACAATCCTACTCCCTATATTCTTCCAGTTATTCCACACCCTCTTCCCACAGAAATAGAGGAGGGCGAACATTACGTTATTTGGAGTATGAATTTAGCTACTAAGCGACTCGTCTCAATCGGACTTACGAGGGCCAGAGGTGGTTGGTGGCAGTGATCAATCTTGGCCAGAACAACCTTCTTTCGAGAGATTATTGTCCCCAAGCATTGAAGGAGGTTGGTAGGGGTAGCGTCTTGGCGTCACTCTTTTACGAAAAGAGTTCCGTGCGCACCCCCGAGCATCTAAGAATGGAAGGTAGGTGCAGGCAATGAAGCGCTGGCCTTGAGGGGTGAGATTTTTCCCTTGGGTTGCCCCAATATCTAGCCGCCCCTCTACTAGCGAAGAGGAAGAAGAGGAGGACGAGATGGTTGACCTCGTTCGCTTGACGTAGAAGGAGACCAGACGGTGCCCCAGCTGACGGAGCGTGATCTTTACCCGAGGTGGTTGGTGAGGTTGATCAACACCCCATCAACGGGGGTTCGGAAGGGCAGGCGATAGCCGTTATGGACTCGCCTGAGATGGGCTTTCATGGCCAATCAGCTTCGGAGACTGCGCTCTTTGAGGATTTAGGAGGGTCCTGCAACTCATGGGGGAGGTCAGGAGATTCACGCCGTAGTGAATTGCTAGTCGACCGGATGGAGCTGCGTCTTCCCGGTCCAGACGTAGTAGGTCGTTGCTTCACTGGCCAGGCGCTCTTGAGATTCTTACATTCCTCTGGGACGGGCTCCCCTATGGAGAGTGTCGGCTCTGGGCTCGAAGGTGCCTAGGAGATTATCAATCGATGGAAGCCATTCAACAGCGATCCGACCGCGTATGGAGCAACTATATACGCCTTTGCCCGGATGTAGATGGTTGTGCGGGTAGAGATAAGTGAAAGAATATGCCGTTTCGATCCTTGCCTACACTTCGAAGATCTGGCAATTGATTGAAACTGACATGCTAATACGTAACCCATGACTTTGTCCGGTGGTGAAGCCCCAGTTTGCTCATAAGCTACTTTATGCAACATTCTAGTATCATTCTTAGGAATTCTTGCTTTATTCTAATGCGTTCTTTTATAGGCTATTACGGCTATTCGGAACGCAAACCTCTGGCGTCAAAGTTCGATCTCGGTTGGGGATCTGAAGTTACAACTACATGCCCATTCGATCGTTTATGACCCGCGAGTCTTTGAGTGCTTCCTTAGCTGAAGTGGAGTCAAGCTCCCGACGTCAAGAGAATGAAGCCAAAGAAAGTGTTGAAAAGATGGCCTGAGCTTAGGCAGAGAGAGATGCTGCTCACCATGATGCCTCAATAGCCCATATGGATGTTGATGTTGCAAGGAGTGCCAGGGCGAAGGTGGAGTCCGAGTTGGCTAGGGTCCAAAATGCCTGGCGGTTGTAGAAGAGGCTAGCCAGAAGGCGGAAAACGCGGCTAGCCGTCTGGCCGACGAACGAGTCTCTCTGCTACTAGAACTCAGGACTTGTAAGGATGAAGTGTCCGCTATCTAGGCAAAGGCCCTTACAGAGGAAAAGGCCCTGGAGGAGGCTTGCAAGGAGGGCTTCGACGTAATCTTCAACTATGGGTATGGCTGTTGTGCTTTTGCACATAATATTTATGGAAGTCAACCCAAGGTTCCGGATGGGATATTGGACACGTCTAAGCCGTTATCTCCAGAGTTCTTTAATAACCCTCGATGCCCCCTAGGGTATTTGTCCCTGCAGGAAGCCGCATCCATCGATGTCGTCTGGTGGCGTGAATGCGCCCGGAGAGGGAGGCTCTCCGCTGTAGTTCTTGGATGGATAATAGCAAGGCGGCGAGCATCTCTGCGTCGTAGAGGTTAGGTAGAATGTGAACCTGTTTTCTCCGCTTAGAGTAACCAGGGAGAGTGAGGAGCATGATGTTTCTGGGTTATATTTTGTGATTGCTCGATGAGCCTTGTTCCTTTACCCATGTTTTGTCGCCCTGGTTTTAGTTGTTTTGAAACCAAGCTCAATAAAAAAGCATGTGTTGTTATCTGTAATAAAGCATGTGTTATGTACTAATTTGATGTGGAGTTACTTTATTTTATCGAATCCATAATTAAGCTAATTTAGTATTTGGAGTAAGAAAAGATGTACCTTAATTAGGATATAAATTGGCTCAGGATGAACACTCGGTCACGAAATATACCTTAGTCGTTTCAACATGTTTAGGGTATTTTGTAGGTATAATTTGAATTTTAAGTAATTTAAATTCAAAGCGTGGCGAAACACGGAAATAAGCAAGGGTAAATTTGTAGCTTGTCAAAACGGGACACAAAAGTCATAATATAAGAAGATGATATGCTATTATAGAAATGACATAAGTTGTGGTGCAAATAGAAGGGAGTTTGAGGACCAAAGGGTAATAAAAGGAAAATTTGACCAAATTGGGATAAGATCAATTAGGGTCTCTCATTTTGGGGATATTTGGAGAGTAAAAAACGTAGAGAGAAGGAGAAGAAGAAGAAGAAGAAGAAGAAGAAGAAGAAGAAGAAGAAGAAGAAGAAAGACAAGAAAGGTATGGATTAGTATGGATTTGTATGGATTGTTATGGTTTTGTATGGATTTGTGAAATTTTGTATGGATTCTTGGATTCTTTGTCTAGGGTTTGGCTATGAGAAGTTCTAACCCACCATTACAAGTGTTTGCGGAAGTTGTTGGGTTGGAACTTGTAGGAATATGTATAGATAAGCTTGGAAATGAGGATTTCTATGGATTTGTGGGGATTCATGTAGGTCATTTTCTTGGGTGTATGAAATTCCTCCTTGAGCTAGGGTTTGAGGTGTTTAAGAGTATGAATACTTGTTGGGTGTTAGGAATCCTGTTAACTTCCCCTTTTGTCTTTATGTTTGGGTTATGAACCATTTGGGAGTTGTTTTCGGTGATGCTTTTGGATTATTTTGGGGTTTTTTGTTGGATTTCTAGAAAAATGGACTAAATCAACAAATCTTGGCAATTTCGGGGTCCTCTGTTTGCGTAGGGATCCCCATGGCCAGCCTTGATTGAGAGAAGGCAGACGAGCCTGGTGCCTTAGGCGTATGAATACGTCACGGCGAAGGCCTACGTCGTAGCGTAGCAGTGCTATGTCGTGGTGTAGTACTGTTCACAGACATGTGTTTTTGTCATGTTTTGATATTCCGTTATTCTGAGGACTTGTCTATTGGACTAATGAGGACAATATAAGTGTATGAAAGAGTCCATACATGTTTGTAAGGTAAAGGAAAAATTAGACCGTACCTCGTCGCTGAGGCGAAACGAGTTTGATGTTGGCAAACTCAATGCCCTTATGATAAGATAGTAAGTTCCTAAACACACATAATTGTAGGACTGCCTAAGACCAGATATTGAATGACACGACACCTCTATTACGTGGGCAAGCATGTATAGTACTTCGGTACTCTCTGATTAGTGCGACGACACTCTTTGACCGTGCTTTGACACATTTAGTACTTCGCTACTCTCTAATTAGTGCGACGGCACTCACATCAGTCTTGACGCACTCCTGCTGTGCTCTGGAACCTTAGTATTGTATCGTACCTTCGAGTACTTATTGTGTTGTGTCCTACTCATTTCTTATTATTGATCTAGGTAGTCAAACAGTTATATGATAAGAGTCTGAATAACGAATAAGAGTAAAGTAATGTACATTGTTATGCTCTAAATGTACCTACAGGTACCTCTGTACAAGTATAAGCTCTGTAGTACCTACGGGTACCTCCATACAAGTATAAGCTCTGTAACTTCTACGGGAGATCTGAACCAGTATATGTCTGTTATAAGTACAAGTACGCGTATACGGTTGTTATATGAATTCATGAAAATTTCTAATATATGCTACTGTATATTTGTTACTGTTATATGCTTACTATAAATGAGTATTAGTGCATGTGTATACGTATAAGTCATATGTTTCCCACTAAGCGTTAAGCTTAGCACGGGTTTTTATTCGTGTAGGTACAGAGGAGGACGTCCGCGATCTTCCACATACTACTGGGCCAACAAACTAGTAAGAGTCCAATAGGTTTTGCGCTCTATTATGTAAATGTAAATGTACAGTTTTTGTATATGTATATGTAAATGGGACTCGGGGCCTTAATGTATTGACAACTGTAACAACACCATGGTGGCGGTTTATGTTGTATCTTTGTATATGATATTTTGATTCAGTTATAAGACTTAGGCCTACTAATGTCTAAAAAAACAAGTAAAGAGTCCCAGTATAGTTTCGCGCCTCCTTTATCCGCCTAGGTGGGTGTTGGGGGTGTGACAGGGCCGGTAGGACATCAACATTATGTTGGAGTTCTCGGAGCGGGAATATCAATGCGATTGGAACATAAATGCGTGAATTTAACGAGTTTATCCCTTAACCCACCAAGGATCACATGCGTTTCATAAAAAACCGAAGGAAGGGTAAACAAAACTTACCTCTTGTAGATCGATTCGTCAAGCCTTCAAAGTCTGCGTCTTGGTTTATTCGGATCTTCAAGGTCTTTGCCTTTACGAAAAGTGACCACCTTTACAAGTATCTGCAGACAAATAATGAACGATCTTGTTGAATCTTGGATTCGGGTTAGATCTTCTCAGCAAATTAGGGTTTTCTTTTCATTCTCTGTTTGGTTATTCTTAGAGTAAAAGGCATTACTACAAAATATATATGTCTCACATATATATATCTATATATAAATCTGCTAGGGTTAAGTCCAAAAGCGAATTTTATATTATTATATATTTAAAAAATACTTTTAAATAATAACAATTTAAATTCAAATCCTTACTCCAGATAAGGAAAAAAATTTATATTATTATATATTTAAAACTCTTTTAAAAAAACCTTCTGATTATTTCCTTATCCAATAAGAAAATATAACAAATTAATTATTTGTTATAATTTAATTCCACAATTTAACTTTCTCAAAATTAAATTGAATTTAAATAGCAACTAATTGTTATTTGTAATTTAAATCTCATCATTTTAAGTACTCACAGTGTTGAAAAACCATACTTAGATTGTGTCGTTCTTAATGTCGATACATAGGTTCAATTAACATTAGCAGTAGGCCTAAATCACATTTGATCCTCTGAGTCATAAGTGGCCTCTAGCGAAGACATTATGACTACCAAGTTAAATGAAAAGCTCATGATCGGGAAACTGATAATATAACTAATGACATAATCGCGTCTCCTTATTAATACTTGATAGAATATAAGGCATGGACAAAGTCAACCTTATATCGTTCTATCTTTGATTATAAAACCAGTGAAATGACTAAACAAATGACATTTGATCCGTCAATTCATTTGAAACACTGACCATGCATTTCTCGGTCTCGATTGTCGGGGACCCAGAGATATCTCTCTTATAATAAGAGGGACAAATTCCATCTTAATCGCTCATATATCACTACATAATTCTTATTATGTTCAAGTATAACCTTTATAGTCATCCGATTAAAAACAACGTTTGATTATATCAAAACCTGATATTCCTTATATTTGAGAACTATAGCGATCTCGGGTGAAAGGATTTAATGACGACTATTAGGGTAACTTATGACTTTGATCCATGTATTAATCTTAAGGCAGTGTCAATATTTGTTCTCAGCAAATAGATATAAAGTGTGATTTATCTCATACACATATTCATCCCATGAATATCAATCAAACTTATACTAATCTTAATTCATTGTTATTCCCATATGATAACCGATTAGGGACATTTAGAATAATTAATAATATTATTCAAGGACATTATATATAATAAACATACAAATCATCATAATAATAAATTATCATAAATAATTAAAATACCATGTCCATCACAATGAGCCTAGAAATACTATTACTAACACATTACCAGGCTTTATAATGAACAATTTGGCGTCCAATACATATCTGGTAGATGGCACTCAACCTTACCCGGACTTTGTAATGAACCAGTTGGGCATCAACCATATTGGGCCGATAGGACATCAACCTTACCTGGGCTTTGTAATGAACCAGTTGGGCATCAACCATACTGGGCCGGTAGGACATCAACCTTACCCGGACTTAGTAATGAACCAGTTGGGCATCAACCACATTGGGCCGGTAGGACATCAACCTTACCCGGACTTTGTAAAAAGTTGAGATGAGAACATGGTTAGAAATTGAATCGTTCTTTATTTATAGTACCTTTTAAGGTCCATAACATTCCACATTCTAGGTACAAGTGTCCCGTCTAGTTTATCTAATGCATACGACTCGGATTCGCCTGCCCACGTTACAATATATGGTCCCTCCTAGTTTGGCTAGAATTTTCCGGCTGACGGATCGGTTGTGTTCTCAAAAACTTTTCTTAGGACCAAGTCCCTTAGCTAAAACATTCGGGGTTTCGGCCATCTATGTATAGGTTTCCGCTGTTTGTGGTATGATGCTATATGCACATTGCTGCCGATGCGATTCGTCTGCAGTTTCTAGGTCTTTAATCACATATTCGGCGTTTGTTGCTCGAATGTCGGGTTCGGAGCGTGGGCATGTTGATTTCTATTGGGACTATAGCCTCCATCCCATAAGTGAGCGCGAAGGGGTAGGCGGGCTGTCGTTCTATAGGCCCAAAGCACCCCGAGGAGTTCATCCACCCATTTGCCTTTAGCTGAGTCTAGTCGTTTCTTTAAGGCGGGTCTGATGGGTTTTTATTAGAAACTACAGCAGCATTGCTCCATGAATCTGCGGAGTGGGTATAGATTCTTTATTTATTTTCAATTCCTAGCAAAAGTTCTATATACTGGCTATCGAGTGGGCGGTTAATACGTCTGATTGATGGGTATGTCTGACCGGCGGAACAATATTCTTCGGATAATTTGGTGACATCCTTATCTTTAATCGATGCGAAAGCCTCGACCTCTATCTACTTGCTGAAATAATCAGTGGCTACTAGCAACAATTTTTTTTTAGCCAAGGCGGTAGGAAGGTTGACTATCAATTCCCCATTGAGCGAAAGACGAGGGCTCATGTGGAAATTAAATCCACGAGATGGTGATCTCGAGATAGAATGATCGTGGCATCGATCACACTTTCGTACGTAGTCGGCGGCGTCAAATCTCATGGTTGGCCAATAATACCCCTGAGTGTGGGCTCTGTGTGCCAATGTTTTGTCGCCTGGATGATTACCACATATCCCTTCATGCAGTTCGGCCAATACATATTGTCCTTGTTCGTTGGTTAAGCGCTAGAGTGATCGCCTAAGGACCGTTTAAGTATTGCTGGTGCTAACCAGAAGGGCCTAATACGACTAGATTTGGATCTTGTGAGCTTTGTTCCTGTCGTTTGGGAGTTCTCCCATGTTGATATACTACAACATGGGATTCCGTCCGGGAAGGAGACCTCGTCCACGACTTGCCGTGAAATAATTGAAGAATCCATTGATAATAGATTGGCGGAAACGCTGACACGCTATCGAAGAAGAAGCGACTACGGCAGCTAAGGTGTCCGCTTTCTTATTGCAGTCTCTAGTGATGTGTTTGAGCTTCCAAGCTAAAAAGCTGCCCAAGCGTTGCTTAACCAGGGATACATACTTTGCATTCGGGGTCATGACTCATATTCCTTGGTTCGCACTTTACCACCAGCGAGAATCACTTGAGATCAAGCTTGTCGGTGACACGATGTTTGCTAGTTCAATTTCGACTAGGATGGCCTCATATTCTAATTCATTGTTAGAGCCACGAAGCTAAGCGAATAGTGATCAATTTCTCCCCGACGGAGATTTAAGATTTGCAAACCAATGTCGCTCCAGTTTCTGAGATGCCACGATCTACATTAAGGGTCCACGATTCAAGGCCCATACGCGACACTCCAGTTGGGGATTTTAAGCTGAAAATGCCATAATCCCAATCCTTTTAGCAATCTTGGTTTGTCTTGAATAAATTTGTTGATTCAATTGCCAATCGAGCCATCCTTAGAGTGAGTCGGCTTGTGAGATGGTGTCGAAGATGAAGGTCAGTTAACACAACAATGGGGTGTGCTTGGAAGTATGGGCAGAGCTTCTTCATTTGCTACGGAGAATTGTGCTTCTGCTCAAGGTGGGTATCGGGTTTCTCACGTGGGCTAAGGACTTCTTGGCCGAAAATCACGTCTCTGCCTGTTCTCGTATTCACTTAAACGGGGCAACACTCTTTGAGACATCTGGCGCCAGAGTATACGAAGAGTGTTTCGTTAGGCTTTAGGGCTAAACGAATTTGGAGGTTACGCAAGATACTATTTGATATTTGTGAGGGCTTCATCATTCGTCATTTCACTGACCGATTATTTACCAGATATGAATAATGGCTTTGGGCGATCGTAAACCCGAGATTGAGTGCTAGGGCGACCCGATCGGTAGTGAACTATTGTACTCCCTTTTTAGAGGCGGGAGCTGAGGACTCCAAAATAGCTCTAAGTTGAGCGAGATTGGTTTCTATACCCCTCTGAGTCACCATGAAACCCAAGAATCGGGCCGCACTAACTTCGAAGGCGCAATTTGAGGGATTGTCCAGCATGGTCCAGGCGTTCTTTGGACTTTACCAGCATGTCATCATTGTAAACCTCCATGGTTTAAATTAGCGGCTTTGAACATCTTAATTAAGCTAACCTCGATATATTGCCGGCATTCTTAAACGAATGACATCACATTGTAGCGATTGATGCGTGCGAGTGATAAAGGTTTTTTTTCAGCGTGCGCGGATGTAGGTGATGATATCCGAGAAGGCGTAGAGCGACAACATCTCATACGTAGATGTGTCGACAATGCAGTCACATCAGAATTAAAGGAAGTTGTCTTTTGGCATGCCTCATTGAATCGGGTAGTCTATGCTCCATTCTGCCTTTTTCGGAACTACTACCACATTGGCCAGCCATTCTGGGTACTTTATCTCTCTGATGAATCCCGCTTTCAAAAGATTATCCACTTCTATCTAAATAACCTAATGTCGGTTCCAAGTGGAAACGCCTCATTTTCTACCTAACCGGCTTGGCCGAAGGGATGACATTCAATTTGTGAGAGGTGTGTGCGGGTTAATCGGCTATGTCACGTATTGAGTCGGGAAAATACATCCATATTCAGTAGAACCTCTTTGTATTTGTTCCTTCTCTCCTTAGCGGATAGGAGGGAACTAACATATGTGGACGGACTTATCAGAGCCCGTCTAGGCGTATTGATTCCAGGGGGTCTGACGGTGCTCCACGTCTTCCACGGGTTCTTGAGCGGCTGTAGTAGCGTGCGGGGCCTAGGTCTTGAGGGCCGGATTGTAAGAGCTTTCATTTTTCTCACGCTCCTCTACTGATAATTGGTAGCACTGCCGGGCTGCTAGTTGGTTGCTTAGGAGATCAATTTGCTCAGCACTAGTCAGGTAGCTGATCATTTGGTGGTAGGTCGAGGGCATGACTTTCATTGCATGTAGCCATGCTCGGCTAACAATGGCATTGTACGGGCCTAGGTCCTCAACAATTGAAAATAAAACCCTCTTGAGACGCAGGCCACAGCAACGGGAGGAAGCGTGTAAGCCCGTTGTTCACGTGATTTATAGTTGAACCGGATAGGATTCTACCAGTAGAACTTCGACTGTCAAAGAGATGTGCATCTGTCGTTAAAGCGGGCGGTACATGCAGTCGGTCGTATTTGTCGGTCAAGTGATACTCTATGCACATCAAAATCGTTGATACATAAAGTAAGTACAAGTGCATTATGGTGTGGAGTAATGACCCTGGATGGGTTAACAGAAGGAAAGGATATAGAGAGGTCGTGTGTTTGGGCACTCTATAGTTGTCGGGATGTGGATGGTTTTACTCGAGGCCCAAGCGTGGCTACATAGCAGCCTCTTACGGCGCTTAGATTGACAACGATCGTCGGTCGGGCCGCCCGGTATGTAGTTGCTGGGTGGAGCCCGAGATTAGGGCGGGAGCTACTGCTGCTGGCCGTATTCTTTCAGGCTGCCAGGGCGGGCCTCGACTCCGTGATAGTCTCGAACATATCTCTGGGTGGCGGCCACACGATTAATCTTTCCACAAGGAATTTCGAGCCGACGCTGTCGGTTGGTCTCATGCGAGTGGTTTAACACCCAGAAATATACCTAGTTGTTTTTCAACATGTTCGGGGTATTTTGTAGACATAAATTAAAATTTTAAGTAAATTTAATTAGAAAATATGGAAAGTTAGAAACCGAAAATTTTATACAACTAAAGGACAAAATCGTAAATTGTCCAAAAGGGTATTAAAGACATGGGTTAATATAATTAGAGAGGTAGAAGTATAAATAATAAGATTTGTAATATAATTAGGGAAGTTAGGCTTAAAAGCTAATTAATTAAAACTTTTATTATAAATAGTTGTAGGAGACCAAAATGCATTATTTGGTCTCCAAACAAGAGGTACGGGAAGGAGAGGAGGAAAAGGAAGGAGAAGAAAGAAAGAAGAAGAAGAGGAAGGAGGAAGAGCAGCTGAAAGGTATGAGCAGATTTAAGTGGATGCTTGACTTTGGTATGAATTTGTGTATGGATTATGAGTTGCTAGGGTTTCATTTATTACCATTAATTTTGGTTCCTTTTTCTAGGGTTTTGTTAAAGCGAAAACAGACAACTCTAGATTTAAGAAAGGAAGTTTGGTTGAAAAGCCTGAATGATAAGGAGTAGATATGGAATCCTTCACAATTCCAAGGTTTTGTAGAATTGGGTGAATTTTGGTATGAATCCTAGGATTCTTTTGCAAATTAAAAGTATTTGTGGAGTTGTTGGGAGGGATTCCATGTTAGTTTTTGATGAAGGATGCATTAGGAGTGATCTATGGATGAAAGTGCATGAAAAAGGGGAGAAAATACCCATTCTGGGCATTTTCGGGTGAAGTGTACCGGTACACCTTGAGCTTGTCTGCAGGTACACTTTCGGTGGTCATTTTGACGAAGTGTCTTAGGTACACATTAAGGGTGTCTTAGGTACACCTATTGATTTTCTAATGCGACCAGTTTTTCGTATTTTGGCGTACCTTGCTCATTTCTTATCCGATTTGAGTGATTGTTTGGCGATTAAAATGAACTTCAGGAAAAACAAACGTAATCTAAGCCAAATTTTCCTCCAAATTCTGATTGTAGATGGCCCAAAATTCACTCCAAAAGTGGGGCTGTGCAAGCCCACATTCTTTGCTGTCGGTTGATCATAAAGTATTGGTTGTTTGGACGTAACTTGAGTTCGATTGCTCCGGGTGGGTGATTCAGGTTGGAATGAACCCTTAGCACCTTAGATTTGAATGAAGTCTGAGATGGCCCTTTCGGGTAAAAGTGAGTATTTCAAACTGTCCCTCGGGTAAATCAGTAAAATGACTCGTTGGCATGAAAATGCCATAATTCTTGTTTGGATGATCCGATTGGGTGATTGATTCCCTAGGTAAAATAGATTCATAGAAGAATAAGAATACATGAATAAGATTGTGATTACATCGCATCATACTTTACCGAGTATATGAAATCTGATCTGTCATGAACACATAATGTGGCTAAGAATGCCTTATTATAAAATAGTAAGTTATTGAATTCCTTATAATTATAAAAATGCCTAAGATTGATTATTAAATGACCACGGCACTCACATTGATTAGTACTTGGTACTCACGGTAGTGCTCCGGCCTCGATTAGTAACGGTACTTGATTGGTGCTCTGCACTCTTGTTACGGTGTTGCCCGGTACTCCTGTTGGTCTCAGCGCTCTGATTAGTGCCGGTGCCGATTAGTGCTCTTTGCACTCTTGTTCTGATTAGTACTTTGGTACTCCTGTTAAGTGCTACGGCGCTCACAATAGGTTAAGTGCTACGGCACTCTGTCTGATTAGTGCTATGGCACTCTGTTTTGTACTTGGAAATCACACTTTGTACTCACGGCACTTCGTCTTGTATAGTATCTTCGGATACTTATTGTATTTGTGTCTTACAATTTTATTAGTCTTTGGTCACGATATTTATATAGTATATGATAATAACACGCATAATGAATAAGAGGGACATGAAGGTGTATCGTTCGATGCAGCATGGCCTACGGGTATTTGCGAGATATGAGTAAGCTGTAACTCTGGGAACTGAATAAATATAAGTCCTATAATACGGTATAAATCGGTGATACCTCTGGGTACTTAGATCTGATGAACTTGTATAGTATACGGGTACTTTTATATAAGAATAAGCATAAGTAATTCTTATAAACCCATGAGATGAATACATGTAATTTCTGATATGATTATTGTTATACTTATTATAGCACATGTACATACATATTATATATATTTCCCACTAGGCGTAAAAAGCTTAGCACGGGTTTTCTGTCGGTGTAGATACGAGAAGACGTCAGGAACTTGGCATTCTTGAGCGACTGCACGGTAGGGGTTCATCAACGTGGGTTCAGCATCGGTGGAGTAATTGTAAATGTATAGTTTTGAATAATGGGACTCGATATTGTATATGTGTGTATTATAAACACTCACGGTGGTAGTTTTATTTGGACTTTGTATATGATGTTGATATATTACAAGACTTGGATATACGATGTCTAATTAAGCGAGGTAGAGTCCCAATATATGTTCTCGCGTCCGAGCCGGTTCGGATCCGCCGATGGTCGGTAGGGAATGAGGCGACACGTGGTCTCTGTGGTAATCACACCTTAAAGACTGGTTGCATTGTGCGGGATCTGACTGAATGGGTGTGGGCCATTTAAAGTCAGGGTGATCCTGGATGAGCGGAAGAAGTCTATCGTAAGAGAAGTCTGGCTCCCCTTTTGTTCAGGCTGACCTTTTGTGGCCGACTTGCTGCTTTCGGATGTGATCATCACGGTCTGGGAGGCTGCCCGAATATTATCCTCCAGTGTTTAATATTATCCGCCCATCTATACAATTCTTCCATTATCATAAGCAGATCTAGGGATAGCAAGTGGAAGAATAGGGTGGTCGGCCCAAAACTCCTTCGGAAATTCTGGAGGACCGCATCCATACTATATGAATCAATATGTTGGACGACCCCTCCAAACCTTCTAGTGAAATCATGGATGGACTCGTCCTCCCGCTTGATGATGGTTTGTAGAGAACTAATGTTTCCATACATCGAACTAAGCACAGTCTTGAAGAAACAAATGCATCCTGACTCACTAAGCGAGGTTGATGGATCTCTGGAGTGGGGTTTGTGGAGACAAGCCGGGCGGGGCCCTTGGTTGGTCGGAACACTTTGCATAGTAGGCGGTCGTCTCCTACATTGAGTATCATCGCCTGATTGAAGTGCAGCATGTGGTCATACGGGGCCATCATACATGGCAAAAGACGGTATATGGCCCGCAGCGTGATTCTGCGTAGCTTTCAGATGTATTGTGAGGAGGATAGCATGCGAGGTCCTGGGACGGTGGTGGTTAGGCATGTGCGGTGGAGTGCGACCGAAAGTAGGATGCATGAACGGCGTGTGATTGCTAAGCCTCATACCATGCGGGCAGCACATTTTGGGGCTGCCGTATCGTTACTCAGTTAGTACCCCGAATAGTGCAATTTTGAGCCTTGTTTATAAGCGGGTTTATGCGCTTTTTATGTACTAATCGACTTGATAACTTTGATTTATACATTGGGTCGGCTTTAATGCGATCACATTTTTGTAGCTATTTTAATAGTTTTACGGGTCAAATGCCTCATAATTCCTCAGATTGATTTAAACTCAGTGACTTAGGAGAAAGATTCATAGATGCATGATCAAACCGGAGAATTTGAGCAAAAATCTGAAGGAGTGGAGCTTAGTGGAAATTTTGTAGGATTGCGAAAGTTCGACGAGGTTATAATTTAAACGGCACGAGTCTTTGCTCGATTGTGTGCTGATTGGCCAGCTTTTGGCCCATGCTTTTGGTGGTTTATACAAGTTTGCACCTCATGTAATTTTGGTTCTTTAAAAAAACGATGTTGTAATTTCCTTATCTTTGAGCACTATACTAAGCTCGATGCAGCATCAATCAAATCAACTTTTTCTCCATCAATCAATCAAGGAAATTGGCCTGACTTCCCTCTCCCTAAATTGAGTGATTTTCTCTTAATATTTCTCCCTTCTTTCTTGCACTCTTGGTAGCGAACACCCCTTGATGGTGACAAATCAGGGATGCTGTAGAAACACGATCCTTGAAGGGAAGGTCAGCAGATCAGCGATTTGGAGAAGCTATGCATGTTCTCATGCTCTTCATGTATCGTTGGGTATTTGTGCTCCTGCTTCTCACCTTGGGATTCTAGACCTAAATTCTCACAATGTATTTGTGGCTGCAATTTCAATGGATACTTTCACACTAGATCACGATGCCCCGATTAGTTGTCTCAATTAGTTATTGAGATGAGTTTTGGAGATATGTTTTCTTTGTGGGACATTTACATACTACAATCAGTTCCTTGGAAAGCTCTTTGGATCTGGGTTTAAGACTACAGTAGAAGATCAGTTCATGAAAGCGACCTATATGTCATGCCTAGAGAGAAAAAGGCAGAGCACATGTCGGTTAATCTAGAACCCTCGGTGGCAGAGCTTAGTTCTCATCTAACTTTCGCTTGATTTATTTGAGTTTTCAGCCATTCACACACTATTTTCTACAAACCTTAAAAATCAGCGAAAACACTATTTTCAATACCTTGTAACTCTTCCCTCCTTGAAACTCATCCATGTTGACCTAGAGCACTATATACCCAGTGGCTTTGCTACGTGGTGAAATAGAAATCCTAGGTTATAAATTTTGTAGATTCCGAACACCTACTTGGCCAAAACGAATCAGCTGTTTAATTCTCTTCATACTCGGCGATGCATACCTTGTGAACAACTAGAGAGCGACATGGGGGCCTCTTCTGAGATTCAGCCTCATGTTGTTCTTTGGGAATCGTGGTCGAGTGGAGAAATTACTAGAGGATAACTCTTAGATCCCCTTTGCTGTCGGCTTGCTGGCGGGATAGGGTCCTTGCCTTTATTTTGTTTTGGCAGGTGGGTGCATTTGCTCTGTGTTTCACCCCGATCCTCTTCCAAACAAGCTCGCAGGCGATCATTCTCTTGCTGTAGATGGTTAGCACGACTCTACAATTCAACCATCTGTCTGGCCTGTTCTTCTTATTTCGTCTCCATATCACGGCAGTGGCTAGTCTTTAAAGGCCCGATTTGTTGGAGTTGTTAGCCATAGCGGCCGGACTATGATGATGGTGACGGGAACTGCAAATCTTCGGGCGTGGGGATGTTTGATGGCCAGCATTAGCCTTGCGTTCTGATGAATTTTTGCTTGGTGGATTTCCTATAAGACAGCCAGCCCAATTATTGTCTCGGATTTTGAGTCTGCGGATCGTGGGGCATTAACTTGTGACGAGACTGTAAAACAAACAAGGCTGTGGTGGTGTCTTTCAAATAAACTCTCCCGATCTTTAAGTTAGACGGAGAATGAGGCGTAAATCTTAGTCTTGTAGTAGTGTATTTTTCACATACCTTTCTGTTGTCATTCCTTCCTCATTTATGAAGGAGGAGGATGATCCACTTTTTATGGAAAGTGGGAGATTGGTTTCCGAAATGGGAGGGAAGAAGGCGCTTCACTTGCGCGTCAATCGTTTTTTCCTTTTGGATAACTAAATTAGTCAGAATCTTACGCCTCGAGGATCGTTTGATCGTCATCAGGCGGTTCGTACGAGTTTGTTTGAATCTTGTTCTTGACTGGGATGGTGAAATCATTGGTGGCCATCTTCTTGAAAATGTGACTAGAAGGCGTGCGACCCGGCAGAGAGGCATGCTGGGCAATAGCCATTGGAGGCCTTTCTATGTTTGGATAGCTAAAAAAATTTGAACTAAGCGAAGTGAGTCGAATCGAGTGTTCGTAATAGGGATACTTGGGCCTCTGTGACTTTGATCCATGGGAAGATGATGAGAGTTGAGAACACTAAATCAGGATCTTCAGACCAAAGCCATAGTACCCATGGATGAATGTCAAAAAAAATCGCAAAATGAGGTGTGTCTCTCCAAATTTTATATATTATTATTATTATCATTAATTTTTTAATATTCAATTTTTATTTTTTTATTTATTTATTTTCTTATATACATTCTCTGCAGCCTTATCTTCTTTCTACCCATACCCTACTCAACCTAAACACCCCGCCCCGGATGACATTCAATTTGTGAGAGGCGTGTACGAGGTTAATCCCAGCCATGTCCGTATGAGTCCAGGAAAATACATCCATATTCCGGAGTAGAACCTTCTGTGTTTGTTCCTTCTTCGTACTAGATAGGAGAGAACTAACATATATGAACTTATCCGGCCCGTCTAGGCATATTGATTCCAGGGGCTCTACGGCCAATCACTCCTTGTCTTCCACCGCTGAAGCGGTGTAATTGCTATTTAGGCCCTAGGTCTTGAGGGCGGACTGTGGGCTTTCATTTTCTCATGACACTCGACCTGACAATTAATCAACCGCTATTTGGTTTGCTAGTTGGCTACTCAGAAGGTCAATTTGCCCAACACTAGTTAGGTAGCTGATCATTTGGTGGTAGGTCGAGGGCACGACTTTCATTACATGCGCAGGCTGGTAGTGGCGTTATACGAGCTGGCTCCTCGGCGATTGAAAATACGCCTCTTTGAACCATAGGCCCCTACCTTGATGGAGCAATGTGGCCCCATTCTTTGTGGTTGCCCTAGTTGAAATTTGGATAGGATTCTATCAGCGAACTTCGACCTGTCAAAGAGATGTTCATTTGTCATTAGCGACGGTTGTAGCAGGTGACCTTATTTGTTAGGGTCGAAGCTAATGCTGTGCACATCAAAATCGTTGATACATAAAGAAGTAGTACAAGTGCATTATGGTGTGGAGTAATGACCACCGTTGGTTAACGAGGGAAAGGATACCTAGGGTCGTCAATCGGACTGCTCTCTCTTAGTTGTCAGGGATGTGGATGGTTTTAAGGCCCCAATTTGTGGCTACATAACCTCTTCTTTTGGCTCTTAGATTGACCTTGTGTCGACCAGACCGCCGGTATGTAGTTTATGGTGGGCAGGATTGAGCAGAGCTCACGTGGCAGCTATTCTTTCAACCGCGGGGCGATCGGCTCAGGCGTCTGGGTATATCTCTTGAGGGTGGCCAGGCCACGATTAATCTTAGAGATTTCAAGCCGACATCGATTGATTCTCGCGTGATCTACATGGTAATCACACCTCAAAGACTGGTTGCGTTGTGCGGGATCTGACTGAATAGGTGCGGGCCATTTAAAATCGAGGTGATCCCGGATGAGCGGAAGAAGTTTGTCATAAGAGATGTTCAGATGGGTAAACTATGGGGGTTCCCTCTTTCTCTCTGATTGGTCTCGGGGCATTAAGATGCCTCGGCTCCCACACACATTGGTGACCTTTGGTAGCCAGGCTTGCACTTTAGGATGCGATGTTTTACGGTTTGGGAGAGTTTGGATGTATCCTCCAGTGTTGAATATTTATCCCCTCCAGATCTGTATAATTGCTATTGTCTTGGGATCAAGGATGCGAGGTGGAAGATGGGTGGTGACACAAAACTCAGCCAGTCACGGAGGACGCGTCCATACTATACGAATCAATCACATTTGGGCTGACCCCTCAAGCCTTTATGCAGCAGTGCGGATGGACTCGTACTCCCACTTGATGATGGTTTGTAGAGAGCGGTGCCCATGCCGAGGCGAGCACAGTCTTGGGAAACAGCGCGGCCTGACTCCTTGAACAAGTTGATAGATCTCAGTGGGAGTTTGAGGAGCAAGCGAGGCGGGACCCTTCTTGTGGGGAACACTTTGCATAGTAGGGCAGGTTATCTATGTTAGTGTCTTTGATTGAGAGTGCGACATGTGGTCATTCGCCACGGGGCCCATCATACATGAAAGACGATATGACAAAGCCCTTGTGGCGGTCATGCTTCAGATGCTGGCCAATGGGAGTATAGCATGTCTTCTGGTCCCCGGACAGTGGTGGATGTAGGCATGTGTGGGGCAGGTGCAGCCCCAAAGGTAGGATACATGAACGACAGTGACGGTGCTACGCCCCTATGCCATGCGGTCACATTTTTAGGGGCCTGCTCTGACTATGGTTTCTCTGTTGAATTCTCTCTATACTCAGCGATGCATGCCACTGACGGAACAGCTGGAACAACGTGGGGGCCTTTTTCTTGATTCAGCCTCCACGTAGTTCTTTGGGGGTGGCAGATCAGGAAGCGGAGAGCTACTAGAGGATAACTTGTCGTTCGTTGCTGCATCACTTTCGCCTGGCCGGATAGGCTCCTTGCCTTTATTTTGTTTAACCAGGGGTGCAGGGTGGCTGCTCCTCGTGCGTTTTCACCCCGATCCTCTTCTAGAGCGAGCGTGAAGCGATCGTTCTCTTCTTTGTGAATTATACGACTCTCTGGTCGGTATCACATGCGGCACATTCTTCTTGTTTGCGTCTCCATATCCTGCTTGTTGAGTGAAGTAACTAGTCTTAGTGGCCGATTTGTTGGGTTCTTGGCCGTATGACTGAGACTAACGAAACCGAGAATGAGTGAAGCGGGAACTCTTAAATCTTGAGGTGTAGGGGATCGCTTGATGGCCAGCGAACTCGTACGTTCAGTGAAGTTTTTTGCTTGGTAGTTCCCACTCGCGGTGCTAATTGTTGTCTCTCAGATTCTCAGAGTCTCCAGATCGTCAAGGCATTAACCTAACAGCAAGAACTTGCAAAACAAACAAGGCACCTGCGGTGGTGTGCCGATCAGCTCTCTGATGCTTAAGTTAGACGGAGAGATAGAAAGCGTAAAATGTCAGTCTTGTAGTAGTGTATTTTTCACATACCTTTCTGTTGCCATTCTTTCCTCATTTATAAAGGAGGAGGATGATCCACTTTTTATGGAAAGTGGGTGATTGGTTTCCGAAATGGAAGGAGAAGGCGGCAAGCCTGCGTCATTGTTTTCCTTTTGGATAACTAAGTCGTCCGAATCTTTCGCCTCAAGGATCGTTTGAGGGATTGGACTTAGGGCAGATAGGAGGAGGGTCCGGTCATCTTGCTATTGTCATTGATCGAGTCCCTTTGCGCGAGTCCTACTTCTCCCTCATAGCGAGGGCGAGGGGTAAGGTCGGTGACATCGGGTATCACGGCGACTTTGCTATGAGGGCCAATTTGTGCAGGAATCTTAGGAAGCTATGGGCCTAGTCGGATGAGCCCTCTTGAACATAATTTCACCTTCGCTACAGGCCTCCCTTCAGTGTTTTGGTTGGTGCCTAACTTTCTCGCCATTACATCGTTCGAGTCACACGAAAGATGGTTTGCTTCTTGAGGCGACCTTCGAGAATCGCTTAGCACCATGCGCATCCCTTTATCCAAAGCGGGTCTTGCAGGCGCTGCGTGCGTATTGACTTTCCTCCCGACTTGCAGGCGTTGTGGTCGGTTTGTAAAGTCGTCTTCAGGGATAAAGGTCTCGGGGTTCCTAGCGTTGCGTTGCTTTTAGACTTCTTTAGCATGAAAGAGTCCTCGGAGGACTTCACGTACATGCATGACAGCTCAGATGCGGTGATTATTCGGATCTCCGTCTTGAACTAACGGAAAGAAGGTATTTTTTTGTGGGTGGTCGTAGTGAAGTCTGATCCGGTACGACGAGAAGACACACTTATTGATAAGCAGGCGCCCCAGGAACCTCAGTGATTGTTTCTACGTTTAATTGGGTTTAGCTTACGATGGTCATGAGGTGTTTTCTAACTTTTCTTTGGTTGTCTTGTCTTGGTGCGGCCTCGGCCAGGGATGAGGAGGGTAAAGCGAAAAGTTGACGAGTGCCGCCGTGGGTGTACTTTGAGCTAATCAAGTCGAACATTCCCGGGCCTTTTGGCGTGTCTCCTTCTCGGGCCGCGGGTTCGAGGGCTCTCTCTGCCCTTTGTCATGAAGACTTCTCATAAGGGGGCCTCAGTCATGAGACCTACTCGAGAAGAGCTCCAGGCTCGAGTCGAGTCATTAGCAAAGAAGAAAAGGAGCGTTAAGCGTAGAGCTCAGGCTCCCCTCGAGAGCAGCTTGGCGGTTCGGGGTAAGGTCCCGAGGTTAGAAGTGCCTTCTCCACCGTCGAGCGCTAAAGGGTGGGGGTTGTTTGTTGATTCGCGGAGGTCAAGCACCTTCGTAAGTGGTAGGGGTGTCCCAGGTCGGCCCAGTGGGAATCTCCTCGGGCGGGGAGCGCCAGGAGCTTCCTCTTGTTGTTACGCCTATTTTTTTGTTCGAGTCCCACTGGTAGCGGACTTCAAGCGTCCTCTGCGACACTAGAGGACGAGGAGAGAGTTTCTTTGGAGCAGAAGGGAAGAAGACCGTTACTTGCCATAGGTGCAACATCGAGCGAGGATGCGATGCATAGATCAGACGACATATCGTGACAGTGAGGCGAGGAGCACGGAGAAGGCTCGGATGGTCGAGGGTTTCTTGCTTATGAGGCTGCGGATGGTTGAGGATGGTACGGTCCTTGAGGAGGATTTGAAGGCGGCGGGAGGCGTGGGTTGTCGAAATTTGGTGACGACGGACAGGAAGCTTTAGGCGGTTAGGGACCAGAAATTTGGGTCAGACCACGACCTTGAATCGAGTCTTCCAAGAGGTCTCTAAGGCCGAGAGCACGGTGGGGCGTTTGAACGATGAATGCCGCGAGCTCCGTGATGACCTCCAAAGGCAGCAGGACTTGGTGGCTCAGAAAGAAAGGGTGATCGCCGAGCTGAGGGATGAAGCATGCACCTTATGGGCCTCCGGTTGGCTCTCTTTTCCGCGCAAGGCTTCTAAGGTCTTCCCAGGTTTGCGCTTTGATTTTCCCGTTCCCGCTGAGAACAAGATGGGGGAATTTGAATCTGACAGGGAAGATGACCTTGGGGTGTCCTCGGCTGCCCTTAGCCCCGCTTTTCTTCCTGGCAATCTTGGTGTTTTTCGGTCTCCACCTTAAATACTTAGGCTTTTCCTATCATTTTCTTGTTTGAGCCTTTATGGGCCTTGTAATGACGATTTTGACCTTTATTAAAACGTTGACTTGCATATTTGTACTCTCTGAGTTTTTTGCTTTTTTTTTTTTTTTTTATGGCTTCAGAATGGACTGAACTCTATGATTCTTCTTCTGAGGGGCCACACGGTGTGGGTGCTGCTGAGTTTGTTCTGTGTCTCCCATGGTTGATACGATTCCTGATTTGCTGTAAGTGTCTCTCACCTGGGTTTAAGTTGAATTATGATTGAATGGTGATCTCACTGACAGTGTGCAGTTCCGCCAGTCCGTTCAAGTGTTCACTGGTTGGCTGGGTTGATCCAGCCGTATCTCACCTGTTGCGGAAACTACCAGTCCGACCGTGCTGCCGATGAGATCTGATGGTCAAATCTTCTTGGGTCTGTCGCAGAGTTCTTGAGTGAGGGTTCCTCGAGTTGATGAGTTCCCTTACCTGATGTTGGTGTCTCCTTTGGGTGCAGAACTCTTGTTCCTTAGTCCCGAGCCCAGGCTCTGACTGACTACGTGGCTCTTTCCCGTCTTCCTTCCCCTTAGAAAGCGGGCAGTTGTGCGAGTGCATGGAGATCGGCAGGACTATGTGACTTTGACGCCTAAGTTTCTTTATAAATAACCGCCTTGCTTCGATGGTTTGTGTTAGACTCTGCTCTTAAATTCCTTCTTCTCTCCGACAGTGTTGGAGTTCGTACATGATGAAGCTTCAGGATTTGATCGCCACTACGCGAAGTCTGTTTGGTTGTTGTAGGTCGACGCTTGGTTTTGTTGTTCTGTCATTTGTAGGGGTTGCGTTGTTCCTGATCCGTGGTTGTGTGGGAGTTGCGTTGTTCCTAGCCACATACATTCGATGGTTGGGTCGAGGTCATTAGCGGAGGCGGTGTGCTTGAATGCTTTGGGCCGTTCAGCCTGCTATACCTCTCCTCCCCTCTTTTCTCAACCTCCTTCTTTTCTTTTCTCTTTCTTGTGGTTCGCCTTGACTAGGTGTTCTTAGGTGTAATTTTGAGATGTGAGAAACGACTTTGCTAATTGTAATTTTTTGAGATGTAGAGAGCGGCTTTGCTGGTTGTAATTTTTTGAGATAATTGTAATAAAGTACAGTCTTTTGGAAGTGCGTGTACTTATCTGATCTTTTATATATATATATATACACACACTCCCAAGACCGCACGAGTCAAGTGATTCGGCTAACGAAGCCTCCCCTTGCTATTTAACATGATTCTGAAGTTGGTGGGTAGAAAATAAGCAAAAACTGTCATTCGAGTTAAAGTAGAACTGTTGTGTTTTATTAATAAGTACAATTTTGAGGTTTATGGGTAAAAACACTTAAGGTGCTCGGCATTCCAGGAGTGTTGTAGGGTCTTTCCCTCCTCCGTTTGGAGCTCATAGTTGCTAGGACGGATTACTCGTGATACGATATAGGGTCCTTCCCAATTGGGTCCCAATTTCCCGTGAGTAGGGTCCTTCCTTGCTGGCAGGAGTTTCCTGAGTACTAGGTCGTCGGGCTTAAAGTTGTTAGGCCTGACCTTCCGACCATAGTATCTTGTTGTTTTTCGTTGGTGATCCTCGGCGCGTTTCAAAGCTTGCTCTCGCACTAACTGGTCGGGTTCGAGCGAAGAGTTTCCTTGTTGTGCTCGGTACTCGTGAACTTGATACTGGGGTGACTCTAGCCCGACCTCAATGATTTCGCTCGGTGCGAATGCGAGGCGACGGGTTTCTCGAGTTGCAGACTTGCGTGTAGTTCTGTATGCCCATAGTACCTCTAGGAGGTATTCCACCCATTTTCCCTTATGGTCTTCCAACTTAGTCTTCAATGCTGCCTTGAGAGTCCTTATAATGACTTTCTTGTCAGTTGGAAGCTAGGATGTTTGGGAAGAATGAAGTAGTGTGATCCGAGCTTTCGGACAAAAGCTTTTGAATCTCTGGTTGTCGGGCTATTTTCCATTATCTGATATCAGTGCTTTTAGGATTAGAGACCTACAGTTAATGAATTTGCCGGCGAAGTTCTTTGCTGCTTGTGGTGTGTAATGTGACCTGACCCGTTAGTGAAGTAGTCACCTCATACCAAATGTAGAACTGCTAACCATACCAGTGGTAGAACAGTAATAATCAGAGCAAAACTATTTGAAAGACAGTGACTTATAATCAGAATGGGTGACAGTTGGAGATGAGATCTTTGGCATGCTCTTAACTGGGATTCTGCTGCATTGATTCTATGAAAATCTTTGACATCTTGGGCGATAATGCGCATTAGGGTTTTCACCTTGAGGTGACTTGATATGGTTATAGCGATGCCTTCGTGCACCTCTCTCAGTACGTAGTTGGCATCTTCCTCTCCTATGCATTTGAGGAGGGATGCAGAAAAGCCCCGTTTATAAAAGGTCCCCCGCAAAAAAGCGAATCTGGCTAACCTTGCTCTTAGTTTAGATGCTTCCTTCAGATCACTTGGCAATATCCCTTTCAATAGGTAGTCCCATATGGGATACATCTAGCTCGGCGCGGTCATTATTGGGAGGGCCTCGTCGCTGTTAACGTCTATTGAAGGTTCCATGAGGTGCTCTACCGGAACCCGTATGTTCAAATCTTCTTACGGCGTTGTTGCTAGCTAGGGCGTCCGCCCATGAATTCTTCGCCCTTGGGATGTGTTTGATCTGGACCGTCACGTATTTTTTGGCTTGACTCGCGTGCCTTTTGAATAGCGATCCTCTTTTTCGCCTTTAAACCGTAGTTGTCCTCTATCTGTTTCATCCTGTTGGGAATCGCGCATACCTCAATTGATCTGACCTCCATGGGAAGTGGGCGGTTTAGTCCTACTTGATGACGGCTTCATATTCGGCTTAGTTGTTAGAGCATGGAATCGAATCTGAAGGGCAGCATATTCCACGTCGATCCCATCGAGGAGTCATAATCGAGCTTATCACTTCCATGGGCATTGGCGGCCAATCTACGGACAACCTCCCGGAGGGGAGGGGGTTGGATGCGAGTTGGGTGGTTTGAATGGGCTCTGCCGAGGTGAATTCCATGATGAAATCTGCTAAAATTTGCCCTTTCATCGCTGTTCTTGGCTTATACCTAATGTCCAACTCGCTCAGCTCTATGGCCCATTTCACTAGTCTTTCAGAGATTTATGGTTTGTGCAATATTTGCTTCATCGGGTGTTCTGTTGGAATTTCGATAGTGTGGGCTTGGAAGTATGGCCGAAGTCTTCTGGCAATGGTCACGATCTTCAGAGCGAGCTTTTTCACCGGTACCTTTCCTTTGCTTTCACTCTCGGGCTTCATTTCTGATAATAAAATAGATTGTTGTGTTATGTTAGTTCTGCGACCGGGCGGCACTAGTCGTCGGAAACGACTAAGTAGAGCGTGAGGAGTTCTCCCTCAGGGCTTCCCAGAATCGGGGGGGAGCTCAAGTAGGTTTTGAGTGCTGTGAACGCCTCTTCACATTGGGCATCCTATTGGAAGGCCTTTTTCAGAATTTGAAAGAAGGGCTGACACTTGTCACTTGATCTGGACACAAAGTGACTCAGTGCATCTATTCTCCCGGTCAGACGCTGAACTTCTTTAGTGTTCGAGGTGGTCATGTCGAGCCTGACTCTTATTTGTTTGGATTATTGCTGTTCATAGCGGTAGTATAAGAGCCAGAACTTCCTGGAGAGACTACGAAGCACACTTGGTTGGGTATAACTTCATCTTATAGTCTTTCAGGACCTAGAACGCCTCATCCAGATGGTAGACATGGAGCCCTACCTTGATTGATTTCACTAGCATGTCGTCTATATATGTAAAACCCGAGAAAAATTCAATTTTTCTGAAAAAGGGTAAAACGGTAATTTCGGTTGAAAATCGAAAATTCTCTAGATCTCGGATGACGAAACGGACTACGCCGTTAAATTCGTCTCGCGAAATCTAGTGACCCAGAAAAGTTTCGTCAAGTGCGGGAATGGTCCCGGAATATTTTGCAGACTACGGGTGATAAATGAGTGACTTGAGGGGCGAATTTTAATCTAGGAAGTCAGAAAATGGCTTGAGTTAAAGTTCATTTAAAATAATTGAACTGAAAAGAAATAAAAAAATTTTGGAAGAGAAACGGACCCGAATGAGGTAATATAAGTTATGTATCTAAATGATAATAATAATAATAATAATAATAATAATATAATAATATTATAATAATAATAATTAATAAAAGGAGACGAAGACGAGATGAAGCGTTGGAGAGAGTATAGATTTTAATTTTTTATTTTCTTTTCTTCGCTTCTTTTTCAGATTTACGAAAATCGGATCGTAGGTTTTATCGAAATTTGAAGGCGAAATTTGATCACATAGCGAGGCCTTCACGCGTGGACACCAAAAGTTAGGTTCGACAAAGCTACATGAGGTATGGGTTTTATCCTACTTGTTTTACCTCTTGTTTAAGTGTTTTTGTAAATGCTTATGTTGGTTTGAGCGTGAGGGGTCGTTTGGTCGATCCCAAATCTTGGGCAAAGTGTGAAAATTTTTGGAGGGAATTTTGGGCCATTTAGACGATCCCGTGACGTAGGGGATGTTTGGGGTGTTTGTATCATAATTTATATAATAAATTGTGTTTTGATGTATAGGCCATTGGAGATAAAATTATGATTTGCTCAATTGTATGGAATATACTTGTGTGTATAGGCCATTGGAGATAAATTGTGATTCTTTCAATTATAGATATAATTGTGAGTATAGGCCATTGGAGATGAAGTGAATTGCTCAAGTGAGCTAATTTGGGTGTTGTTTGATCTATATTGTTGAATTACATGTGGTGTGAATTACCAAATTTAGGAATGTTGCGTAATTAATATATATTGGTATATATATTGTATAAATGGTTTGGAAATGGCATAATGCATTTTCATATGCACTAAATAACCTAGAGATTAGGTGTTAGTCGTAGCGTGAACCTAAGAAAAGCGAACATGGTTGCGAAAGGAATTTGGGATGATTTTCCGGAGAATTGGGTTGGGAGATGGGTGTGGAGGATCATTTCGGATGAGGACCATGAGTGTTTGAGGAGGCTCACCCGACCGATTCGCCTCGGAGGGTAGTCAGTATTTTCGCGAACACTTGTTAGTATATTTTCAAGAACAACAAGTTTTTGTTTGAAAATGATTATTTTCTCATACATGGCTTAGGCAAGTGTAAAGTGAGTCGAGTGAGGACTCGAGACATAGAACCGGGCATTTAGACATTCAAGTAGGATCAACGTATTTGAGTGTGTGTGTTTAAATTGGAGCACGATATGCACTTAGGCGGAGAGTAACCCATTTAGGGTGATTCCACCATCGGGCGATAGCTCTCACCCCGTCGAGGGAACATTTTAGGTACTGTGGGTGTTGAGAAGACTAGCTCCTTCTAGAGACCGCATTTTGAAGAAAAAAAAAAAAGCCTGCCAGGCTTTGATGTTTTCAAGACACAATATGTATTAGAATTGATATTTTAATATGTATTTCGTATTAAGAGAAATGTTATAACTTCAACCATGTAATATATTTGGTCAGATATAGATTTTGTGAGTTGAACTTATCGAATATAGTTAGGTATATTTGATGAGTGTTGATGCAGGGGCCCCGCCATTTTTATCAGTATGCCTCATACGTAGACAAACAGCATTCCGCGGTTGACGGTAATAACTGACACCCCTGCTCAAGGGCCACAATATACACCTCCATGGATGTGCCAATCTGTTTCTGGAACATCTTGTTTACTAGCCCCTGATAAGTGGCTCCTGTGTTTTTCAACCCAAAAGGCATCACCTGATAGCAATGCGCCCCCGGGCCCGGCCACGGCGAGGTCTTCCTCGGTCGGGATCCATCCCGATCCGGGTCAGAGTTCTGTAAAGCGCCCACAGTAAGGAGCCCACGGCCGTAGGTGGTATCACTATGGTCGATCCGAGGTAGGGAAACCGCTCTTTCGCGTGCTCAATTCGACGCCGCAGCTAATGCAGAGTCACCCATTTCACTCGATCTTTTGACGAGAACCACGCATCTCAGCCAGCACCCACTCCATACCGCAACCCGAGAGTCGCACCGTTGATCGCTATTCTCCGTGAAGCTTCGTTTGACGAGTTTGAAGGAGGGGCTGACATTTAGTTTGTGGGTGATGACTGTTGGGTCAATTCCTCCCATGTCCTCTTGCTTTTTTAAAAGCCAATAATTCCACATTTTATTTTAAGAAGTGGATGAGAGGGTCGCTGACATCTTCGGCGAGCTTGGATCCGATGTAGGCAAGGTGTTCCGGTTGGTCGTCAAGTTGCACTAGTTCCAACTCTTTTGAGGGTGTTGGTCGGGTGTCCAGTTTGTCTCTCATATCGAGCTCATCCGCGTGATGACCGTCAACTCGCTTGGTTTACTGACGCCAAGGCACTCCCGTGCTATCCACCGGCCCCCGCCTTTCCTACCCCATTTTCTGTTGGGAATTTGACGACCATATGATAGGTGGAAGGGATGGCCCTTTTGCATTGAGGGAAGGCCTTCCCAGTAACATGTTGTACTCCGATGGGGCCTCCACGATGAGGAATTTTGTCAAGCCATTGTCATTGGCATGGGGGTCCCTGTAGTCAAGACTAAACAGACTAACCCTGTGGCAAGACTCTTTCTCCGTAGAATCCTTAAGTGGGCGTTAATGGGCCTGTACCTTCTCTTCCGATGCCCATTTTGTCAAATGTCGACACGAAGATGATGTCGACTGAGCTCCCATTGTCGATTAGGACCTCAGAATCAAGCATGGCCACGACTACTCTATTACCACTGATCATCATGGGGTGTTAAGAATTCTTCCGTGTCAAGCATGTTCGAGAAGGTTACGGTGGAATCCAACCAAGGGAGTTTGACACGCCCCGCACCTTTAGTGTCTCCCGATCCGGGTCGCATAGGTGGGCCTGATCGACTCCCCACTCCAATAACCCCGAAATCACATCGATCTCTCCTGCAGGTCACGATGTCGAGTAGAGGCTAGCCGACAGAGGCGGTAGGGGGAGGTGCCCCGTTCCGATCTTCGGGAGCCACATAACGGGGGAGATGTCCACATCGGATCAAGAATTCGATTTCTTTCTTCAATTGAATATAGTCATATGTCCTCTCTATGGAAGTCGCAATACTTGGTCATGTCTCTTTTGGCTGGGTCAGTCTTCATTTAAGATGGCCATCTTAAAAACTTATCATGCTGTACCTCGTATAGAACTTGAGATACCGAGGCCGTCAGGGGGTGAACTCCGTCGCTAGGCACCGCAGCCGCAGCTCGGCCGGGTGGATCCAGCGGTCCCCTCGACGCTACCTCGCCCCTTCCTCGGATCGACCGCCTTCCCGACCCTCCATGGGGATCCTGGTCTGCCTCTTCGCCTCCGACTTCGGTCCTGTTTTTTCTCATCCTTGCTTTTCTCCTTTTATGTAGAAGAGCTTCCCCGCTTAGACATAAGGGCCTCCTCGCCAATGATGTACTTTTCTAGCCAGTAAGCACCTCGACCATGCTTCGCCTTCGAGGGTTCTCGAGATAGAGAAACATTGTAGTCTTTGATTATATGCCCAGCCCTACTTATAAAGGCAAAGACGGGCGAATTTTTCATCCCGGATGTCCACTCTTAGTGACTGGAAGCTGAACCTCCGGACGACGACCCGCATTTTCTCGAGGCCCCGCTTACTGGCCAACAGGTGTGGTAGCTCTGGGCCCCGATACGTCCGGGTTTCGATGAAGTGGGACACGAAAGCAATGGAGAGTTCCTTAAAGGACGAGACTAAGGCTGGCGGGAGCCTATTGAACCATGCCAAGGCCGAGCCTTTAAGAGTAATGGCAAGGCTTTGCATCTCATGGGGTCTTAGTATCCATGAAGCTCATCCGGGTTCTCAGAGGTGTCAGAGCGGTCTACGGGGTCCTTCATTCCATCGAAAGCTTCGATCTGCGGCATTCTGAACTTTGTTGGGAGAGGGAAGTGTAACACCTCGATTGTAAACGGTGATTCCGTTTGTTGCACTAGAACGTCCATGGAGATCGAGGCTCGAACTCTTACCACCTCTTTCATGTGGCTGAGTTCCTGTTAGATATCCTGGAACCGCTGCTCCCAAGATCGTTCATCTTTTCCCCTCTTATGTGGGGTCGACCCTTCACCTCCATCGTCCCTGTCAAGTGTTCCTTCGTTTTGATCGTTTCCGGGGGGTACGTTGGGATCATACCCTTTGGTCTGGCTATTTTCTCCTCTTCCGTCATCGTCTCGAGGGGCGTCGAGGTGTTGTTGTTCCTCCTGTGGTGTGGTATCGCAGCCTCCATAGGCTTGTCATTCACCCAGGTCGCTTAAGCACTGTCTCATTGAAGTTCCGCTAACTCCTCAAGAGTACTCACCGACGAGACGGAGAGCCTCCATCTCATTGCTAGCAACTATGAGAGCCCGAACGCCTCCACACGCATTGCCGAGGTCGCTCCGCTGTCTTTATGGCCCCGAGGGATTAGCGTGACTCCTGCTCATGTTTCAAGTCGATACCATCAATCACTAAGAAATCAATTTATTTGTAAAGGAACAATCGCCCTACGCATGCCACTAAACCGGGAGCGGTGCTTTTCTATCGGAGCACTGGCCGAGCCCGTAGGAATCGCTGGTCGATATGATGGGTTGATCGACGAATAACCCGCAACCCGCAATGAACGGATGGTTCATGAGGGTGCGCCCGCCGCCTCCGGCTGCCTGCTGGTTTCTTTCTGCTAAAAGGAAGAATTCAACCTTGATGGCGTTATGATCAGGTACCTTTGTTAATGGGTCAAGCCGATATTTATAGCGGGATGATCATGGTGACTTTCCTTATCGATGGTGATACTCGCCCTCCCCATTAGGTGGGGGATCTTTTCTTCCTTATCACCAACCGAATACTTGGAGGATAATTAGAAGGTCAGAATCACAGGATCCTTCTTTCCTTAATGGGCATCTATCACGAATATGGAGGTTTTCCTTTCTTACTACCATCGCGATCAACTGATTTCCCCCGTCATCTGGCTCGTCCACTGCGCTTAGTTTTTCGAATCCCGCCCAAGCCTTAGGGGGTCCAAGACATCATTATGGGCCGAGTTCCCCCATTAAGGCTTTTCTACCGCCCCCCTGGAGGATGTTAACCCGCTTCAAGGCCCGTTCCCTCGGCCTGTGTTCTGGGCCTGTGGGCTGCTTTTTACGCACTATTGATTCCCACAGACGGCGCCAAACCGATGGTGCTTTTTCTATCGATACTGGGCTGGAGCCTGTAGGAATTACAGGGTCGATCTTATGGGTTGGATCAACGAATAACCTACAACCTGCAATGAACGGATGGTCCGGCGAGGGTGCGCCTGCCGGCTCTCCGATGCCTAAGTTAGTTTCTTTCTTACGGAAAGGGAAGAATTCAACTCTTGATGGCGTTATGATTGCATACCTTTTGTTGGTGGGGTTGCTTGATATTTATAGTGGATGATCATGGTGACTTTCCTTATTGGGACGGGTGATATGGCGCCCTTCATCAGCGGGGGATCTTTTCTTCCTTATCACGATCGAATATTCGAGGATAATTAGAAGGTCAGAATCATGGGGGATCCTTTCTTTCCTAATGGGCATCTGATCACGAATATGGAGTGTTTTCCTTTCTTACGGCTCATCAGGCGATCAACGGATTTCCCTCATCATCGGTTCGATCCACTGGGCTTAGTTTTTTACCTTGGTCCCAGGCCTTAGGGGGTCCACGACATCGTTATGGGTCAAGTTCCCATCGAGGTTTTTCGCGCCCTCGAGGATGCCGTACCCCGCTTCAAGACCCGCTCCCAAGCCAGGTTTTCAGCCTGTACGCTTTAGGCACTATCAATATTAAAATAAAAATGTTTGGCGACACCATGGTGTCACACACCATTTCCAAAAATATAAAGTTTTTAAGAGTAAACTCAGTGCTGTGAAAAGTTAAATTACATAAATACCACCACCGGCGCAAAGGGTCAGAGACGGCTGAGGCTCAGAAAAGAAGGGCATCTTTGTTTCATCAAAACATATGTTCGTGACTTTAATTTAAGTGGTTTGATGGAATCTTTATGAAATAAGGAGTCCACCTAACCCTAAAACATAATTGCCTCTTATTTTATTAATAAAAAAAATTAAAATATTAAAAACCTTATAATTATCTTTTCAAAAAAAAAAACATTATAAATAACTGAATATGTAGGTAAGATGTTAGGGTCTCTCATAGCTTAACTAATGGTTTCGAGGTTGGTCTTGAAAATATATGCTTGTTTTATGCGGTGTTCTTTACCGCCTTCGTTCCTTTAAAGTTCTTGACGACTTCAATAAGATACGACTTTAAAGACGATTAAGGCTGTATACATACCAACTCATGACATCTCATGGTCTCACAAAAAAACTCATTGTAATTACTAATTCTATATGTTTTTCCAAACATATCTCTTTTATTTGAATAACATTTGTCCTTAAATTTAAGCTTCGTTCCTTTATAAGAAATTTAACCTTATTTTAAAATATTAACGTTAAATAACAATTGTACATTGGCTTTATTATGATGACTAAAAACATGTATCTGGTTGTTAAAAAAAAACATGTATCTGGTTTCGTATTAGTTATTACTGAGTATATAATATATCAAAAAACATACCTAAAAACATAGTTAAATTGTTTTCGGTTTTTTTTATAGAATTATTTAAGAAATTATTATATAAACATATATAAAAATTAAAATAAAATACTAAACATATTTACAATACTAAAAATATTTTATAGAATAAAAAATAATTTTTCAGAAAATTTTTATTTTTGAATTGTTTTTAAACTCATTCGTAAGACCACTACAATAAATTTTTACATGTATTTATTAACAAAGAGAAATAAAATCACATCAATCAAATTAATTTTTAAAATTATATAACGTGTAAAGACAAGATATACTAGAACATAAAACTAGATCTAAAATATATATATATATATATATATATATATATATGTATATATATATATATATATATATATATATATATAATATATATTCCAGAATCAGTTTTGTTGGATGAAAATGGAAAACTTGTGTCTTAACCTATTGATTAGGGAATAATTATAAAAATAACATAAAAAATAAAAAATATATGATTTAATATGATTTCATAAAAAATAATTATATTATATGAAATCCTATCATAATGAATTATAGGTAATATCTAGATATTGCCTTCATAAATTATAGGTATTATATATCATAATGAATAATGTCAAGATAGTACCTAGTTAATATAAGTCTATTATGTTTGAAACACAATTATTTTATATGAAATCATCCTATTAAACCATATATTTTACGCCCTTTATGGTATATTTGTAAATTATTATTTTTAAATTAATAGGTTGAAACACAAGTTTCCCAAATAATAATGTATTCAGGTGGAGTTTTCAGAAATGTATCGACAGGGTAGATGGATGCTGCAAGTTGTTTCATGCCATACATAAGAATGAACACTCAAGACATTCATATCTACAACTAAAGCAATCTTATATATATCCTTCAAACAGAAGCTTTAACTTACAATTCGTCTGAAGTTATCATTTCTTACATATCTGCGGTGCAGACACGACCTTATTTTTAAAGTAAAACAAGTAGGCTAAATAAAGAAGTAATATTCATGGGTTATTATTGTATAGAGTTCTATGGGCCTGTTCATGCATCCCCTCGATTATTTCAGAACACTTGTAATGTGTTCGGCTTTTTGGATTTCAAGCCCATCGTTTATTTTTACACTGATAGGCCTGGGCTCAATTTATAACTTGGGCCGATGTTATGAATCTTTTCAATCTCTATCAATCCTGCTAATTAGGGGTGGGCAAAAATTCAAAGAAATCGACGATCAATTCGATTTTAGCTTTTTTTATACAAATATCGGTTTCCATTTTCAAATTCAGTTTACAAACGATCAAAATATTAAAAAGTAAAATAAATTATCTAATATCGTATATTTAATATATTATTTATGAATGTATTATAAATGCACCAAGTATAATGGGATTACAAATGAATATATTACAATTTATTTATTTATTTTACATTTTTTTTATTGTATTTATAGTGATTATTGTGATTTAAACTTTAATACGTGATTATGGAATTGCAAATATCTTTTTTATTCTTAACCGAATCCGAATAGATGGTTAGGTTAGTTTAAATAAATAATAAACCGAAGATCTACGTTCGGTTCTTTTTACCTACTGCTAAAAAACAACTGCACTCATTCTATTTGCACAGAAAATAAGTAACTAGTATTCTTCATTTATTCTCACTGGAATCACAGTACAGTCTGTTGATCACATCACATACGCACAACAATAGTATTACGTGCACAAATTTATTCTTGTTAAATTAGGCTGAAAACGGAAACTTTCCTGAGCTCTCGTTATACTCTTTTCATTCACCGAGAAAGTGAAGGAAAATGAGATTCTAAGGGCAGAAGGTGACCTTATAGTTGGTACCAGAAGGACAGGTGAACAAGCTGGTCGGATCATCCTGAGGATAGCTGTAGGCATCAGGGCACCTCTCCTTGAAGAATTTAGAGAATGTGGTCTCCCCACAGCTTCCCTGCCCATTAGTGCAACAATACTCATTGGTCTTGAACACCGTACATGGGTTGTTGCATCCGCCTGGGGCCTTCAACTCGCTCGGGCACTGTCCATTTATGTCTGCGGAGCACGTGATACTCCGGCAGCCTGTGACGGCGGCGAACTCCATGGGGACGTTGAAGCCGTCCACGAGGGAGATGTCGATGTAGTCGAGGTTGT